>OX103729.1:2049558-2649558 GCA_944470365.2 Schistosoma intercalatum
TTCATTACATGTTTGTGTGTGTTATTTATTCTACCGGTAAGTTTATTGATTGTTCCTTACTTATATCTTCTTACCTTTTATTTGCCAGTGAATGGCAGTTGGTAAGACGTGGACGTTATGTTGAATTCAATTTAATCTATGATCGTGGCACTAAATTTGGTCTAGCCACTCCAGAAGCTCGTATTGAAAGTATTTTAATGTCTTTACCACGTTATGCTGTAAGTTGGAAGTTAATTTACTATTTTCATGTGATTTTGACGTTTATTATCATTAGGCTTGACCAATGACTCCAGATCAAAGTACATATAGTTTAATATTGAATAGTTAGTTTTCTACTAGTCGGTATACTACTCATTGAGAGGGAGGATAAGTCTACTTTTATTAAGAAGTTGAATGACACATGTTTTGTAAGTAGACACATTCTGCTGATAAGTAGTAGTATTAGTAGTAGTGCGTATAACATTTAATGGATATCATATAGAATTTCAGGTGTTTGGGTGCTTTTTTCGCTCATCAGTATAGCGAGTTTCTTACGCACATCACTCACTGTTTCAGTCAAACATGTTATCGCTGAGTAGTTCGGTATGTAATTGTGCTCTTATAGGTCTGGGATATATATTGACACTGGTTAATCAGTAGACGTTTGTTAACCAATTTATTTCAATCGGGATTTAGTATGAGTTCTTTTATATGTTTCCCAACACTTTTCTCGAATTTAATTATGCCGGAATTTTCGAGGATTGAGTTATAGACGCTTCACTGGACACATTTTCCCATCCTTGTGATAAAAGATGTCTCCTCTCGGATGTGATTTCCTGGCGGGTTGTTAATTTGTTCGTCTTCATTTCAATGGTATCAAGATGTACGTCCAAGGGTAATTGCATTTATTATTTGTTCTCATCTAATCCACATGTCTCTTCCAATTTGTACTTTGTACATTACAGACTGTTGTCTCTTGACGATTATCCTAGGAGGACACTAACAGTGTTATAGAGTAGTTCTAGCATTTAAAATGCGCTCATATAGTTGAATTAGGTGTTATGAGACTCATATTCTAAATGTCCCCAAATGCCCTGGTATGGCCGAGAGTGGGGTGGGCCCTCCCTCCCTCTCGAAATGCTCTCACACGGCCAAGCGTATACAGCCTCTGCCAGGGAAGTCCTACTCACTGCCTTCTCGTGGCGGGGGTTTTGTTTGCGAAATCGAGAGGATGAAAGGCGAATGCCCGACGATTTAACCCGATTCCAAACCAATGGTGCACATGGACTCCAGTATCATGCGGGAACAAATGGCGTATGAACCAATTGTTGGTTACCGGCTTTCATGGGACTGCATCTCCTTGCGATGCTCCACTGCCTTGTGGGTTAGACCTTTAGGTCAAAGGCTCAGGTAGTGGCCCCCTGAGAAAACCACCTGCTTCGGTCTGGGCACCCGGGCAGTATCCCAGCCGTCACACAAGTCGAATGATCTATTTGGTGCCTCCTTGTGTTAATGTTTATGTGTTTAAATAAATAAATAAATAAACATATTCTAAATAGTCTGTTTGGAATTACATTCTACATAATTATATAAAAACCTGCACGTTTTTCTCCGTATTATCATCGGTTAAAGCGGGGGCAAACCATTGGTTTTCTCCTGTGTTTTCAGTAGCTGCGAGTGGTTGGATGAAAAGCCATCAGGAGCATTGTTCCCAATTAAGTAGCTAGCAAGGAGACGTAATAGCAACCAAGTTGAGAATCATGATGGTGCCCTGTATCATTGTCAGTTTGATGGTGGCTATGTATGATGAACAGTTAAAATGTGAATATTTCCGTGACCGGTTGATCGTATGAACAAATGTACGGAATAACAAAGTTTCTGAACTTGCCCTGAGTATCGTAGACGAAGCAAAACATGTTTTAGTTTGAAACTTATCACTAGCTAGTATGCATTCAAAGATTGACTACAATTGGAAATGCTGCTAACCACACGACCTAAAAAGTGTATCACCCTCAATGTGAGGTGAGACAAATATCCTGAACATATTTCTGTGATGAGTAGTAATCCATAGATGTATGTCGATGAACAGTTCTAAAATAAGGAGCACTTTGTTTTTTATTTATTTAAACGCAAACAGTTATACAAGTAGGCACTAACTAGATATGCGCCACATAAGTCGCTTGACTTGTGTTGTGGGCTGTGATACTGCCCGAGTGCGCAGACCGAAGCAGGTAGTTTCCTTGGAGGACCATACCTGGAGCCTTCGACCTAAAAATCTAATACACAAGGCAGGGGGAACAACGTCAGGAGATGCAGTCCAATGGTAGCCAGTGAACAGCGATTGGTTCATACGCCATTTGTTTCCTTAGGATGCTGAACCCCATGTGCATCATTAGTTTGGAATGAGGGTTTTCCAACTCCCGTAGGTGGATCCTCCATATCCACCAACCCGGGTAAAGAGCCGGACATTCACTTTTCATTCTCTAAATTTCGTAAAAATCACCCAGTGGCGAGAAAACAGTGAGTAGGACTTCCCTGTCAGTGGTTGTATACACGTTGCCATTTGAAAGCATTTCGAAATCGAGAGCTGACTCTCCCCACTCTCGACCGTACCAGGGCATTTGAGGGCTAAAAAATAAGGAGTAAATAACTGTTCAGAGCATTAAAGAATGTTTTCTTCCTCTTCCTTCGTTGATTCTAAGTCTTCTCTTTCTTTATTCCTAACATTATCATTATTGTTATTTTAGCAATGGAACTATTGTTATGACAATTCACAGGATCCACGTAATCAATCACTCATTGAGGTGCTTAAAAATCCTAAAGAATGGGTTTAAACATGATAATGTAAATTCTTTTCTTTTAAACATTCATTACACTGTTGTATAAAGTTTTACTTCTTACAATTTTATCTCTTTATTCTACCTCTATATTTATTCATGTATATCATTAATTAGTTTATTATATTGTATTGTGATATGTACTTATGAATGTAGAATACATCAATAGGTGTCTGTCTATTATTTTCATGTTGGTTTAGTAGTCGATTGGATCCAACTTATTGTACAATGTTGTGATGTTTGTTAATAAAAGTCAATATTTATTCAAATATCACTCGTTTTTTGTTGTTGTAATTGGGATCATAAGTTTGAGTACTGGAGTTTAACACAACTTTCCTAGTTTAACTCTCCCGATCGTTGTTGCTATCTGGATATGGTGGTTGGGCTTGCCTATTGTAATGAATCAATCGAGCTATATTGGCTGAAACAATCGTTCTTCAATGTCCTACTGTTGTTGGAACATAGATTGGATTAAAGCATGCTTAATGCATGATTACTTTGGCGCATGCTGATTGGATAAGAATTAGCCAGTCAGCGGTAGTCGATACTTGGAGAATACTCTAGAATACTTTAGAATCTTCTCATATAGCAAAACTATAAATATACTAATGTTTTTCCTAGTGTGCTTCTTACTTCCATCTAACCTTGTTATTTGGAATATAATCTTTCCTGTTCAGCCGTGTTCTGATTTGGGGACTTGTCGAGTGAATTGGTGTCCAAGAATACTAGGTAATAGGAATAGCTGGGTTGTAATAAGAGAGAATTATAACACCTATCACGCCAGATAGATCGGTTGAAGACCGGTAAGACCAAAAGCAGAAAACTCAAGGTCCGAAGGCGAAGTCATACTACAGACTGTACAGAAGTGTGATGGCAGTAACGTGTTTTTCTTCAGACAACCAGTATAACAACGATACTACCTTCCCAGAACGAGGGGTGTGGTTAGGAAAGGCCTACCCTAGAAATGCAAATTTCACCTTGTCCCACGGATATCCGTCTCCGGCGTTAAGGTCTCAACAGGTGGGGAGCTAACACAAAAATTACCCACAAAACGTCCGTGTGTGACTAACCTCAAGCTGTTGTTACTTGGGCACTGTGGTCACACTCTCAGGTCACTATGATCACCTCTAAACCAATTTCTTTTTCAGTTACCTCCAGAAGAACCCTTCCACGGTATGGACAACCGGAAAGTGATGACCTCTCTCATACGTCTAAGAGCACTAAACATCACTGTATTCATAATTAATCTCCCTCTTTAATTCCTATTATTCCTCCTACGTCGACTCTCAACACTGACTGACTAGTTTAACTCTACTGTAAAAGCCCCTCTTCTATGTGTGAGAAGCCCCACTGATTAGAAATGTCTTTTTGTCGAAAGAGGTTGCATATATTAGGAGATTTTGTAAAAGGAATAGTTAGTGAACTCTTCTTTCATACACTAGAGAACAATCACGAACTGAGTAATGAGTATTAAAATAAAGAATTAACAGGATTTCTATATTTCTTGACAGTTTTTGGCAGTAATACTTGTAAATTGTCTTTAACCATAACCACTAGTTTTGCTTCGATATCACAAAATCTTTCCTCATTTATTCTCTTACTGTGAAACATTAATCTTGGATGAATACTTTATTGGTAGAGATCGAAGGATGTTGATTTAGACAAGCAGTACAACCTGTCTATACATGTGTGTTGACCATTAATGTACGGCATTTGTTATTCGTTCATCAAGTATAATTTAGTTTCTTGTTCTTGGCTTGTCGTTGAGTTCATTTATCTTAATGACACTCGTTTGGCAGCATGACAATAAAAATCAGGAAGCTCATTATGTCTTGCAAATTTCTATCTGAGCACTTATAACACATTGCTATGCATTGGCTGGGAAAACTGTTTTGGTCGAAAAAAAAGAAACAGTCGTTATAATTCGTCTGTATTGCTTGTTTGAATTCTCTCACCGAGGTTTACTTCTGCATTTCATCAATCTTATTTTTTCAACATAAACATAAATACATACACTTGGTAACTATTCATTTCAATTTACAACTCACCACCCACTACTGTACAAGTGTATGTCATGGTTCTGATAACAAAGACAATATTACAGAATGTCTTAGTAGTATCTGATAACCATACAGTAAATCCTAAATTTGCGAAATTTCCGTCGATTGCCTCACATTTCGTTGTTCCTTCTTTCCCATATCAATCACTCTGTTCTCGTTCTCTTGTCTTCGATCTTCATAACCTTCTGCCACTAGATATTATGAAAGAAAATAACAGTTGCGTACTACATCTTCAGAACTCAAAATATCAAATCTGCGATGCAGGTACATCTAGCCTGCCGGTCCCAAATAGGACAAATCGTGCTTCCTGCACTCCACTGCTAGCCACCATCCATCTTCGATTATAATTTCTCCTTATGTTTAAAACCTTCATATCTTTCAGTGAATATGTTATGTTTGGACTAATGAGTGAATAGAAAGACATGATATGTGTTTAGTATTTAGTCCTTTGTTTAACACGAAATGATACGATTATGATTTCAATACTGAGAATCGGTTCTGTCCAGGTTGTAAATCTATCTTGTTGATAAATTCTATATATCCTATCAATTATCTTTAAATTTCATATAGATCAACCGACAACGAACTGTATTCAGAGATGGACATTAGAAAGTATTTAAGTAGCGAAACGTCATTTGGCATCATTTATGGTCATTGTCATATGGAACCTTCAGCTCTACATAGCAATGTAGCTTATACAGCATACCACACATATGTAGGGTAGTAAACGAAATAGCTCAGCCTGAAGCGATAGGGCTTGAAGAACGCTTAAAACCTATTGTCTACTGTCGGATTACTATTACAAGACCTCCAAGATCATTTTCATCGCATTTGCGAGATTTTCAGACCGAAAGTTAGTGGTAGTATAGGGATACTACATGACGAGTAAGAGCCGATGTAAATCGTCAAGCACAAATCTCGATGCACCTGTACATATTAAACATCACTCAATAGCACTCAATTGGATAAGTAACACGAAGAACGTCCCATTGAAAAATATTCATCCGTTCAAAAGTTATGAAAGAAAATATGACCCGGAAACATCCCATAGAAATGCCCGAGACAGCCAATTTCGTCAACACACGTTTGACTATAACTTTCGGACGGCCCACCCGACTTCGCTCATTGATTTTCTGTGGGATTTCTCTTGCAAATATCTGTTATGTAGGAAAATGTGTCACGGAAACAATCTATGGAAAGTCCATGCGTCAGAATCCTATAGAAATACCCGAGACATCGAATTTCCTTAATAGTAATCAAAATTATTCATTTATGTTTAGGTGTGTGTTTTAGAAAAGTAACTGGTGAAATATCGAGCTGAACATCAGTGCGAATATTCAAACTGTAAATAAAAATTAATTATCCTAACTGTTTCATTGTTTACCCAAATGATTTTGTCCAGTCCATATATAGAAATGTGTTACAATTGTTGAGATGGATATTTGCAAGAGAAATCGAATACTCAATGAACGAATAAAATCGGTTGACCCGTTCAAAAGTGTGTTCACGACATTGGCTTTCTCAGATTTTCACTCGTTTCTTGTGAACTGATATTCTCCATTTTGAACACTTCAGAATGTTCAGGTCGTTTCCTGTAGACAATTTTACATCCATTGTAATCATCTTCCACTTAGTTTAGAAGAATGAGATTGCCATGTTTTAAGTGTTAATAGTGCTTGGTTGCAGACATTCAGGAAAACTTCTCGTGTGTGTAGAGCAGTTTCTTGCTTATCAGCAGAACACAATAACAGTTCTTCTGAAGTTTGTCTTCTCTTGTCCAAACCGTGTCCATTCAGCTTCACTCAGCCTGATTGTATATTTCCATTTAAACTATTAACTAAATATCCTTCTCAGTCTCCTACCATCACGGCGAATTCTCTCCAATTAAAGTAACTGCTTCTCTGGTTGTCCTAATAAGTATCGCCATCGTGACCTTATAGGAGTTCCGATTTTCATCATGAAGCGTCATTTTCATAGAATATGAAAACTCTTTAACTGTCAGGGCACAGTTTCAATGATTTTAATGATTGTTTCTGTTCAGTTTTTTTTACCGACGTTGTTAGATAATTGTTATTAGGTAGTAATAGAATGATAACGAAATCTAATGACAGAAGCTTTTCTGCAAATATCTAATTCGTGTGATCAGTGAATAACCTTGCTTGCAAGTGGCAAGAAGATTTACAATCACAGTTAGAAAGTTTTGGTAACATCAATGAGATCTTTCACCAACAGATGAAGAAGTTAGTTTACCGTCATATGGATTTGCAGTTGTATTTAACCTTTATCGGGCTGAATGATCAACTGACTGTTGTTTGGGTGTATTATGAGGACCTCCACGTGTGACTGGAAACAAGGAATACAATCAACAACAGTTTAAACGATCTTTTAAAGAGCGAGAAGCAGAAGCGCGTGAATGCTAGTCAACTAAATGTATTGTTTCAACGGCATCATGAGGGCGATCCACGAAAAGCGACAAGGAATACAGCGATACGGTGGTCGGGACGACTGCGAGAAAAGTTTAATTAAATGGTGAAAGAGTGTGGTGCGTGCTACCTATATTGACAAATATAAGTAGTATGTAAAAACGATCAGAAGTGGAAGGTTCATCAAATAGAAAGTTGAGAAGACTGAACTAAGGAAAAAAGTTAAAGTTGAAAAGTGGAAGGATGATGATGGATATCAAAGACAATAGATGTACAACTTACAAATAAAATATTTAATGTATGGTTCTCTGATCTCAACTCTGCCTGGAGCCCCTTCGGGGGCTACTGCCGGTCACAAGCTCGGTTAAAGGAGGATGGTTGGGCATGGGGTTAGCGACCCTATCCTGTAGAAAACTAACTCTCTAAACAAACGCTAACCAGAAAGAACAATTCAAACCACTTAAACTCTGTCCTGGGATTCAGAAGGCCTTCATTTAGAAGAGTTATGACGCCTCATGATGAAAACCGAGTTCCCTTGGAGGTTACGAGGCCGATTCACTTTCTGACAACCAGAGCAACTAGTTATTTAGGAACATGGCATGCTCGTACAATGTGAGAGACTGTGAGAGTCTTCCGAATGGTTTCTTGCTCTCTGATCGCATCAAATTGCTTTGTAAATTTGCATAAGATAATATATTGGGTATCTTTAACAAAAACAACAACAACAACTAATTTCGTGAGAAAAAATAAACTTACTAATGTGTTGTTCTCAGAAACTGTAATCTCAACTTCATCATACGTTTCTTAATGATATGGTGTCCTTTTCTCTTTAAAAACCCCCAAATGCCCTGGTATGGCTGGGAGTGGGGAGAGTCCGCTCTCCCTTTCGAAATGCTCTCACATGGCCACGCGTATATAGTCTCTGACAGGGATGTCCTACTCACTGCATTCTCGCACCTCAGAGTGTTGTTTACCGAATTGAGAGGACGAAAAGCGAATGTTCGGTGTTTTAACCGGGTTGGTAGACACGAAAAGTTCATTCTGAATATACATCTGTGTTGTAACGGGTGTGACTGCAGGTTTTTTTTGATAAGCAGCGTATTTATCGATCGCTTCTGTGACAGTGGACACGTAAACACGTAGTGGACGACCTAGTTCCCTGATTGGTCCTGCTTCACTGTCTGTCCTAGCCAGTTGAGTCCAGAACGCAAGTCACAGCCTCTGAGTTATGAATCATTATATTTCAAACATACTTTGTTTATATACCAATCAAGCATACCACATCGTACCATAAAATAGGAAACAACATTTGTACAATATTTAACAAGTGAAATAAACATCGACCAATAAGAAATGTACATTTAAGGTTCAAGGACACCATTGGACTTAACATCATAATTATTAGTCTATTTTTCCGACTATCCTAACACCTCCCCTTTTTTTGGAAAATCGGGAGTTAATATACGGATTTTAAAATTTTCTGGGTTCATCCTCCCCCACGAAATAATGTTGGGTCCTCATATCCCCAAGTTAAAATTAATTTGACTTTATTCAACACATAATTGTCACATGGAACAGAGAAGTCACTAAAAGTGATTAAGTAGTGTGGACCAACGTCGCTTGATATGAGGTCATCAACCTTCGATTCTTCTGGAACATCACCATAGGATTCCTTGAAAATCTCATTTGTGGATAGTCGATCACTGGGATAATTAACATCTATCAAAATTGTATTAAACTTCTGATCATCATTTGTGGCATCTAACACATTTTCTGGTACAAGAGGATCTAGATAATAAGATTCATCAGAGTCTCCTGTTGTTGACTGATGAGGACCGTTTGAAGCAGCTAGACTCAGTATACTGTACGATTTGTTTCCTGTTTCCTTGTGAGAGGGCACTGTAATTAATTTATGAGCATTTAATAAGAGATCTTCTTCCTGTGAGCTGGGTACATCACTGTCTGTACACGTTTCAGGAATATCGTACCATAAAATAGGAAACAACATTTACAAAATATCTAACAAGTGAAGTAAACATGGACCAATAGGAAATGTACACTTAAGGTCCAAGGCCACCATAGACTTAACGCGACAATTATTGGTATATTTTTCCGACTATCCTAACAATCTGAAAATATTACTACTTAGTAACTTGTTATCTTTTCTTCTCATAAATAATATTGTTTTAATGTTCAACTACTTAAGAAACAATAAGAGTAGTATCTATTCTAAAGTTTATATCGTTTTATTTTCACTTCTCATCTTAGATTATACACATCTACTTCATATATAAATATATAAACTGCTGAAATAGCATCATTAGTGATAAGATAGTTTTGTGAAACAAATGAAAGCT
This sequence comes from Schistosoma intercalatum, assembly GCA_944470365.2. NCBI lineage: Eukaryota > Metazoa > Platyhelminthes > Trematoda > Strigeidida > Schistosomatidae > Schistosoma > Schistosoma intercalatum. Next base: position 2,059,215 of record OX103729.1, read on the forward strand.
TGTTTTGTACAAGGATTGATTATTTCTTATATATTATCTTGATAAATAAATAACATTCATTTTTACTTTGAATTCTGTTGTATAATATGGGCAATAGTTTCTCCCCTTAAATAATATTTATAATCAGTTAGTCAGGAACAACGTAGAACTTCGTACACACGTACGTACGTATGTACGTACGTACATCAGATCAAGTTGCTTTTGTTCTTTTTCATAGACTGATACAATTAGTGATTGAGATCAATTAGATGGGATTAGGTTGAATAAGATTTATAATAATTTATTTTACACTCCAGACAATAACGATAATGTGTTTACATAGTTTATAATTAGTACTATGTGGATAAAGCGATAACGTTTAAAGTGAACGATATTGAGTTCAAGTCCCAGGGTGAACATCAACTTTAAGATGTTGTCATCAGTAGTGAGATTAAAACATATAGTCAATCTCTTCTCAGTAGTCAATCTTGGAATTCGTTATGCTGAGTAAAGATATATAAGTCATTACTTGTAGCCATATTGACAGTTGTTTCTAGTTCAAGTCACCACATAAGAGAAGTAAAACGCTCAGAGTAGTAATAAAATCGTCTGTTATAGCGGATGATGCAAATTGGTTGACGAAGGCAGTCTGCCTTATCATTCGTAACTGCAATTTATACACTGAGAGCTAGTAACTATGCAGTGAACTGCAAAGTTGATTCCCTCAATTTTCAGACAAAATGAAAAGGCGGATCTCAGACAACATATTTGAGCGTTACTCTAGAATCTGCATTGGAACAATAAAAATTGCGGGATAAGTTTTGAGGTTGTGACAGTTGTCTGTGAAATGTAATGTGACAACATTGTCTGGGATCACGTTTTACCGCCCTTTTCCACACTTCCACACTATACATTAGAAATAATCTGAACGCATCACAAAAGCCTGATGAGGTATGATGGAAAACAATATTGTTCGCTTATATATGTTGTTCCAAGATCGGTTTATTGTGAAACGACTGGTGATGGAATATGTAAGACACATGTTAAAAGGAGGTCGGCTGATTCACAGCCACTCACATGTCTTATATTCACTGTCTTCCACACTGATGCTAGTTCTCTAGTCTAAACGGAAAATTTGCTTCATATTTACAATTTAAGTGAACCACAGTAGTAACATATTAAACCAACACACTCTGTTGAGAAGTTCACATGTCGCACAGTTGAAATTCGAAGTTAACGGAAACAGTTAAGATAATCGATTGATTTTCGTGGGTATTCCATTCTATTGAAGTGATATTCTGGCTGTTCCAATGAGATCACGACAGGTGAAAGTGATAAACTCGTTAGATATAAAACAAAATTATCTCGGTTCGAAACAGTCACATGACCGAAAATGAATTGTTATTGGTTGTCATGTAAGGAACAGTTATCATCATAGAAATGTTGGTGACAAACATCAGTAATTCGGTTCAAAATAATGACGTCGAATGAGAATGTAACACTAAATCAACTGGAAACATCAGTGATGAGTACATCAACAGCGAACCGGAACAAGAGTTAATTGCGCAGCAACCTTTACGACAACATACATGAGACGTAAATACTGGTATAGAAACTCGACGAATATAAATGTGAAGGCCATAATGATATTCCCAATGAAAAGACCAACACAGTTGTGCTTACATTCACAGAACTTCACGACAAGCCGGTTCACCTCAGATAAGAATATTTCAATAAATTTTGTGGACAAACTTGAATGTGTGCAGCGATTGACTGATGCTTTAATAATATTCCTTTGAATTGTTTAGCTGAAAGTCTCATTGCATAACCAGTTTTCTTCATCAAATTATCACCATATAACTTGAGAGCTGTCATTTAATCTGCTTCATTCCATATTCGTGTGTAATTCCAAAGTGTAATTGAGTGTAGTACGGCATAGTTTGCAATAATCCAATTGGTCAGAAATTGTTCATTTACTATGAGCAGCCACCCGATTGGTCAATGTGTACACATCGGAAATTCTACCAATCACTTGATTCATCTCCACTATATAAACAGCACCAGAAGCAGAAGCAGCAGCAGTTGCTATTGTCGACAAAATACTTCATTTCTTATGCTAATCATGTTACATCAAATGATTGAACATTCGTTCATTATCACTGTATACATTTCAATTTATCTTTCATATTGTTCTCACATACAAACAAATGTGACAGATGATTTTACATTGTTATCCCTATGTGAGCAGTGCCCGAAATGTAATACAACTATGCATTGTAACTATTCACAATGGATAGGCAGATTGGGACGGCCAAAGAGGTCGTTTTCACAAAAAGTATTGGTTAGAGACTGTCGAAATGAAATCAGACTGCTTTACTGAATGCCGATCTTATCCTCAGTGTAACTTATACACACATGAAATTGTAAGTTTCAGATGCGTTTTACACTTTGATTGAACATGTAACTAAGTATGAGCGAGGATTGCACTATTGAAGCGCATTTCTATGTGTTTCTGGTTTTCAACTGTGTGTAATGAAAGACGTAACTTGATGAGCATTGAATAATGCAATGTAGATGATGCTTTGTTCCCATCATCAAATTATTTGTGTATATTCGACATTGTTGCTAAGCTCTGATGAATGCTATACTATTGATTTTATATCGAAACGCACATTATCTTTCTTTATGAATTGTGAGATATCACCTTATTGTCGGACGAAACTCAACGTAATTCATAAGTCACATTTGAACTGAATAGTTGACAATCAAAAGAAACTAATAAACAGAATTGAATAAAGGTGTAGTTGATCAAAGTCTAGTTCATTTCTTCAATGTTCCTATGTTCGTTTTGTATTCAGATTAGTTAGTGGTGAGGTGAAATAGGATGAAATGGTTGTCTAGCACTGTTCACTATCTCAGTTGTGATCAACAAAACCAGGAACTAACTGTTCACTCACTAAGCATCGATTTATCATTACGTTTAATAAAGTAGTTGTGAATTCGACTTTTCCTCTTCCATAGTACACTAGATCTTTGTTCATCAAAACTTCCCAATACCATTGTTATTTTTAAAATACTTCCGATAGTTACGTAACTTCCAGTCGACCTCAATTTGTCTCCAATCAATCTGAAAATGATCAACCTATTCTGTTCTTATTGAAGATATTGTTGCTTGTAGATGACATGAAACGTTCGTAGTTTCAGTGTAATGAGAGTTTCAATCAAATGCTACATTTCCACTATTTGATGCATGAATTCAATGTATAAGTTACATGTTAATCTTGTTCAATCTCGTTTACAGCTCGAACCGAAATGGTGCGACCTATATTCTTGGTTGATTGAAAACACTACAATAAACATTAATTGAATTGACCATGTGACTGGAGGAAGAGTGTGTTGTTGTAAGTTGAAATCATGTTTATTCATAATTAGGGCCATGACCAGTGGAGCTAATCCTTGTCGGGTAGAGACATGTTTCTACCTCAGTACAACGGAAGTTGGTCGCGCAATTTCACGGATTGGTTGATGTTAGAAACTATAACCATTGGATGCCGGCTCAGTGATCCAGTTGGTTTAGCGTCCCCGTGCGAGACCGAAGGCCGTTGGTTCGCATCCCGCAAGCGGGATCGCGGATGGGCACTGCTGAGGAGCCCCACAATAGGACGAAACGGCCGTCCAGTGCTTCCGGGTTTTCAATTGTGATGGTCTAACATCAATCGATCCATGATCTCAATCAATAACCCAATATATTGTGTTTTACATCATTAAGGCTAGTTGTGTTGTTTTATTCAGTGAATTGAAGTCACACATATGATGTAGAAATATTTGTTTAACATGAAGAAGGAAGTGTGTTGAATGTAAACTTGATTGGTAGATATAAGGAGACTTTTTGAATAATACACTATGAAAAGGCATTTGACAGTGTGGATAGGAGGACGCTATGGAAACTTGTTCGACACTATGGAGTTCCTGAGAAGATTGTCAATATTATCCGGAACTCATACGACGGACTACAATGCAAAGTCGTGCATGGAGGACAGCTGACAGATACATTCCATATAAGGACCGGAGTAAGACAAGGCTGTTTACTCTCTCCCTTCCTCTTTCTCCTGGTGGTTGACTGGATTATGAAGACCTCGACATCTGAGGGAAAACACGGAATACAATGGACAGCTCAAAATCAATTAGACGATTTGGACTTCGCAGATGACTTAGCCCTCCTATCACGTACACACGAACAGATGCAGATGAAGACAGCCAGTGTAGCAGCAGTCTCTGCATCAGTAGGCCTCAGCATACACAAAGGTAAAACCAGGGTCCTCAAATTCAAAGCGGAGAACAGCAATCCAATCACCCTTGATGGCGAAACTCTGGAAGATGTAGAATCCTTCACATACCTGAGAATCATCATCGATGAACAAGGAGGTTCAGATGCAGACGTAAAGGCGAGGATCGGCAAAGCAAGGGTCGCATTCCTACAATTGAAGAACATATGGGACTCAAAACAACTGTCTGTCAACCAATATCAAAGTGAGAATCTTCAATACGAACGTCAAGGCAGTTCTACTGTATGGAGCTGAAACTTGGAGAACTACAACAACCACAATCAAGAAAGTACAAGTATTTATAAATAGCTGTATACGCAAGATACTCAACATCTATTGACCGGATACCATCAGCAATAGCCTTCTGTGGGAGAGAACAAACCAACTTCCAGCTGAAGAAGAAATTAGGAAAAGACGATGGAAATGGATAGGACATACATTACGCAAATCGTCAAACTGCATCACGAGGCAAGCTCTAACTTGGAATCCTGAAGGGAAGCGAAAAAGAGGAAGGCCAAAGAACACATTGCGTCGGATAATAGAAGCAGATATGAAAACGATGAATTACAACTGGACGGAGCTAGAAAGGATTGCCCAGGACAGGGTTGGATGGAGAATGCTGGTGAGCGGCCTATGCTCCTTCACGAGGAGTAACAGGCGTAAGTAAGTAAGCTATGTAAATCATTCATAGCAATATCAATCAGTAAACAACCGTTGAGGATATTACGATAAAATGATAGGTGAATTTAATGGTTGCAATCATTTCTGTACTAGTGCGTGTGTGTGTGTGTGTATACTTCAAGTCCTAATTTGCATTCTCGGAACTTGGGAAGCTTTAATCAGACCCGAATGACAAATCTCCTCACAACATCAACAACCATAAAATCTGAATGTCTATTCGCATCTCCTTCCACTAATTTATTTCAATAGTTGCTTGACATATCTGAAGTTTATCGAATGATTAGACTGCAGACTGATAAGATTCAATGAATCAGTAAGGGTGATTGGACAAATTCCAATTGATTGTGGTAAGAGAATTGTTGCGTTCTTACTGTCAGTGATTGCAGTCACTGAGCATCAATCAATTTCGTATTAGACTGATTTTTTACTGAATATCTATTTATGGAATATTTTATTGCAGTTTTATATTTGCGTAATTGGTTTTTAATAATGTAAGTCAATCATCTATGTACATCGGTAACTCTTTTAAACCACTTTCCCTTTCACATTCTTCTTCTTTTTCTTTTTCTTCTTCCTCTTCCTCTTCTTCCTCTTCTTCGACTTACATCCTTAAACCATTGTACATTCAATGTAATTTGTAAATGTGTTATGTTCATTGGTTTACTGACCACTGTACTGTATTGTACTGTACTGTAGTGTACTTCCCTATGTCAGAAATTCTGTAACTGAATGTAAATAGACTATTCAATTGTTGTTTGCTAAGTCTTGTTCTTTCAAATAAATTCACTGAACAGTGAATGTAGATTTCGAATAGTCGAAAAGACTATCATTTGCATTGTAATTGATAAGATGATTGGATCATGTTTACTCTCTTGGTAATAATCTGAAGAGAAACTGACGAAATTGTGCTTGATTGTAGAACGAGTAGGTTGACCGATTATCGATTATCTCAGTAAATGACACCAGTTGACTGATTTGTTGTGACGGAACATTCAAACTACCGAACTTACTAGTCCGTCTTAAGAAACCGGTCGTCATCATCATCGGAATAATTCTGTTCAATTGTTTTAAGGGAATTAGTACATTGATTGCACAAACTAAGATATCAAGCAGTAAACAGTTTTAATTTGATTTGTCTAGAATAGCCATTCTCTATTGAATAATACACTAAAGTTATGCACAAACATCAACGTGTGTGGTGTCTGTGGAGTTTAACGCGTCCCTTTTTGCGAAATGAATAACGTTTCTTGTTGCACTGACATACAGAATAATTACAACTTTCGATAGAGCAAAAGTTAGCTGTTCGCTGTGTCGAAACTTCGTAACAGTATGTGGAAAGCAAAACCCGAATCAACAACAAAACAATAAGGAAACTGATAGGCTATAACGAATACGCGAACCTGCAGACAACTGCTGCAGTGATTGAGGTAAAGTAATTGTAATGATAAATACAATAAACGTTATAAGTGTATGTAAATATTTCATAAGAATATCACACGACCAACTTGTCTGACAACATAAGCGTGAAAATTGTTACGAATACAACCACTTACTGAATATTATTATTAAGTAGTATAAAACAATAGGCAAAAGGGAGTGGGAGAGAAGCCAGTAAGAACAATGTTAAACAAATTTAACAATTCGTGTTCAAACATCTTCCAAATGCACAAATTTACTAATTTCAATCAAGTATGTGTTGTGCTGATGAGCGACGTAAGCTACATCTGTTCAACAATGTGTTGAGATTTGTAGTTAGGACACTGAGAAATGAAACGCGCACTATGTTACATGGATTGTAGACTTAGTGAACAAAAGTGAAAATGAATTATACTATGGATTAGACATAAGTGTACAGTGTACAGTAAACTGTACGATACAGTGTACATTCAGTATGCGTATTCGAATTCATACGAAGCAATAGACTGAGTACAGTGATGATCAATTGATGAAGTTTGCAAAGTTGATGTCAATGTCCACATATTTTCCGAAAAGTGAGAGATGGATGAAGTGTGTTCGCTCTGAAATTGAATCTGTAAGAACGCTCAACTCCCAAAAGCTTTGTTTCTTGGATTGAAGAATCGGATATTCTTAATACCAGTTTATATATGTGTTGTAGGAATACCTGTTTGTTATAATATTACAGTACATTAAAGACATATATGACAATACAGCAAAGATATCCCTCATAGGAATGCTTTACTCAAAATCAGATTAATGGCTTTAGTCTGATTACTATCCATTCTTCAACACTTCTCCATTTAGGCGTGGATTGGTTTGAAGATGTTAAGGTATATTTATAATTTCACACAGTCTGCTCAGAATATAGCATGTAAATTGAGGGAAGTTTTGAATGTAGATGAAAACGAATTGTCGCACAAATTTCATGTGCCTCCAAGAAACGTAGTTGGGATGTTTTTCGAAGCAAATGCTATACTGGAAACAAATTATCCTGAAGATGCCACAGTTATTCGAAGTTTGACAACGCTTTAACCAGTAACACCCTCTAACATGAAGCGTACCCACCAAGTGAAATCAAAAGACAGAAGCGAGGATTTTCAAAGATATATTTGCTAGGCTACCAATATCTCGGGGATCGTCTGATCTAATCTGGTTAGCGATTGCAGGGTTAGTTGAGCACGGCGTTCCAACTCGTGATCTGGTGCGGATGCATGACCAAACGCCTTCAGCTAAGTGAGTCCATTAAAACTAATGTGGTCAGCATCCAATATCGAAAACGTACAAAGATTTATTTATCGCTACACCAACAAATAATAAACTTTTGTTTCTAGGGGGTTGGTGATCGAATCGGTAATTGTAGTAAAGTAGACATTTTACCTATTTACTGAAAAATTCATAAGACGACGGTTCGATGCTATTTCGTCTTTTTCCAGATCATTAGTTGCCGTAACTTCCTAAACGGATGAATTAAATTTTAGACAATCATTTATGCCAAGATAGACACAATTATCAAAATCAACTCAAATTTTAGTGAATACTTTCATGAAAATCGATTATTAGTTTCCCGATTTCACTGATATTTCAGGTCCTGTAAGTTAGTGATAGATTTGGATGATCAAGTAACATGTTGGATGAGTTTAGCCTGATGATTTGTTATATTCTGAATAGTGATTCAATGTTTGAAGTAGGAATATATGTGGTAACAAAAATACATATCACCGTTCGCTATCTCTGTATAATTAGATCAATTTTGATCACAGAATCTTCAGTGCTCAGTGTGGACTGAGAGAAATGTTCTGATTTATGTTAAGACTAGGTTCTTGTAGTTTTTTTATTTATCCTGATAATCCAACCACGTGCGTTCGGAAAGAAGCGGATAAACTTCGAAATCTAGTGTGATTACCAATAAAATTACCGATGACTGCATAACATAAGTATGTAGATTAAAACTCTAGGTATATTTGTGACTCAGATCTATAAAAGTCTTCAGAGTTCTTTGATGGAGATTTGTGATGGAAAGCTTGGGTGTTGAATAACTGGGCGACAGCCAACCCTTACGCTTTCTTAAAGAGCATTGAAACCAATATGAAACAACTCCAAAGTACTGCAGTGTCTACGTATTCATTACAAAGTACTTATTGGCCAAATAATAGGTGAATGCACGATTCATAAGAGTCATTCGGAAGTTTCAATCTAATCAGAAGACCACAATGAAGAAGTAATCATATTCAGTCCTAGGATAGTTTACAGCAGTGCGGATAAAATATGTGGAAAGCAAGCGCACTTTGGACGTTAATTAACTCCCTTTTAGATTGGTAATTGAATGAAGTTGGTGCATTAGCATAAAGATCCCACTAATAAAAAATATATGTCAAGCATATTGGTGAAGCCCATTCTGTATTCCCATTCTGTAATTGGACATGATCGATATCTACTTGAAAAAATGTGATTTTAATGTGAGCGGACACGCTTATATTGCCGTAATTGAGGAGCATCACTGTGATATAGCTGTGGTCACGGAAATCATTCATCATAATTTTTGTAATTCACGTTTACTAATCTGTTTGTAGCCTGATTTTGATCGTCTTGATCTGTAGTGAGTTATGACCAACACAACAAACCTTTAGCCTACATAAGCTGCACCTCCATTTGTATGTTTATCCACATGCCTCCATCCATCCTCAACCATGAGTCTGAAATTGACCTTACATCTGCCAAAACGTTTCACAATAATTATAAGCTGTTGAAAATTGGGAGATGAGCTATAGAAAAACACAAAAAGCGATGTAAGATATCGATGAATCGTTGCCATCAAACACATAAATATATGTCTGCCTGACTATTCAGACAACAGGCACTCACTGACTACTTACTTACTTACGCAAGAAACTGACTACATTCAGTCGACACAAATACAGAATCGTTATTGTTTTAAAGCCAGGACAGTGGGAGTGACCCAAGAAAAGCAGATTTGATCATTTACGTTTTATAAGTAGTATCCAGATTAGCATATACACATATAACACATAAGAAGTCTAAGGTTAGAATTATATATATACTGGACAATTTACTTTTCCATGTGAACATGAGTTGAAATCAGCTAAATTAGCGGATTTGCATGATCAATTTGCAATATAGTGCAACTATACATCTAGTTACTGTAAAGGAGCAGGGTCTAAGTTTACAGTTTAAGCAGCCAACCAAAAGTCGTAGATATTAGCTTTTAGTTAGCGGCAATACAGTTGGTTCTAAAACTGAGTTTTGGCTTTGGTTAGAATAAATGGCGAAGAGTATTTTGAGTATTTTAGTCAATATAGGATCAACTCCTATCCATAATTGATTGGTTACTGAGTGGTGATCAATGAAATGTATTCCAGGACCATATCGCAGAATTTACTCTATGGCTCCCGTATCCGTTTCTTATATACCTTAGGAATCATAGAAATGCATATCATAAGATTTCATGCCCGTGAAGTGGAAAGGCTTATACAACCGATGAATTCACCGAAATACTGTCATTACTTTCAAAACGTTTCCTTCACCTGTTATGTCACAGAATTCTATCTTGTTAGCATAATAGTTTATCATTCGATTGTGTGTAACCTGTTTGATAATCTTGTTGTCTAATAGTAAATATACTTTTCCTTAAATCTCATTAAGTGAAAGAAGGTATAATTGACGTTACGTGACTTAATGTAAGCCACTTCTTCACAACAAATAAATAACCGAACTCATTCCAGTTATGATTTCAATTATCCAGATGGTAACCTGACTCACTATCATCTAAATGGTACCGACTTTCTACCTATTTGTATAACCTAACTATCTCCGTAGAGCCCTAATAAATAGCTAATCAAGAAGAAATATTTCTTCAGTCTAATTATCTGTTTATAGACTTTTGTAGACTATTGTGAGCATATCAGTGTTGATCAGACAGGATTATCGCATCGAAGATAGAACTAGTCTGGTTTTGTTTTTATGTTAACGATCATTCATTAAATGAAGCTGAATAACAAAAGATAAACTTCAATCATTTAATGTGATCAAAGAAATACTTCCGATCTATATGAGTGTGGGTGTTTTCTATGTGTGGAACGACCGACTATGAAGATGGATTATCGAAATCACTAACGCCATACATGGTTATTCAAATACTTTACTGTATTTATTAAAACGTGATTGGTGATAATCTTTCTATTCTCTATTCACTATATAAAGAATGACAGTGATAGCTACCTTTTCATTAGGAGAAACATCAGAGTTGTACTTCATTCGATGGCATACAACTGTATCATCATTATTCTGTTGCTGTGTGTAACCATACGAAAGGGTGAGTGTGTTTGAGTATTCATTGGATATAATATTTCACCAATATTGACTTCAAACTAAAAACAGTATCACGAAGATGAACATTGGAATCCTTGTGATTTTAGTTTATTTCAGAATTATCCACCGATACCATAACAATGTATGACAGCTCCTTTTGACCAGCAAGTTCTAAAAAGATCTATTACATACCTGATTATGAAGCAACAGTTTGTACTACCATGAATATCACCTTCACTTACTCATCACACATGAATCTCATGCTTCCTGTCATTGGAAACATTGTGCTGTGTACTAGGTCAAGTTGATTTATAATTGGGGTGAACATACCTCCGGATTACAACGACGGGATAGTCGTTTCAAATCGAATGACCAGTAAACTAATAATGTTTAGTTCTTCTAACGGTATTCTGTAATTATAACCTCAACTGACAAAGCGATTACACCTCATTGAAGTCACATTGTTTCATATCAGCAAAAGGAGCTAGTTACGCTTCCATACGCATGTACAAATTGATACATTCAATTATATGACAAGGATACACACATCAAGTTTACCATCCTCCTGTGGATACATTTTTATGATCGTGATTTACTTGTTGTGTGAATTAGTAATTGACATTTTGAATCTTTCCGGTATCTAGAAGCGAACTCTTCACAAATTGATATGGATAAAATTGAAAAACTAATAGAAGATAATGAAAGTAAGTTATCATTTCTTTATCTCCCTTAATCACTTATTCATTTATTCAAGACTTAATACTGTTTAGCAATTAAAATCAAGTCATTTTGGTCTCCTTATCGACTGACAATCATAAATTACATTGCATTACAGATACTGACCTAGTTCTTTCAGACATAGAGGGTTTCATTGTCATAAACAGCTCAGTATGAAAACTGTTAATTGTTCATTGATAGGGAGTAGTCATTACCCATATTCAAGCATCTTTGTTACCTAACACATTGCACGCTTCAAGTTATTAAACATGTGCTTGCTTATGCAACATTCATAACTCGGATAATCCAATGCAACTGCGATTCATCAAGCAAATATTTTCCCATAATGATTTTTCAGTAATAAATTGAGATACGTTTCACAACAAAGACAAACCTTTCTATCATATTTTTTTCACAGGTAGATTGCAAATCCTTGACTTTTCTATACGAATGTCAAAACCTTTTATTAACGAACTAATAGGTATGTCAATTATTTGAATATCTTAAATTTACTGAATCGAAGAGTTGCTTGATTCACTCCAAAAATAACCTAATGAATTCCTCTGATATGTCTAGTTGTGAAGCGTGTACTGATTGCACTCACAGATTGCTCCATTCTAGGCTATGACTAATTGGGTGAAATTTACAAAACCTGAAGTACATATTATGAATACTTGATTGTCAGATACAATAAATGTCCAGTAAATATGAGAACTGTATAACGACGTTTAAGAACTATGCACAATGGATGTACATTGATAAGAATAAAACAAAGAACGAACCACGTTATTTCATGTAGTGATTATTAACAACAAGGTATGCCAATAGGCATTATAACAAAGCTAAGGATAATGCAGCTTTGTATTATTCTGTATTATTGACCGTTTACACATAGAAAATCACTGATAGTCAGAACTCAATTCACACAGTATATGCTAATTGCTTATTGTCTTCCAATGTTTGTTGAATTGAAGTCAGTTATCGATTTGAAACCATGTAAACCGACTACCCTTCCATATTCTTACACTAAAATATAATACTGTTATTTTGAAATGTATTTGTTTATAGCGGAACTAACTGTGGAACTGAAAAGTCATGATGTACAACCTGATCAAGGTAGGCTATCGAATCAAAAAATACTAAAACTGTCAAATAATTAAATTTAGTAATCGAATGTCAACGTAGGTTTTATGAAAGTCAAAATGGAGCAATAATATTCAATAGTACGTTATTCATCACAAAATTATTCTTTATTTGATTCATTAGAAATAAGTAGAATTTTGTTTAGTCTGATGGCTTTTGAATCGTAACTAAGCTTATCATTTTAGAAATTCCACAGATTGAAATCATGACTCAGTTGAAGCTAGACCACCATTGAAAACCTGGAAGCAGTGGACGGTCGTTCCGTCCTGGTATGGGATTCCTCAGCAGTGCGCATCCACGGTCCCGCACCACGTAGGGCAAGAACCCATGACCTACTGGCTTCGAGCGCGAGCACTTAACCACTAGACCACTGAGCTGGCATCCAACGGTGTTAATGTCTAACTTCAACCAATCCACGAAGTTACGCTATCGTACACTATTGTCTTCAGTGAGTTCCTATCTCACAACTGACTCATGATTTCAACCTGTGAAATTTCTAAAACTCTCCACAAAACCCATTCTGATAATTATCAGTTTATGCAATTTTCAGATGAAAAAGTATCCTTTGTTGGATTGATTGTTATTGTTTACTGGTATATTTAGTCCTATTGTGTAGTGAATTCTCATAGTAAACTTTTCCATTCATGTTTGTTATTGTGTCCTCTATGCAATATTTAGTTATATTAACTGATGAATGAAATCGGTGTATGATGCTGCATTCTATGACATACTTCCATCTATTTGTACTGAAAGAATCGTTTTTGTGTATTTCGACATACCGTTAAGGTATCCATATAAGATCAAGTTCTATGTTCATACACTTTCAGATTTAATAAAAACCATTCATTTCAACAAGTTTAACAGTCGTAAGTTCTCTATTCAGTCTGTTCTACATCAATAATCTGTGATCAATTCAACTTACACATAAGATAGTGATACTTTCAGACAGTTAATTACACTTTTGAATAGAATGGTCTTTTTAGTAATTCGATGAATGTTTCAAATTTGTCTTCTTTACCAGCCCTAGTTGCCGACTATAACTTCACTGATGTGATCAATTGTTTTGAAGACCAAAAGAAACATCATCAAAGTAAGAGTTGTATTTCTCAAGATATTTTCTCACTCTTTTATTCCTTGACATTTTGTACTATAGTAATCATCATAAAAAACGTTTCCTCGTTTGTCCGCCACTGACACTAGAATGTCGACAGAGAAGCAAAACCACCAATGCTATCTAAAAGATTGACTATTGAGCATTTCCTACCTGTCTGAGTAACGTCATTTTACACATCTGCCATTTTAACTTGCACAAACAATTTCAATGTTACATACACATTCAATAAAATGAGGACTGATCAATGGCACTTCCATTGTTATGATGATGGGAACATGTGAATTTGAAATACGTCCTGACAACAAACTTGTAGTAGTGCCTTGATGAGAAGGTGAACAGTTTGTGATAAACAGTGAGGTGTGAAACCTGTTAACTAATTAACAACGCAAGCAATGTTACTAAAGATGACATCAAGGCTACAAGTGATCACGGTGCTGGTTACTAATTTGTACTTTTTTATATATTAGATAAAGGGATGATACAATGTACTTTGTTTGATTCTTTAATGAACAACTCTACCCATCATTGATGTACCTGTTTTTTTAGAAAAACCACTTCACAAATAACTTTCTTGTAACTTCGTGCATAAACATGTGAACATACAATGACATATGGGTCGAGTAACTAACTCAACCAGCATCCGTTTGACATGATTTTATCTTGTTGTTGATCATTTATTACAATTTCCTCACTTTTCTCAATTGAATAGTAGAGGCAAAACGTAGAAATGGTTCAACATGTTACGGCAATCTATCGCCACAACATATTCAAGGTAAGACAATTCTTTAATGTTTGTTCAATTTTGTCGTAGAATAAGATAAAGTGACTTACTTCTACAGTGGTTGTAATATCAAAAGCCTAAACTAACATTGATGTATTGTATACTTACTTACTTACTTACGCCTGTTACTCCTCGTGAAGGAGCATAGGCCGCTCACCAGCGTTCTCCATCCAACCCTTTCCTGGGCAATCCTTTCTAGCTCCGTCCAGTTGTAATTCATCGTTTTCATATCTGCTTCTATTATCCGACGCAATGTGTTCTTTGGCCTTCCTCTTTTTCGCTTTCTTTCAGGATTCCAAGTTAGGGCTTGCCTCGTGATGCAGTTTGACGATTTGCGTAATGTATGTCCTATCCATTTCCATCGTCTTTTCCTAATTTCTTCTTCAGCTGGAATTTGGTTTGTTCTCTCCCACAGAATGCTATTGCTGATGGTATCCGGCCAATGGATGTTGAGTATCTTGCGTAGACAGCTATTTATAAATACTTGTACTTTCTTGATTGTGGTAGTTGTAGTTCTCCAAGTTTCAGCTCCATGCAGTAGAACTGCCTTGACGTTCGTATTGAGATGTATTGTATAAGAACTTGTTATTTCCTTGGCAACGTACCTAAATAATCTTTTGATTTTCATAAAAGTTATTGAGAAGGTCAATAAAAAACTTGAATCTTACTATGCTATGAAATCGGAATTCAGTTTTTATTCATGTAAGTACTATAAGTCGATGTATTTCAATTATGTGTGTGGATGAGATGTGAATGAATGAATGTGCAACGCGTATTATTCGTTGTTTAAAGTGAACTGTTATGTTATGTCATAGATCATTTGTTAGTCATTTTCATTAAAATGTAGTGTAAGTTATCATTTGTTGACTGTGCATTATGATGTTCGTTGTTTGGTTCGAAAACGAGTGCCTTACATTATCCATTTTGAACAACCTTATCCATACCCCGCTTCATACTTTGTTTCTGTCAAGGTTTTGTAGTTTCTATGGTCGAGTATTTAACATACTGAAAGTTTTCAATTTCTCAGTGTATTATCATGTATAGTTTTGAATAGTTTCAAACTTTACACTTCGTATTCTTAGCGATCGATCAACTGTATACACAAACATCCAATCAATGGAAAGCCATTATTATTATTGTCACGATTAGTCGATCGGTATATCAGTTACAGAAACTCATCGGCTCGTAAAATGTCACTTGAATAGTCAAAGCAAGAGGTATGATGTTCGTGTTGTAGCATTTCATTCAACACTGAGACGCAAGAAATGAAGTTCAACGAGTGTTCAGTTACACTAAACCGTACTATCAGCATTTAGATTATTGGACACTGTTGGCTAAAATTATATCCAAGCATTCGGATTAAGAGTGAGATGTTCTCTAAAATTGTTGAACCTGTATTTTACTTTAAACGATGTTTACATAATGACATTAATTGTGGATTTCACCGAACAAAAGTGAAAATGCTGGTCTCATTTTATGATTTCAGTTCTCGCCAGATTCGGGTGGGACGATGTTCGTGAAGTATAACGTAAGATTGTGAATAAAATTGAAATCATATTGTTGAATCAAGAATATTTATTAAGACAATGAAGACTGATATTGTAGACCCAAACGACAAACACACAAAAACAGTAAACCATCACTTCTAAACTGAGAATTTCAATTGAGATGAAACATTTCAAGTTGATATTGGATTCATCGGTGAACAGATATTTCAACGTAATATTTTGATTGTGAAATGTATGTAAATGACTAGATAGGCGATTGTGCTTTACGGTCACTAATTCGTCAAGTACATAGACATTAACAAATATCACGTGGTCTATTCCACAATCAGTATTCCACTTATGGATTAGCTCACTCACATTGCTAGTAGACTGTTGAATTACTTCACTACTCGTTGAAAGATCTAACAGCACAACACACCTGATAGGAAATCATACTTTAAACAAAATCACTCGATACGTGATAGAGAACAGCATAAATGGTGCATTATAAATTACCGATTATGAGGGGTTGGTTAAGTATATGGCAATATTGAGCCAATCCGCTGAAAGCTTATAAACACTGTAATATATGATATATGATGGCAACCATACAGCTATTCGATGCTTATTACACAGCCGAAGTAAACATGGTAATAATCTCAGAAGTTATTATAAATTTCCCAATTTACCTAATGCCCATGCCCTTTAAACAACATAGTAACGATATATCTCCGTAAAAATAGTTATTTCAGGCGCAGTACAGACATCTCGATCACAACTTTCTATTTGATCTGCTGAACGTCGAGAAACTGTTAGGATCCCATTACCGATAAATATGAGCATAGCATTGATTAAAATACAAGAGCATGATGAAAAGGATTACAAATGTTCATTGTTTTCACTGATCGATCCTTTATGACGACTTTTCAAGTTTCAATCTATCGAATACAAACTGATAATACAATATTCTATGGTTAGTTTATTCAACTGTTAGATGTATAATGAAGAATGTCCCAATCATTCAGTATTTGAAATAGGTAATTTTGGATTCTTAAGTGTATTGACATCTGTGGTGCTCTTGTAGTTCTGTTCTATGCTCATCAACTAGACTTGAACCAACTACCCAACGTTCGAAACACTGAAGCATTACACATAATATGACTTGAAGACACAAACTCTTACGAATGATACTCATGAACATATATTGGATACATAATTTTATTGCTTTCATTCGAATCTGTGTAAACAACATTAGTTGACTCATTCAATAAGGAAGCTCCTTATTAATTTATTTGGTTTTTGTTTTATTTCAAAGGTAATCAGCAGGCTTCTCACGGACAGATTGGTCTCAATGGTTGGTCTGTACACCTATATGTAGCCGTAAAACTAATAAAGTGCTTACACTGGAGAAATTGAAAATTACTTCTTGTGTAGAACAGGGTAAAAGGGAATTCGATATTGACAAAATTGGATCGAAATGATCTTATGAAATCTACAAGTGATTTGTGAAGATGACGTTCCGCAGGAATCAGCCAGAAGCCTTAACAGAAACGAAATTGAAGAAGAGGAAAGAAGTACATAAGATGTTAGATATTTAACAAAATTTTCAGTGGAGCACAACACGAATGTGCATATGCAACGTGATCTTGATATAAGTGGGAAAAGATTGACGATTTAAAGATGACAGCAGCTAGTCAACAAACAGTGAATCTACTGTGGAAATGCCATTTTCAACAATGTGAATGAGGTTATCGTTCCATAAAAGAGATTGTCATTTATTAACTATAAACCACGTAACGTGAGATGACTCTAGCAATTCCATACAAAACAATTCATAGAATACTTTTCAAATAGAGTCATGATTTGCATGAAACTTCACATAAGACTTAGAGATGATGGTTTCAATAAATGGAAAATGTATGTAGCTCAGTGACTATATGTCATGTTTTATCGGAGAGCATGAACTACTCACGATTAAATATCATAATATTGACATTGTAACCAACCGTAGTTAGTTTATGCTATCATTGTTTGCAGTTGTTGTTACCTGCTTGAGCATTTGGGCCATCTCCTTCTGCTCTCTGAATATTTCATTAAGTTATTTGTCTTTGCTTGTTGTAATACACCACTATGTGTATTAATCTTACAACCAAATGAGGTGGGTTTATGAAAAGTTTACAACGTTCCGCTGTACATGTTGCAAAAAACCCAATCAAAGACAGATAACACATTTCACGTGTGTGATGACTGACTGAGCCTTAGTTATTCACGATTACTTTTATCATGTTGATCTCACATGTTTTACAGAACAAACACTAAATACGATCAGCACACATTACAACCAAGTTGGTATTTTTCAAAGCGAAAACGTATTCACTTGGAAGCAATCACTTATCAACATGGTTAGTCAAAGGCTTAACTTTCTGAAGACAACTTCAATGTTTTCTGTTCAAACGAATAGCGTTGTGCACACTTCCAGTAGAAGCTAAATATTTGTCGATGTGAAGGTGTTTACGAGCAACTTCCTGCACATTGTTTATTAATTCCACACCACACGGTATCTAAACTCTTCGACCGAAACATACATACCTATAAAAATATAGCAGAAGTGAAACTGAACTTATAATTGCCAAAATGCTTGTTTAGTTGTGTTAAATTTGTCTTATATTGTTTCTACTCGCTCCCTTTCCACTCTTTTGTATATTGTTTTATTCTACTTATTTACATTAAGTAAGCAGTTTATTCTCAGCAATTTTTAAACTTATGTTATAATGCAAGTTGAAGTGTAATATTCTGAAATGTTCGCATATACTTATGACGTCTATTGTATTTATCATTATAATTACTGTGTCTTAATCACTGTAGCGGTTATCCACGGTTTTGTGCATTTGTTTAAACGCAACAGTTTCCATATTGTTTTGCTCTTGGTTCGCGATTCGATTGTTCGTAAACTGTTATCAAATTTAGACACAGCTATCAGCTCACTTTTATGCTATCGTACGTTACTGTTACAGGAAGCCTTTTTATTTTCATACTTGAAGGACGTGTTTAAACGCCCCAGACACCTCACAAGTTGAGGCTTGTAACTAACTTTTGTGTATTATTCAATAAAGAACCGTTATTGTATACAAATCGTTGTTTTGGAAACTTCGGTTTTTCGCGTATTTCAATCGGGTGATTTGGACGCTTCGATAGATCTAACAGTTCTCAACTTTGGTCCAAACTGTTGTGGATACTCGCTGTAACGAACTCTTGTCGGAATTTGGTTTGGCTAATTTGACCCAACAATGACAAGGACGAGAAAAATGAAGTACAATGTGGATATTTCTGAAGATACAGACGATTCAAGTGCTGAAAATACTGTTTTTTCAGTTTCTAAGCTGAACTCACCTACTTCTTTATATTTTGCTTTTGATAATGTTAAACCAAACCCCAAAGATTGCTGTCCTTTAGTAGATACCTATGTAGAGACTGGATGTAGAATAGAAGATGAAGCAGTTTCTAGGGAAAAAGAGGTAGAGAAGATTGAGTTAGAGATTCGAGAGCTTCAACTTCGTAAGTGATTGTTGGAATTATCACCGAAACCCTTAAACAAAGTGAGAAAATCAAGGGAGGTTACCGAGTTATCTGGGTCTCGACATTTCCACCGTGACTACGGCTAGGTGCTGCTACACCAACGCAGCAATGGAGGATGAGTTGGAAATTAAAGCACACTTAGATAGCATCAAGTCGCTATTCATGACGGCAAGCCTACCGAAGATAGAGAACATGAAATCCGACGGAAGTTTCTAAAGTTTTGGACGTTCATGAAGGGATTCAGTGCTAACATCGCCGACAGAGTAAACGATGACACTCAGCGATTGATGTACTTGATACACTATTGTGAAGGTATAGCAAAAGATGCTATAGAACACTGTGTTTTACTACCAGAAGAAGAAGGTTACAGCAAAGCAATTAGTATTCTACACAAGCAGTTTGGCAAACCACATGATATCGTAGAAGCGTTTTCAACAGAATTATTAAACGGACCACTACTAAGTCAGGACGATGAAGCGGGGCTGCAGAAACTAACAAGACTTATGACCAATTGTAAAATGGCCTTGGACGATTCGATGGATCTAACAAGTTGTTTGTCCAGTGCTCTCATATTTTGAAATAATTGACCAATTCCTCAGTGTCACGTATACGGAAATACAAACGAGTACCATTTGAAAAAGCGTCAGTGAATCACTTGAAATTTACATTTAATATAGAGGATATAGAGCACTCATCAAAATTAAATGATTCATTTGAAGAAGTTGAAGTTTAAATTCGTAGTTGATGAATCATCTTATGTATAGTCAAAACATCTGTAGATCTAGGAAGCCTAAACTAATCAAATATTGTCACATTTGAGTAGATTGTTTGAACGACAGTGAAATACGGTTGCTAGTGGTCTATGTAATACAAGTCCATAAGGTGTCTGAACATATACATTCCAACTGATCTCTTTTTATACTTGTGGAGAGAACTCGAGACGAGTTATCGTTTTGTTTATGAGAGTGATCTGTGTCTCCAGTCAATACATCTTTCATCATAGTAGAATTCTGCAACCGTCCATTTGTCATTCAGAGTTCGTTGTATCATATGATGTGTGGAACGTCATCATAAACAAATGAACTTGTTATATTCCAAGATCTGAATATCACACTGAACTGGTCTATAGAAAATATGGTTGGATGCACTTTGTGCATCATATATTTACCACCATTTATTCCGATGGTGGAGAAGATTTGTAGCTCAGGTGGATGATTTTGGTGGAGTTTTGTCCTCTGAACTAGATGGTTTGGTCGTGGAGCTTTCATCGTTTTTCTGAACAACATCATCAACACAAAAACTTCTACCAAAACCATTTATTCCATACGTCTAGGTTTGATGAATAATCTACTATTAGAAAAGACGTTAATCTTCAGAGAAAGGTTCGTGTGTATGAGAATGAAATTCATACAATTTTCCTCAAAAGTCGGGATTATTTTCGGATATTCTCAATGAACACCAGACCTGATGGCAGTAATCTAATTCCATTAATTTTAGACAAGAGCATACGATGTACAAAGTTGTATGTCATTCGACATCTCCTGAAATTTACACGTCTCATAAGGGTACACATGCAAGTGATAATTCTAGTCGAACTCAATGTACATTACGGTTTGGACCAAAACCAAACACCAAACAAAGTACTACCATACATTTGTACAATGAGAGAGATAACAAAAACTGATAGCCACACAGAGAGTAGAGTGAACGCTCTGATTGTTCGTCAATAGCTTCCAATTACATCCATTTATTTCGTTCAGTTTACACATAATCCATCCGATTGAATGACAATGAAGTTAGTTTCTTGATAGTTACAATCTATTCAGTCGATTCTATTCAAATGCCACTTGTTATTTGTGTTACTTGAAATCGACTTGACTCGTATGTGAATAAGTGAAGACTGGTTAAAATTGATGTTGGATTTGTGCAAACATGGTGACAGAATGTAACATGTGAAATTGTAAAATTACTTAACAGTTATGGGAATACGGTTATGAATTGACGGTGTTGGTCAGTACATCGGTATGGGAGGAGATACGAAGAAGTGAAGAAAACCGGCTTCATGGCTACACTTAAGTGTATTGTTGTGACTATCATGAGAGAAATTGATTTAGCTGTCAGAATGAATAAACTAACCGAACTGGTACACTGTCATTTGCCAATGAATAATTCATCCCGATTGAAAGAAATAATAATAATAATAATCATGATATATCGAAAGAGATAATATGAAGTAGTGAATTTGAAGGTGGAACTGTTTCGGTTAAATGAAACTACTTGATGTAATTAGGAATCGATAGAAAATTGTCAAGATGGATTTATTGAGAAACGATTGGTGATGGAATATGTAAGAAAGATTTTAGAAGGAGGTCGGCTGATTCACAATCACTCCCATGTCAAAGTGAACAGAATCAGTTAACATAATCGATTGATTCTCATAGATAACCCATTCTATTGAGGGGATATTGCGATCGTTCCTGTGAGATGAGAACAGACATAAAGTGACGAGCTCATTAGATGATAAACGGAATGATCTCTGTTCAAATCAATTACAGTATCAAAATTGAATGGTTATTAGTTGTCATATAGGAAGCAGTTATCGTCACTGAATTGAGATATTCGAGAAGAACATAAGTATGTTGGTTCAAGATAATAATGTTTTTAACGAGAGTGCAACACTAAATCAAGCACAAACATCAGTTATGGGCACATCAACATGCAATCGGAACTAGACTTAATTGACGAAGTAAATGACACAGTATCCTCAATTGTTTTAGCATCAACATAGAATTGACGGAAACATGGGCATGTAAACTCGACGAAAATCACTGTGGCAGCCATAATGCCTATTCATAATGAAATAAATGACCAATACAGTTTGAATTCATCCAACTGGTTAGAAATTATTCATTTCCAAAGAGCAACCACCCAATTGGTCAATTTGTAGATATGGGAAATTGCACCAATCAATTGATTCATCCACACTATATAAACAGCAGAAGCAGCAGCAGTAGCAGCAGCAGCAGCAGCCATCAGCCAGCATAAGTAACAGCAGCAGTAGTAGTTGGTGTTATTGTCGAACAATACACCATTTCTTATACATTTCAAGTTACATCAAATGATTCAATATTCATTCTTGATCACTGTATACATTTCAATTCATCTTTCATATTGTTTGCACACACAAACAAATGTGACAAATCATTTGACATTGTTATCCTCATGTGAGCAGTGCCCGAAATGTAGTACAAATATGCATTGCAACTATTCACAATGGATAGTCAAATTGGGACTGCCAGAGAAGACATTCTCACAAAACCACTGGTTGGAGTCAGTCAAAACGAAATCAGATTGTCTTACTGAATGCCGATCTCATCCACAGTGTAATCTATACACATATGAAATTGTAAGTTTCAGATGCGTTTTACATTTTCACTAAATATGTAATTGTCTAACTGATATATCACTGTATATATACATACTTCCAGTTGAATTGATGATCACCGATTCATCTCAACATCAACATATTCTGATATCTTAACAAAAATATTATTGTTATTATTAGTTGTAGAGAATAAGAAACGTTTGCAGTTCGACTGTATGGAGCGTTTCATTGAGATGTCAAGTGTCCCATTTGAGCTATTATTATTACCATTAATATTAGATGGAATGCTACATCCATCAACCATTTGATGTATGAATTGCAGATATACGTTACATTTCAAACTTCTCCTTATTTACAGCTCAAACCGATATGGTGCAAACTGTATTCTGGACTGATTGAAAACGCTACGATAAAGATCAATTCAACTGAGCATATGACTGGAGGAAGAGTGTGTTGTTGTAAGTTGAAATCATGTTTATGATGGTCGTATTAATAATCATAATCATAATAATCATAATCATAATAATAATAATAATACTAAGAATAATAATGAGGTGGAATGTTTCGAATATCCAGTGTAATAAGAATCAGTGTAACATGGTTTATCTGATTGAGGATGGTTGTGTTGTTTTATTCGGTGAACTGAAATGACACATATTATTTGGAAATTTGTAGTTGGCATAATGAAAGAAGCAAGTGTTTTTTTTTTCAATGTAGAGTTAATCTGTAGATCAGAGCTAATGTTTACTGATGAATGCGCCGAGTATCCATTGTCCATAGAAATGTCAGTCAGCATTCAGTCAGTCAGTCAATCAGTCAGTAAGCAACGGTTGACGGACGTTACAGAAAAGTGTTAGGTGAAGTTTAAGAGTGAAATACGTTTAGTGTAAGTGTGTTTAGTTTAGTTGCCAGTCAACATTCTCGGAACTTCAGAAATGTTAGAAAGCCTTGACTAACAACTTATCTCACAACATCACCAACCACAATGTTCGAACTTCTCTCTTCGAAGCATCGCCTCCCATTATTATATTTGCAAAGTTGCTTCACATATCTGATGTTCCTCGAATCACTAAACTGTAGACTATTCAGCATGACTGAATAGGAATCTTTGTGGTAAGCAGATGGACACATTTACACTGTGAACTACGTACAATTCATGCTAATCGCAATCACTCATCATAATGAAAGTTCTTATTAGGTAAACTGTTTTCTAAATGTCTATCTATTGAATGTTAGATATCAGTGAATATTTTATTGCAGCTTTATATTTGCGTAATTGGTTTGCACCAATGTCAGTCAATCATCAATGTGCATCTGTAATACTTCCAAACCATTTTTCCGTTTACATTCATTCCTTCTACTTCCTCTTCATTATCATCATCATCATCATCATCATCATCATCATCTTCTTCTTCTTCTTACATCCTTAAACCATTGTACATTCAATGTAATTTGTAAATGTGTTATGTTCATTGGTTTACTGACTACTGTACTGTTTTGTACTGTACTGTACTGCACTGAACTGTACTGTTTTGTACTGTACTGTTCTGTATTGTACTGTACTGCAATGTAATTCACTGTGTCAGACATTCTGTAACTAAATGTAAATAAACTATTCATTTGTTGTTTACCAAGTGTTGTTCTCTCAAATAAATCACTGAACAGTGAATGTAGATTTCGAATAGTCGAAAAGACCATCATATGCATTGCAATTGATACGATGATTGGACCGAGTTTTGTTTCATGGATAACACTGAAATATATGTGAACAATCTGAAGAGAAACTGATGAAATTGTGGTTGATCGTAGAACGAGTAGATTGACCTATTCGACTATCTCACTAAATGACACCAGTTGACTGATTTGTTGTAACGGAACATTCAAACTAGCGAACTTACTAGTTCATTTTAAGAAACCGATCGCTGTCGTCATCATCATCATCGGAATAATTTCGTTCAGCTGATTTAAGTGAATTATTATATTGATTGCACAAAATAAGATATCAAGCAGTAAACAGTTATATATATATATATATATGTGGATAGATAGAGAGATAGATAGATAGATGTGTAGATAGATAGATAGATGTGTGGATAGTAGATAGATAGATGTGTGGATAGATAGATAGATAGATAGATAGATAGATAGATAGATAGATAGATAGATAGATAGAGAGATAGATAGATAGATGTGTAGATAGATAGATAGATGTGTGGATAGTAGATAGATAGATGTGTGGATAGATAGATAGATAGATAGATAGATAGATAGATAGATAGATAGATAGATAGATAGATAGATAGATAGATAGATAGATAGATAGATAGATAGATAGATAGATAGATAGATAGATAGATAGATAGATAGATAGATAGATAGATAGATAGATAGATAGATAGATAGATAGATAGATAGATAGATAGATAGATAGATAGATAGATAGATAGATAGATAGATAGATAGATAGATAGATAGATAGATAGATAGATAGATAGATAGATAGATAGATAGATAGATAGATAGATAGATAGATAGATAGATAGATAGATAGATAGATAGATAGATAGATAGATAGATAGATAGATAGATAGATAGATAGATAGATAGATAGATAGATAGATAGATAGATAGATAGATAGATAGATAGATAGATAGATAGATAGATAGATAGATAGATAGATAGATAGATAGATAGATAGATAGATAGATAGATAGATAGATAGATAGATAGATAGATAGATAGATAGATAGATAGATAGATAGATAGATAGATAGATAGATAGATAGATAGATAGATAGATAGATAGATAGATAGATAGATAGATAGATAGATAGATAGATAGATAGATAGATAGATAGATAGATAGATAGATAGATAGATAGATAGATAGATAGATAGATAGATAGATAGATAGATAGATAGATAGATAGATAGATAGATAGATAGATAGATAGATAGATAGATAGATAGATAGATAGATAGATAGATAGATAGATAGATAGATAGATAGATAGATAGATAGATAGATAGATAGATAGATAGATAGATAGATAGATAGATAGATAGATAGATAGATAGATAGATAGATAGATAGATAGATAGATAGATAGATAGATAGATAGATAGATAGATAGATAGATAGATAGATAGATAGATAGATAGATAGATAGATAGATAGATAGATAGATAGATAGATAGATAGATAGATAGATAGATAGATAGATAGATAGATAGATAGATAGATAGATAGATAGATAGATAGATAGATAGATAGATAGATAGATAGATAGATAGATAGATAGATAGATAGATAGATAGATAGATAGATAGATAGATAGATAGATAGATAGATAGATAGATAGATAGATAGATAGATAGATAGATAGATAGATAGATAGATAGATAGATAGATAGATAGATAGATAGATAGATAGATAGATAGATAGATAGATAGATAGATAGATAGAATGATGGATATCAGTTCAGAATGTTAAGATTCCCATTGTGAAAATTAGAACAACACATATAAGCGAACAATATTGTTTACCATTTAGATTATCATCAAGCTTTTACTCTAATATACATGAGTAGTTACTATGAAAATGTTAAACCAATCAAGGCAATCTGGGTCAATAATCACAATGAAATAGACTAAGTCTCTAGGTAAAAGTACAAGTTGATAGTAGGAAAACAGGTGAACTGATAATAGTAACAATCATAAAATACAATAACAAAACTCTTATCAATAGTTAAACGTTGGAAATAGAAGGTCAAACAAACATGAGTTGGCAGCTATCGACTAGTGTGGATTTAAACAATAGAAGAATAGTAAGGGTACCACAAATCACATACTAACCAAGCAGCACCGTGACTCTTTAATGAAACTAAGAAAAGATGAAACCCTGACCATAACCAAGCCAGATAAAGGAGGAGGTATAGTTCTTATGAACAAAAATGATTACATGGGCAAAATGGAAACAATGCTTAGCGATTCTAGCAAATTTCAGAAAATTACTAGTAATTGTGACGTCAATAATAAAGTAGAAAGACAACTGGCCAATTTCCTTAAAGATCTAACGAAAAAGGGAATAATTATGACCGAGATTTATGATTCAATTAAGGCGACTGGATCATTCACACCACGATTGTATGGTTTGCCTAAAGTACATAAATCGGGTCTTCCTCTACGCCCAGTTCTAGATATGTACAATTCTCCTTACCACAAAATTGTGAAGTGGCTAGTACGAATCTTAGAACCTTTACACAAATCAGTCGTTAGAAATAGTGTACAAGATGTCTTCAACTTCACCTCCAAAGTAGAAAATAATAATGTCAGTATGAAAAATATGATCTCATTGGATGTAGAATCTCTGTTCACCAACGTACCACTTATAGAGACTATTGATTTTATATGTAAGCAAATATCAAAGAAACAAATCAACATTGGCCTGCCTAACGATAGCCTAAGGGAACTGCTCCTAAGATGCACTCTGAATGTACATTTTGTCTTCAACAATACTTACTATAGACAAATAGACGGGATAGCCATGAGCTCGCCTCTAGGCCTGATTTTAGCTGACCTCTTCCTAGCAAAGCTAGAAAATGGACCTCTCAATGAGACTATTACGAAACTTGATTTATATTGCCGACACATTGACGACACCTTCATCATCGTAGATCAAAACACTAGTAAAGAGGAACTCCTAGATCAATTCAACAGTGTTCACGCAGTGATCACTTTCACTGGTGAAAGCGAGCATGATAAGAAGCTGAACTTCCTTGACGTCACACTAAGCAGACGAAGTGACGACACATTAAGTAGAAGCGTGTATAGAACAAACCCCTCTTCATGCCAATATACTCACTTCGGCAGTTTCACACCCATCCGTTACAACAGAAATTTGGTCAGATGTCTCACTAGTAGAGCAAAAAAGATGTGTACAGTAGATACTCTAAGTCAGGAGCTTGAATTTATCAACAACTCACTGACCGAGATCGGCTACCCCAGCGCTTTCATTAAGAAGTACATGTATGATGTAATAAAGAAGTCGGAGATTTCGACTGTTCGTAAGAAACCAATTCAACGGGGATGTGGCTAGTGACACTCTGAAATATAGGTTAACCAAAGTAATCACCAGGACATTCTACGCGGCCAATCTTGCGTTGACCTTCTCTTGTCGACCAGCGATGTCTACTCAAACGAAGGATAAGTTACCTGAGTTGGCCTTTTCAATGTGCATTTACAAATTCAGCTGCTCCTGTGGAGATAGCTATATAGGGCGTACTACCAGGCAACTCAACCAACGAATGAGTGAACATCTACCAACTTGGTACATAAAGGGCCAGATAAAATCTATTCGCAGTTCTATATTGGCATATCTTATTGATAGCTGTCAAGCTGTAGATAAATCGAAATCATTTCGAGTGATCAATCGTACACCTCCATCATTTCCCGACGGAGTCCGTTCCCGTCTCCTACATATAGCTGAAGCCATTGGAATTCGTACATATAACCCCAATTTATGTATACAGAAGAAATACGTGACCCCCTTATCCCTTCCATGGCCAGTTATAACTTAATTAACTAAAAATTACTTTTTTTTAAAAATTTTATTATTATCATTATTTATTTTATTCTATCTGTGTTATTGTTAATCGTATTTTCACATCCATTGTTTGTTTGTAATTTTCGGAGTCTTTGTATTCTTCACCATCTAATTATTTACACACATCTTATTACGTAATGATTTTAATGTTTCTTCTGGATGCATATCTGAATGATCTGTTGTGTTAGACAGTTGCTACTGATGACATTTGAAGATGTTTCTGAGCTGCTTACACAACCGTGTCGATATTAAGACAGTGTCAAATATCGAATCAAATTTCAAACAAATCTCATTTGATTCTGACATCAACAGTGGTAATCAACCTACTGCATTATATTTATGGTAAGATTCAGTAAACAACACTGTTACATTGACAGACCCATTGATGTCATATGATGTCAATAAACAAACGGAAACCAATGCAAATATTCTATGATGAAATGTGGCTAATATCTTCACGTATTATGCTACATGACAGTTTGTAGGATGATCCTTCCAGATGATAGAACATGCAATTAATGTTGTTTATTGATGAGGATGAAATTGTAAGCATGAATGATAGACTGAAGATTTGAAACTTCTGTACAGTGAAAATGACGATTTTACTGGAGGTGGACTTTCCGAATTCTGAATGGAACAGTCTCATGATTAGCCACGCTCATCTCTGATTACATTGTAGTCAACAGGTGTGAATCCAACCTGGTTGTATGTTCATGAGCGTTTAGTTAGTAAATGACTATTGTGGACAATTGTACTACGACACCTAGTCAAATTCATTGGTCACTTATCCACTTTGATGAACACACACAAAGAGATCGGTAAATTCGAAAGTGTCGAAAGTGATTTTCGCCGACGAATTTGTTTCCATGCCTTTCATCTATGGGAAATCTTGTGGTGGATTTCCCTACATGCAGTGTGAAGAGAAAACATGCATAGTCACTGAACAATAACCATCATACAACTAACCCATGTTGTGTTTATGAGAAGAACACAGTGTTGTTTAACACCTACTCAATGTTTGTAAACACAAATATACACAACACTGATACATAAACAACGAATTGTAAAGTGAATGGAATACGTGGATTGGAATATACGTCACCTTGTTCAAGTTGGAGTAATAATGATAATGATAATAATAACAAACAGGTTGGTATGATAGTGGAGGAGACATGAGAGAGGAATAATGTGAATAAACAAGCATGATGGCGAGAGTACAAATCCCATTACATGAATGGATTCAGTCGTGTATTTACAAAATGATAATGCAGATAACAATTATAAGTGAGGGTCAAGGTAATGGTAGGGAGTTTCGATTTCATCTCATGTATGATCAAATGATCTGTAAATCTAAGCAGCATCAAATAATCAAATGTTGTCAGAGACTGAATAGATTCTGTGGAGAAGAGCAGTGAAATACGGTTCTTAGTTAGTTGTTTATGTGATAGATTTCAATTGGGTATTTGAAGATGAACCTTCCAACTGATCTGATTTTATACTTATGGAAATGATTCGACACGAGTTATGGTTGAGTTGGTGAAAGTGAATCGTATTCTCAACCAATACAACTTTCATCATAGTAAGATTCAGAGTCTGTTCACTTGGTGAATGTGATCAATTTCTACTACTAATAGGTCACTCATCAAATTGAGATTCTGCAACCATCGTTACTTTATTCGGAGTCTGTTGTACTATATGATGGTGTTAAGTTTGTCTTACATTGTTCCTACATGTTCCTTTTCTACTCTTTTGTATGTTGTTTTATACTACTTATTTACATTCAGTAGGCAGTTGTATACCCAACAATTTTCACACTTATGTTGTACTGTAACATTCTGGAATGTTCACATATATCTTTAATGTTTATTTTGCTTATAATTGTATTTATCATTATAATCACTGTAATTTAATTACTGTAAAGGCTATCCACAGTTTTATGCATTTGTTTGAATGCAACAGTTTCCATATTGTTTGCTCTTGGTTCGAGTTTCGGTTGTTCATAAACTGTTACCAAATTTAGACACAGCTATCGGCTGTCTTTGGACTATCGTATGTTCTAATCATTCTTTATGTTACTCTTACAGGAAGCTTTTGCTATGTTAATTCTTGAACGACGCGTTTAAACGCCTAGACACCTCACAAGTTGAGGTTTGTAACTAAATTTTGTGTATTATTTAATAAAGAACCGCTTTTGTAGACAAATCGTTGTTTTGGAACTTCGATTTTGCGCGTATCTCAATCGGGGTTACTTCGACGCTTCGATAGAATTAACAGATGGAATCGTTTATATTTGCAGTCGATATGTCTTCTGTTCAGTTCGTCATGTTGCTTTCATTCCTCTTATTCCACTAGAGGTTTGCACATTACTTCACACTACTTATCAGTGTATTGAGTAGTCCGTTGCATTAGTCAAAACATTCTTGTGTGCACTCAGAGATATGTGTTTTCTCAGAGAATAGTCACCAGCACATCCATACACTGAACACATTCATTTGAATCATTGATGCAATCACGTCACTTCAATGCTTGTAATGAATATTGCAGATTCCAGTGTGCAAGTTGAACGTTCGTTTTGATGACAGCCATTCCATACATCCGTGTTCGAATCCGCCTCATTTTCACATTGTCTATCACACACTAACTTCCACATAACTATTTGTTGTCACATATCTTACCGTATGCTGTTAAAACAATCTATATCTGACTTATGATGCCTTCTTCTGTGAATAGACAAGAAGCTGACAAATATCTCAATTGTTTTGTTTGCCTTTGCAAATAAGGCTTCAGTCAATTTCTCTCACTTCTCTTAAGAACTCACTAGGGATAGCCCATTCATGATACAATCAGGTGTCTCTGTTAGTCAGGTTATGACCAACACAACGAACCTTTAGCCTACATAAGCTGCACCTGTATTTGTATGTCTATCCACATGCCTCCAACCATCCTCAACCATGAGTTTGAAAATGAAGTGTGATGTCAAGCTTCTATTATCATCTTTTCCACACCTCATGTTTATTTACAAACAAACCAAACCAGACCACTCCAGAAGACGGAGAATCGTAGTTGTTCTCGAAGATGCAGTTGGTGACTGTGAACCAGGTGAACATATATAATTGAAAACAACACATGAGACACAAAGTGATAGTTAATCGATAACATATAGGCTTACAAGTATCACAGTATGGAATACTTAGCAACAACACAAGGATGTAAACAATATTAGTTCATTGAATATTTTCAATGATTCTTACATTTCCAATACTTTTACTTCGTTTCAACAGGATTCTTGAATATAATATAAGTAGTTGTTTGAATAATAAATGAAAAGAATACAAATATAAAAATCAGAATGTTAGTTAGAAGGATGATGGTAAAAGAACAATAATTAATCAAGCAATTCAGGGGTAATCAAGGAGTAGCTCATAACACCAAAGTAATTCACATGGTGATTAGATATTCACCTACAAGATGATATAAGTTCATTGTTACGATCAAAAAGTGATCAGACATTAGATCTAACTTCTCATGAATCACTACTACATCAATTATGATCTAAACCAAAGTTCCATTATAGAAGTGTAGCGTGGAATCGAGTCGAGATTGACTATGAACACCGCTACATACAAACGCGTGTTAAGTAAAGCCATAAAATCTCCCGGAAGCCAAATATCAGAAGGCAGTTAATGGACCAAATCGAGATATATTTGCTGGCGAATGAATGTGAGTCACTACAGAAGTTTATTTACAAAATGATAATGAAAATAACACATATAGGTAAAGGTGAAGTTAATGGAGGACAGAGATGGAAAATCTTTCATTTGTAAAGAGAGTTTTAATTTTGATCTCATGTTTGATCAAAAGTTCTGTTGTATTAAGGAGCTTCGACTAATCAACTGTTGTCCAATGTGAATGGATTCTATGAACAATAGTGAAAGACGGTTGTGAGTTAGTTGTGTGATAGAAGTCAATACGTTGTTTGAAATTAAAGCTTCTAACTAAACTTGTTTACTACTTGTGGAAACAATTGGAGACGAGTTATCGTTTAGTTGTTGAAAGTGGACCGTATCTTCAGCCAATACATCTTTCATCACAGTAAGATTGAGCAAGCGTCCTGGTTTTATTCAGAGTGTGTTGTACCATATAATAGGTGGAAAGTCAACACAAAACAAATGAACTTGTTATATTCCAACATTTTTATATCACCTTGAACTAAGATGTAGAGAAGATTGTTTCACACATTTTTCTGGACTGGATATATACCAGTTATTCCGTTTGTTCATCACGATGTGATTATAACCACGGACGACAGAACGTACACCTTAACGTTTCCAACATACTTAAGTGAACTGATAGGAGGAGGAGGAGGAGGAAGAGGATAATTGCATTTTACATTGAAACGTGTTCGTCCTGACACAAGAACAATTGGGTTGGTCAATTGGCAGAGTTTCTATGACTTAAGGGTCAACTCCATTTAAGACTTATAATATAGGTGTGCATGGATTCGTGGCAGCATGCATATAGCAGGTCAAACTATGTTCCCTTCGTTCTAAGAATCACTCCACCATAAGCTAGCCTATTGAGTCACGACTACTGTTGTGAATTCATCTTTGCATATGATGTTTGTAAACGGTCAGCGAGAATGACTCAGTTTTAGTGGAGGTTAATCGCTAACAGAATAATTCATTTAGGACGTGTCATATTATCATGAGCAGTGAGAAGAAACACATATGGTCTGTATGAACTCCGCAATACATCTTGAGATTTGACATGCTGAGTAGAGATGAGTGAGCCCTTCCTTGTAGTCACATCAACAAGTTTTTCCACTTCAAGTCACCATACAAACGAACGAGAATCGCGACTGACAAGTGAAAGAAAACCTCCGAACCTCCAAATATATCAACATGGTCCATTCAAATGAATCGGATGATATCAAAAATAACGAAAATATCAAACTTCACAAATAGTTGTAAATAAACATTTGTGATCATGTCATGTAATGCAGTTTGGTGTTAGTAACTTTCAATTTCTTATTCTCAAATCCGTACTTTGAAGTCCAATGGCAATGTGGAAGTAGATAGTCTGATGAATCGTTTTACAAATTCAATATATCTTAAATAAAGGCATATTTATCAATATGAACAATGATGAATGATGTACTATCGATTCAGTTCTCACAGTCGATCTCATACTTCTTCAATGTTCTTCGATCTCATCTACTAAATATGGTTATCCATACAGAAATCATTACACTATAGTTAACGATCCTTCATAACAGCTAACTCAGTGTGTTTCCATGTATTTTCATATGTTAACGTGGTGTTTGTTGAGATCGTGAAAAATAAGCCCTGAAGTCGGTGATCACATGCAAACTATTATTTTTCAAGTATGATGGCATATTTCAACATTATCTATGATAAATCACAACATTAAGTGATAGAATAGCATTCGTATCAAAGAGTTGATAAATATGAACCAGAATATGGGTTTTGTGTAGAAGAATATTGATGTTGATAATTCTCAACATTTTGTCGTTGAAATGCATCACTGTCAGCAGCAATATTTTACTTAAATATTTTATTTGAAGCTATTATTTAATCGTTTCCTGTAACGCACAAAGTAACGATAAGAACATCCGTTTTAATGGATGATGCAAAGTGGTTGACCAAGACAATTTGTCAATTCATTCGTAACTGTGTTTTCCACTCTGAAAACAAGCATCAAATCAGTGAACTGCACAGTTCATTGCCTCAACTTGCAGGAAAAGTTTAAACGATGATCTTAGACAATGTATTTAGGTCGTACTCAAGAAGCTGCATTGAAAGAATAAAAATTCCGTGATATGTTCGTGGGTTGTGACAAATTTCTGTAAAGTATCAGTTGATGAAATTGTTGATGACCTTTGCAATCCATGACTGCCTGTTTAGCTGAAGGTCGCTTCATTAACAATCGAGTGGTGACCGAATACAGAACAAACATTTTAATATGTAGTCGATCGATTCACCATCACTCACATGGCTTATATTCACTGTCTTACAAACTGATACTAGTTCTCTAGTGTAAACGATGAATTTGTTGTATTTGCAAGATAAGTGAACTGATTCTGTTTGGAAACTTCAAAACCACACTAATAAGAAACCAGTCAGTTGAGAAAATATTGAAAATGTTCCAGTGTAAAAATGCAAAGTTTACAAAAGCGGTAATGATTTAAGTGTGATTTGCATGAATAAGCCAACTTATTTAAGTAATGTTGCGACTGTTCCTGTGAAACGAAACAGACATCAAGTGACCTAATCACCAAGTAATAAACGAAATGATCTCGGTTCAAAACAATCAAATCATGGATAATGAATTGTTATTGTTTTTTATGTGAGAAGCGGTTATCATCATTCGATTGAGATATTTGAAAACAACATAGGTAGGTGAGTTTATGACAATGTTTGTCGGGAGTGCATCACTCAATCAAGTGGAAACATCAGTTATGAGCTCAACAGCACAATATTACAGAATATCTCCGTAAAATCCGAGAACCATATTGTAAATAGTTCATTTGCAAAATGTCCAACAATCATCTCAGACTTCAATGTTCCTTCAATCCCATAGCAATCATTCACCAATATCGTCCTCTTTTCCTCCATCTTCTTAAGCTTCTGTTGACAGGTGTTCCACTTTCGGTTGATGATACATACTACTTATATCTTTCGACAACGGTAGCACACATCACAGAAGTAAATGACAGAGTATCCTCAGTTGCTTTCACGTCAACATGAAACCGACCAGAACACAATCATGTAAACTCGACAAGAATAAAGGTGGAAGACGTAAAGATGCTCGAAATGAAAAGCACAATTCAAATATGCGTACATTCATAGGAATTCATAACACACTGGCTCATATCAAATAAGAATATTTCAGTAAATTTTGTGAACACAATTGAATGACTGAAGTGACTGATTGGTGACCGAACTGTATTCTTTCGACTCTGGTAGCTGAAAATCGGATTGTATAATACGTTTTCTTCAGAAAGCATCATATAAATTGAAAGGTG
Organism: Schistosoma intercalatum; assembly: GCA_944470365.2. NCBI lineage: Eukaryota > Metazoa > Platyhelminthes > Trematoda > Strigeidida > Schistosomatidae > Schistosoma > Schistosoma intercalatum. Next base: position 2,094,839 of record OX103729.1, read on the forward strand.
TCATTTAATCTGCTTCATTCTATATTTGTGTAATATTTCAAAATGTAATTGACTGTTACAAAGTTGTAGCACTATGGCAAAATTTGTATTCATCCAATTGGTGAGAAATAATTCAGTTACTATGAGCAGCTACCCAATCGATCAATTTGTGCACATCGGAAAATCCACCAATCACTCGATTCACCTCCACTGTATAAACAGAAGCAGCATCAGCATCAGCAGAAGTTGTTATTGTCGACAAAATACTTCATTTCTTATGCCAATCATGTTACATCAAATGATTGAACATACGTTCATTATCATTGCATACATGTGAGTTAATGTTTACTGATAAATAAACTGTACGTAAATTGTCCATAGAAATGTCAGTCAGCTAGTCAGTGAGTAAGCAACAGTTGGCGGGCGTTACAGAAACGTTTAGATGGTGGTTGGAGGTAGTCAACAGGAAACCCTGGACTCGGGTTTCGTGCTACTTGGAACTCGTCAGCAAGGTGTACCTGTAATCTTGAGGGAATTGGTGCGCCCTGGCGGATTCGATTTCGTGTCACCCAGCTTCACAGTCAGAGACGTTACCATGTCACCTAGACTGGTGGCCACAATGCAACATGGTCAATAGCATTCAATTTGCACTAATAAGGACTAGACAAGCATGATCACCACCCAGTGATCAATCAACTGTGGTTACAGTACCGTGTTAAGCGACGTTTATCAGTGAAATAAATTTTGTGTAAGTGAAATTCCAGTCAACATTCTCGGAACCCCAGATATTCTTATTAGCTTCAACTAACAAATTCCTCATAACATCACCAAGAAGAAGGTTTAAACTTCTCTCTTCAAAGCATCTCCTTCCATTAGTATCTTTCGACAGTTAGTTGCTTGAAATATCTGAACTTCCTCGAATGATTAGACTATAAACTGAAAAGACCGATTGAATCAATAAGGCTGATTGGACGAATTCCAATTGATTGTGGAAAGAGAATTGTCAAGTTTACACTGTAAGTTAAATACAATCCACATAATACTAGTGATTGCAGTCATTGAGTATGATTCAATTTCATATTAGACTATTTTGTTACTGAATATCTATCTGTTGAATGTTAGATATCAGTGAATATTTTACTGCATTGATATGTTGCATATTTAGTTTGCACTAATGTAAGTCAATCATCCATGTACATCGGTAACTCTTTCAAACTGCTTTCCATTTTACAATCTCGTTATTCTTACTCTTATTCTTTATCATACATCCTTAAACCATTGTACATTCAATCTGATTTGTAAGGGTGGTGAAGTATGCAAGAATGCTAAAATAGAAGAAAATAGAAAATCATTTGAATATTTTCCAAGATTATAGGGTTATTCAAAGTTCTGTCCAAATCCATCGTTATATCTATGAAGAAAGAGGCAACATATTTAGGATTATCTGAACGTGTATTTTTTGTATTTCCATGGCTGGCTTCAACAAGTAGACCATTGAAAATCATGGAGGAGTAACCATACGTAGTTCTTGAATCTTCTTAAGAGAGAGTTTGACTCTGACTAACCACGAGTCAAGATGACCACAATGGAATTTAACGACTGATTTTCAATCTAATCTCATATTTTCAACATCCGTCTAACTACATTTTATCCGGCTTTAAAATAGACTTAAGAACACGTAACCTCAAACTCTACTGAATGTATTCACCACAACACTATGAATGAGATAATGGGTTAATGTGTTCGATTCTATTCAGTGGATGTATCATTTAGGGCTTTCCACATTCACTTCTCACTGCTGATAAACACTGGAACTAAACGTCAGTAGTTGAGGGATCACACTTTCTGTGAAGCACGTTTAACTACTGAAATTGTATAAAAGTAGCCTAAGTAAGTTGGTAAACATTTTCAAGATGCGGTGAAAATATGTGTACTCATGGTTAATGATTACCAATAAATCGGAATGAAATCATTTGTATTTTTCCCAAAAATTGGATCATCTAAAACGACATCAAACCGGGAGTCGTGTGCGATGAGCTCAAAACGATAAATATGGGTCTAACAATTCAGAACAATCGAATAATTCAATCAATTAGGATAGTAGGCAATGTTAATTAATTAATAGGTAGTTCATTCCAATATTTCACTATCTTTATGATAACGAGCGTATAATGAACGAGACAAGAGACTGGATGATATTTCAATATCTGCATATAACTGTGCACACAGAGTTATACCAATGACTAACACGTCCACTTTTCACAGTCAGTCAATTTTCTACTTCCGTCTTCTTTTATAAGTCTTAAATGATACACATACTTCGTATGGTCTCTACGTATTCACATTGTTTTCAATGACTTTAGAGATGCTTTTTCAAAGGAAAGTTGCAGTAAGGGAATGTGAAAAGCCCTAAATGATCCATTTATTGAATTGAAAATATTCGAATGAATTTCTATTTCTTTCTATTTTTGTATTCCCGCATACTTCACCACCCTTCTCCTGATTGTTACACGACTATTATTGCCATCACAAGATATCAGTCACCTGATTCGACAAGTAACGGCCAACTGAATTCAATTGATAGCTCTGATTATTTGAACTAAAACGATGAGACAATGGAAATTTTGAATTCAACGGTTATAATAATATCCACTCAAACGATTTATGTAATGTTCTCTCGTTGTTGTTTACTAGCTATTAACTGTTTCAGGGATTACTGCAAACTGGAATATCATCACCATCATCCAAAACTTCATCATCATCATCATCATCATCAACATCATTATCATGGAGGGATTTCAGCAGAAGAATTTATTTATACTAAATTCATTATTTAGATACTGCTCACATTATTATGAAAGGTTGCAAGAGCTTCATTATGCAATCCATGTCCAATTGAACAAGCAGATTTTGAACATGTACTCATGCAAAACCATCCATGAAGCTACAACTGAATATGAAACTGTTTGGAAAAGTCAAACAACAATTTGTACCAGTCTGTAATGTTAATTCATCATACAGTTGCGAATTTGATTGAGTGTTTAGGGTGAAATTGAATAAAGTGGATCAAAGGTTATGACAAGCAAACTAGGACTTTACAAAGATAATTACTCGATTGAAACGGAAGAAAGTATCACAGTGTTTCCGAATGTAAATAAACGATAACTGAATTGTGACTGGATTATTGTTGCTGAGGATAATATAACATATTCATACACACCCACAATTAGAGTCAACTCAGCTTGGCGCCCTTCTGATGCTACTGCCGTTTCCAAGCGCGGATAAGGGCAAAGGTTTGAGAATGGGATTAGCGATCCCATCCCGTATAAAGCTTGCTCGCTAAAAATCCTCTTACCAGATAAAGTAAATAAAGTTATTCTCACAACCAGAGTAAACACTGATTTGGATACAAAGAATGCTCGTACAATATGGGAGACCAGCAGACTCTTCCGAATTGCTGCATCATTACAATCACCAAATACTTCGTTGATGGTGATAGTGTTGCCGACGGTGTTCGAGTGTGAGATAGTGGAGTTTCACCCAATAGAATGCTTCGCCTAAACACAACACACTAATCTCAGATTCTAACGAATCACACACATGTTACAGAATAAACCGAATGTACAATCGGGAAAATGGACTACCAGGTTGCTGTTTCTCAAAGTGAAAACGCATTCACTTCGAAGGAATTACTTATCAATATGGTTATTAAGAAGGCTTAAAATTTTAAGGACTAACTCAATGTTTTCTGTTCAAACTAATAACGTTGTTCACACTTCCAGTAGAGACTAAACATGTGTTGTTGTAGAGGTGTTTACTAGCAAATTCCTACATATCATCTATCAAATACAAATTACAATGTATCCAAACTCTTCCACCAAAACACACCATCCTGTTCAAAATATAGCAAAGATGGAAATGAACTTGTGATCGCCACAATATTTGTTCAGTTGTTCGTCGAGTTGTATCATGAGACAAAATAGTTGATGAAATCATCATTGTCATATGCATACAAATGGAATACAAATGAGTTCCACTTGAGGAAGCGCTGGCGAACCACTTGGAATCACCACTGAGAACCTGCAAAAACTGCACGGCCGTTTCGTCTTACTACGGGATTCCTCAGCAGTGCACACTCACAATCCTGCCTCGTGAGATTCGAACCTAGGACCTGTCGGTCTCGCGCGAGAACACCTAACCTGTATTCTACTGACCTCCACCATATGACACATTCGAAATGAATTATTCTCTTAACGATTAATCTCCATTGAAACTGAGATATTTTCACTGATTGTTTGCAAGCATGGTATTGATGAATTTTTAGTGTTTAATCAACAACCATGACCTTATTGAAGTATTTAGGCTTGCAAACACTTATGTGAAATGATTCAATTTCATTGAGCTATCCAAATAACTGTGGTGTACACATGCTTTCGATGAGAGTTTTGTCAGTTGAACATGCTATACTTTATAAACTGTCTGCGAATTCCGATCCACTTATCAGTTTGACGACACTGCAACATCAATGTTTGCTTGGTACATCAGAGAAATCTATCATATATTCTACGATTCTACTCATTTGTACGTTTCCACAAGCCTAATTCTAGTACATTCTCATAGTGTTCAAATGAATATCTTAGTCTCACTTGTATTTGTATTACGAACGGAATAAAATGAAAACGACTGAGATATGGAGAACAGTGGTGGACACGTTGCAAACATCATCAATGAAAGTTATGATGTATACTTGTCATCCGTGAAATCGAAACTCTGTGCATCAAGTGACCTTATTGCTTAACGCTTTGTGCACACTATTTAGACTTACGAACACCTATGTGAAATGATTCAATTTCATCAAGTTTCGTGTAAACAGGCTTTCGATGAGAGTTTTGCCAGTTGAAATCCGAGTAATCGAAACGGTGAACATCGTGGAACCTTATCGCTTAACGCTTTCTGCACACTATGGAAATGATCGTTCGACTAGAATATACATCTGTGATCATGCACAAAATGTGCAAATCGAATTTTCAATCTGATCCTTCATTTCATGTCAATGATGGTTTACCACAAACAATTGTGATCAATACGATGATTTCCAATATGTAAACAGTAAGCTAACACTGAACAACTTGTAATCAGTGATTACAGATTTGAAATTACACCACAATGTGCATCAATCGGAATATACTTGTGAACCAACAGTTCATTTCGAGCGATTCCCTATTCTATCTTCATCGTACTATTATTGATTTCAGAGCAAATACACTCGTTTCATACCTGCATTCATCCATCTCGCTCTCTTTCTCTCTCTCTCTCTTTCATTTCGGAAAATATGTGCACTGTGACATCAACTGTGAAATTCTCATCAATTGATCATCACTGTACTCAGTTTATCTTCGGTATGACTTAGACTACGACCTGAGATGATGGGAAGAAACATCAAATTTCCATTGATTTACTCATTACGAGTTTCCTTCAACATTCCTTCCCTTCTAATTCAATATGAGGATCATCCAATGTAGTATTTGATTGTTTTCCCAGTATAATATTTCCTTCTGTATAATAAACGATATTCTTGTATTCCATCGACATGAACTATACTCAGTCTGTGATTTGTTATAACTGAGTATGTGATTTCATCCTAATTATGAATCAAAATGGGAGTAAAATCAATATATAAACCAGTGTATTTTAGACTATTTTGGTCATTGTTGTCGTAGTGTTTTAGGGTTAATAAATCGTCACATAAACCAGTCTTGTGTTCTTACTTTCGCATCATGGGAATCACCAAGCTCCCTCGTTCCGCGTATAAGTGATCAGCGGCTTCTTCCAGCACACCAATCAGCCACGAATAAATACAACAACTAGCGACGGGGTACAAAAAATGCAATCTAAAGTTAGCCTCCACCATCCAAATAAATCCTCAGTGTCCTTCAACGATATTGGTCATTAATCATACAGTGATTCTCATTACCGGTGTTGATTCAGATAATGACTCTCCCTTCCGATCGATTACAGCTGCTAGTTGAGCGACAGTTTGAAATCTTGGTCAATTTACGCACGCAGCTGTTAAGTCCTTCATGATTTGGAGATGTGACGGAAGTTGATGGATTGATTTCTCAACTGCACACTGAGATGGAAAATGATTGCAGATTTAGACTGCGATCTACTCATGATTGCTTGGTTTCATTTCAAGTATGCATAGTGAATGTACACTGTAGTTTATAGTGTACAGTTATGCCCAATACGTAGAATACACGTTTCCTACATTTATTTACAATATTTATAGTTCATGTTACGCAGTGCACGTATCACTTCTCATTGTTCCAACTACAAATATCAACATACAGTTGAACAGATTCAGTTTACATCGCTCATCAGCAAATTATTTCATGAATGGATCTCTCTACTGCTTCATATCTAAGTTAATGTAATTAATTCCCATTAAACAAGTGGACGAGATAATTCCGACAATCATGATGATGATCGGTTTCGTAAGATGGACAAGTTTGTTGGTTAATTTGGATGTTCCGTTTGAAGAAATCAGTCAACTTGTGTTTTACAATCGTTCTACAATCATAGTACTGCTACTGCAACTACTACTACTACTACTACTAATAGTAATGGTAATAATAATAATCCAAATTCAACAGTAAATAAATGATTGAAACTTCCAGTACACTAGAACTACGAGCGATGCCAGTCGTCCACTAATGACAATATATTGAGTAAGAACAGAATATGTTGATTTTGAGATGGATTGGAGAAAATGAGGTCGAGTGGAATTTACGGGACTCTCGGAAGTATCGATAAACAATGTTATTCGGAAGTTCCGATGAACAGCGAACTACTGTAGTATGGAATGGGAAAGGTCGGATTCATAACTATTTTGATTAAACGTAATGATAAATCGACATCTAGTCACTGAACAATTAGTATCTCGATTTGCTAATCACAACTGAGATTGTGATCAGTGCTAGACAACCGTATTATCCAATTTCACATCAGGAGTAACTAATGTACATAAAGAACGAAGATAGGAAACATTGAAATAAATCATTCTATGATCAATTAGACCTTCATTCTATTCTGCCAATCAGTTTTTCTCAATGGTCAATTATTCGATTAAGATTTGAGATAACCAGAGATATGAGATTTCGTCTGACAATAATGTTATACTACATAATTCGCGTTCTAGATTCCACTGCTAGCCACTATCCATCTTTGCTTGTAGAGTTTGTGAATTAAGGGAATGTCAAGGCGATACGCACAGCATGCACATAAATCAATAACAGACTGTTCAAATGCAGTCGTAAGCCTCAAAGCGAAGATACAAGCAAAACAACACCAAATCAAATTATTTCTACGTGTTTACTTTTGATATATATTATATGATACAACAGACTGTAGATGAAACAATGATGGTTGCTAATTCGTACTGTGATGAAAGATCCATTTGTTGTGGATACGGTTTGATTTCACCAACTGATTGATGACTTGCGTCGAACAGTTTCGACCAGCATAAAACGAGATCAGTTAGAAGTTTTATTTTCAAACTTCCTATTGACTTCTACCATGCAGACAACTAACAACCGTATTTCACTGTTGTTCACAGAATCTAATCAATGTGTGACAACATTTGATTATTTGAAGCATTACACAACAGCAGACATTTTGATTAGACGAGTAGTGAAACAGAAATTCTCTTTACAAATGACAGATTTCCCATCACCTCTCTACCATCACCTTGACCTTCACCTGTAATTGTTATCTGGATTATCATTTTGTAAACAAACAACTGCATTCATTCATGTAATACAATTTGTACTCTTCTCATCATGTTTGTTTATTCACATTATTCCCCTTTCCCCTCTCCCCAACTAATTTCTCTGAAACACCAACGTATTCATTTTTATTATGATTGTTATTATTACGACTTGAACAATGTGACGTATATTCCCATCCACGTATTCCATTCACTTTACAATTCGTTGTTTATGTATCAGTGTTGTGCATCATTGTGTTAACAAACATTGAGTAGATGTAAAACAACACTGTGTTCCCCTCATATACACCACATGGTTTAGTTGTATGTCTATCAAGCATAACAACAATAACAATAATAATAATGACCATAGAAACAATAATAACAACAAGAATAATAATGAAGTGTGAAGGTCAAGATGAAAATGAATAAGGGAAATCATTCATTTGTAAACAGAGTTTGTAGATATCGAGAATTCCACCAATCAATCGATTCATCTCGATTATATAAACAGCAACAACAGCAGCAGCAGCGTTTGTTATTGTCGACAAAATACTTCATTTCTTATGCCAATCATGTTACATCAGATGATTCAATATTCGTTCATTATCACTGCATACATTTCAATTTATCTTTCATATTGTTCTTATACACAAACAAATGTGACAAATCATTTGACATTGTTATCCCCATGTCAGCAGTGCCGGAAATGTAATACAAATATGCATTGCAACTACTCACAATGGATAAGCAGATTGGGACTACCAAAGCAGACGTTTTTAGAAAACTACTGGTTGACGACAATCGAAACGAAATCAGATTGCTTTATTGTATGCAGATATCATCCTCAGTGTAACCTATATACACATGAAATTGTAAGTTTAAGATACACTTTCCTATCTTCGTTTTTTATGTAGATTAGTTAGTCCTGATGTGAAATGGGATAAGACAGTTGTCTAGCACTGATCACAATCTCAGGTTTGATCAACAAGCATCGTTCGAAGTTGTAGTGTACTGGGAGTTTCAATCAAATATTTTGCGTTGAATTTGAAGCAATGGTAGTAATATAATTAGTGGTAGTAGTATCAGTGGTAGTATTAGAAGTGGTAGTCTTTGGAGTAGTGGTAAATCGAAGGCTACATTTCAACCATTTGATGAAAGTTCAATTTCATATTTCTCCTTATTTCCAGGTCAAACCGAAATGGTGCAATCTGTATACTGGACTGATTGAAAACGCTACGATCAATAACAATGCAAGTGAACATATTACTGGAGGAAGAGTGTGTTGTTGTAAGTTCAAGTCATGTTTATGATGATGATGATGATGATGATGATGATGATGATGATGATGATGGTGATAATAATGAGGAAATTTTCGAATATCAATAATTAGGGTCAGTGTATTATTGTGGTTTATATGATTGAGGCTAGTTGTGTTGATTTATTTGGTGAACTGAAATGACACATGTCATTTGGAGATATGTATTTGACATAAAGAAAGAAGCGAATGTTTCAATGTATAGTTGATTGATAGATGTGAGCTCATGTTTACTGATCAATCCACCGAGTGTCCATTGTTCATAGAAATGTCAGTCCATCAGTAAGTGACAGTTGATGGACGTGACGAAAAGTGTGTAGTGAAGTTTAAGTGTGAAATAAAATTTGTAATAGTATGTGCTCAAAGTCTCAGTCAGCATTCTCGGAACTTCAGATATTCTAATCAGTTTTAACTATCGAATTCCTCAAAAAACATCACCAACCACGATGTTTGTAAACTTCTCTCTTCCAAGCATCTCCTTCCACCAATATGTTTCAATAGTTGATTGACATATCTAAACTTCCTCGAATGAGTAGACTGCTGACTGATAAGATTGAATGAATAAGGCCGATTGGACGGAATCCAATTGATTGTGGTAAGAGAAATGTCAAGTTTACACTGTAGGTTATGTTCAATTCACATAATACTGGTGATTGCAATCACTGAGCACGATTCAATTTCCTGTTAGATATCAGTGAATATTTTATTACAGTTTTATGTTTGCGTAATTTGTTTGGTCAAGTGCAAGTCAATCATCTATGTACATCGGTAACTCTTTCCAACCACTTTCCATTCCCCACTCTTCTTATTTCTTTTCTTCTTGTTCTTCTTCTACTTCTTCTCCCTGCTCGTCTTCGACTTACATCCTTGATGCATTTTTCGTTCAATCTAATTTGTAAATATTTGTGATCATTGATCTACTGACTACTGTACCGTACTGTACTCCACTTTACTGTACTTCAATGTACTTCACTATGTCTGATATTCTGTAATTAAATGTAAATAAACTATTCATTTGTTGATCACCATGTGTTGTTCTTTAAAATAAATCCACTGAACATTGAATGAAGATTTTTAATGCTCGGAAAGTCAATCATATGCATAGTGATTGATAAGATGATTGGATCGTGTTTACGTTCATGGATCACACTGAATTATGTGTGAAGAATATGACGAGAAACTTGTGAAATCGTAGTTGATTGTAGAACGAGTAAGTTGTCCGATGACACCAGGTGACTGATTTCTTCAAACGGAACATCCAAATTAACGAACGAACTTGTCCATCTTACGAAACCGATCATCATCATGATTGTCGGAATTATCTCGTCCACTTGTTTAATGGGGATTAATTACATTAACTTAGATATGAAGCAGTAGAGAGATCCTTTCATGAAATAATTTGCAGATGAGCGATGTAAACTGAATCTGTTCAACTGTATGTTGATATTTGTAGTTGGAACAATGAGAAGTGATACGTGCACTGCGTAACATGAACTATAAATATTGTAAATAAATGTAGGAAACGTGTATTCTACGTATTGGGCATAACTGTACACTATAAACTACAGTGTACATTCACTATGCATACTTGAAATGAAACCAAGCAATCATGAGTAGATCGCAGTCTAAATCTGCAATCATTTTCCATCTCAGTGTGCAGTTGAGAAATCAATCCATCAACTTCCGTCACATCTCCAAATCATGAAGGACTTAACAGCTGCGTGCGTAAATTGACCAAGATTTCAAACTGTCGCTCAACTAGCAGCTGTAATCGATCGGAAGGGAGAGTCATTATCTGAATCAACACCGGTAATGAGAATCACTGTATGATTAATGACCAATATCGTTGAAGGACACTGAGGATTTATTTGGATGGTGGAGGCTAACTTTAGATTGCATTTTTTGTACCCCGTCGCTAGTTGTTGTATTTATTCGTGGCTGATTGGTGTGCTGGAAGAAGCCGCTGATCACTTATACGCGGAACGAGGGAGCTCGGTGATTCCCATGATGCGAAAGTAAGAACACAAGACTGGTTTATGTGACGATTTATTAACCCTAAAACACTACGACAACAATGACCAAAATAGTCTAAAATACACTGGTTTATATATTGATTTTACTCCCATTTTGATTCATAATTAGGATGAAATCACATACTCAGTTATAACAAATCACAGACTGAGTATAGTTCATGTCGATGGAATACAAGAATATCGTTTATTATACAGAAGGAAATATTATACTGGGAAAACAATCAAATACTACATTGGATGATCCTCATATTGAATTAGAAATAAGCTGAGTACAGTGATGATCAATTGATGAGAATTTCACAGTTGATGTCACAGTGCACATATTTTCCGAAATGAAAGAGAGAGAGAGAGAAAGAGAGCGAGATGGATGAATGCAGGTATGAAACGAGTGTATTTGCTCTGAAATCAATAATAGTACGATGAAGATAGAATAGGGAATTTCTCGAAATAAACTTGTGGAGATGTGACTGACAAGCTTATTTTCTAAATACTTTTGATTATTAATATTTATTTATTTTGTCAACCATTCAGTGTATATATATTTAACATTAAATGACTTTAACTGTCGTTTTAGTAAATGACCGTGAACACACTTTCCGTTGTGATACTGACATAGCGTGATATAATCTTGCTGACTAACAAATACACTACTACTCACACATTCACCGTTCTATTTTTGTTTGTGATTGAGCTAACTGGAACCTATATCAAATATTACCTATATTTATAGACTGTGAGTGGGAATACCTTGTTGATACTTTTAGTTTTTATATATCGTCTGGTCCACCACAGGCCACATGTTAACACGACGTATTGATAGACACCCAATATTAGAGTCAACTCAGCCTGGTGCCCTTCTGATGCTACTGCCGTTTCCAAGCGCGGATAAGGGCAAAGGTTTGAGAATGGGATTAGCGATCCCATCCCGTATAAAACTTGCTCGCTAAAAATCCTCTTACCAGATAAAGTAAATAAAGTTATTCTCACAACCAGAGTAAACACTGATTTGGATACAAAGAATGCTCGTACAATATGGGAGACCAGCAGACTCTTCCGAATTGCTGCATCATTACAATCACCAAATACTTCGTTGATGGTGATAGTGTTGCCGACGGTGTTCGAGTGTGAGATAGTGGAGTTTCACCCAATAGAATGCTTCGCCTAAACACAACACACTAATCTCAGATTCTAACGAATCACACACATGTTACAGAATAAACCGAATGTACAATCGGGAAAATGGACTACCAGGTTGGTGTTTCTCAAAGTGAAAACGCATTCACTTCGAAGAAATTACTTATCAATATGGTTATTAAGAAGGCTTAAAATTTTAAGGACTAACTCAAAGTTTTCTGCTCAAACTAATAACGTTGTTCACACTTCCAGTAGAGACTAAACATGTGTTGTTGTAGAGGTGTTTACTAGCAAATTCCTACATATCATCTATCAAATACAAATTACAATGTATCCAAACTCTTCCACCAAAACACACCATCCTGTTCAAAATATAGCAAAGATGGAAATGAAATTGTGATCGCCACAATATTTGTTCAGTTGTTCGTCGAGATCAATCATGAGACGAAATAATTGACCAAATCATCGTTTTCATAAATATACAAATGGAGTACAAATGAGTTGCACTTGAGGAAGCACCGGTGAACCACTTTAAATTCCCATATAATTGGTTCATCACAATTAAGTGATGTGTTTGACGAATTTCAAGTGTACGCTTGCCTTTTGTGAATCAAATCGTGGTACGAAGTTCTGACAATAATAGTCAATTCAACTTATGAAGCTGAACTTATGACTATGCAACCAGAATTCTTAGATAACGTTTTCGTTTCCTATTAATTGACCGACCCAAGCTACCAGCTTTGGGGAAATTTTGGGGAATTTCGGGGAACTTTTGGGGAAATCCCCAAAGTGAAAAACCTTCCCCAATCTTTGGGTAAATTTTGGGGAAATCCCCAAAATGAAATAGTTTTCCCCAAACTTTGGGGAAATTTAGGGGAAATCCCCAAAATTGCCGTAGCGCATTTTTGCACACTAACATTTCATCGACATAATATAAATAAGCCTCACAGTAGTAAATTTGAATAGAGAAATTTACATTTTAATTCAATACAGACTTTTGATGAGGGATAATCTATGGAATTCCAGGTCTTGTTTTAATACATTAACAATAAGTAGACAAAGAGTTGTCGGTTTTAAAGCACTTTTTCAAAATTTCAAAGCCATGCAGGTGAGTTGTTTGCAGTGTAGGTGGGAAAATTTGGTAGCTGTCTATGTTCAGTTTTACTTAAGTGAATTATTTCTTTCAGAATAATAATAGACAGCTCGATAAGATTGCGAAAAGGCGGGCAGCAGACACGAAATACTCTAGGTTGTTTGGCTGTTCCCGATCAACCTATTACAGAAGGTTGAGGAAAATAAAAGCACAGTTTATAAAAAAGTGTCAGTTACCGAGCTGTGACGAAGAGACAGACAATCCAGTTGTCGTCACAGAATCGTGTACTACCGTAGCTACAGAGCAGTGGGCTAATGTTGTCACAGATACAGCTACGGCTTCATGTAGTCACGTCCAGTGTCCAGACAACACAATCAACGGTAGTATCTGTTGAATTATTAAAATCTTATAGGTTGTGTGATTTCAGAAATGTCCCCAGCCATTCATCTTTCGGTGAAAGACGAGTTAGACAAAATGGTCATTGAAATAATGAAAGGTGGTTATATAAGGATAAAGAAGGCTGATCAAATATTGGACATTTTTCGTGCGCGATATCCAGAACTTCCAACGTCCGTCCGAAGTGTTCTACGTCGATGCAACGATGTGGAGCCTAAGATTCTAAATTCTGGAACGTATTACCATTTAGGATTAAAATCCAGTCTTTTGAGAATTTCAGGACATTGGCTTCGTCGAATCCGTTTCATTATGGAAGGAGCTAGCTATTAAGCGACTTAATGGGATGGATCAATCAATCATCGCATCAATAAACGATGCTCTAGACTCATGTAGACAACATACTACATACGATTTTCAACGGAAATGTCGTTCACTTAATGAAGTTTCTTTATGGAAAGCAACTGAATGTCGGTTGTTCTTATTATATTTAGGACCTGTAGTTCTTCATAATAGGTTACCACTATCAATGTACAGAAACTTCTAGTCACTCTCCTTGTCTATTTATTTATTATCGCACCCTAAGTTTCATAGCACATTCGCTAACAGTGTTAGGGTTTACATTAATAACTTTTTATTAGGTTACGAAAGGTGTTACGGTACCGAACACTTAATCTACAATGTGCATAGTTTAAAGCACATTGCAGACGACGTTAATGAACATGGTACTTTAGAATCGATACTGACGACAAATATTGAATAGTCGTCAGCTAAAAGTAACTAGTGCAGTAATCGACATTTGAATTATGTACATTTTTTTCGCTGCATATAGCCAACAATTACAATCTCTGTGATCCGGCTTTTTAGCAACTTGCACAGCCTTTCATAAACGGAACCTAATAGGTTGTGCGATTACTAAGCATAGTGATGTATTTATACAAGCAATACAGGTAATTTGCTGAAATATTCAAAGGGAAGAAGCAGTTGGCTCAGATGTTTAAGCAGCCAACAGCATTAACAGCGAACGATGACAAAACAATTTTCTGATATTTGATCATAAGTAGTTCATGTTCACTGATATGCACTTTCCATTTATTGAAACTGTCATCTCTATGTCGAATGTGAAATTTCATACAAAACATGACATCATTTGAAAAGTATTTTATGAATGGTTTTGTATGGGATTGCTTGAATGATTTCACATTACATGGTTTATAGTTAATAAATGACAATCTCTTTTGTGCAATCATAACCTCATTCACATTGTTGAAAATGGCATTTTCATAACAGTTTCATTGTTTGTTGATTAGCTGCTGTCATCTTTGATTCACCAATTTTTTCCCACTTATATCAAGATCACGTTTTGATGCTGCATGTACACATTCATGTTGTGCTCCACTGAAAATGTTGTTGAACATCAAACATCTAATGCATTTCTTCCCTCTGCTTCAATTTCAATACTGTTAAAGTTTCCGGCTGATTCCTGCCGAACGTCATCTTCACAAATTACTTATAAATTTGATAAGATCAGTTCGAATCTATTTCCCTTTCTCTCTGTTCTACTGCATGAATTCAAACATTCGAAAGAATGTGAAATCACCTCTGTTCTACAAAAGAAGTAATTTTCAATTTCTCCAGTGTAAACATTTTATTACTTTTAATAGTTACATGCACATGTGTACAGATCAACGATTGAGATCAACCGATTCTCGGTGAAATTGTTCATTTGCTGTAAAATAAAATAAAAGCCAATTACAACAATGTAGAGTTTCCACATTGAACTAATCCTGTTTACACAGATTAGATTGGAACTATTAATGTGTGTTAATGAATGTCATTCTTAAGAGTTTGTGTCTTCCATTCATGTCAAGGATATAGCACTAGTGTTTAGAACGTTAATAGTTGGTTCAAATGCAGCTGACGAGTATGAAATAGAACTACATGAGAACCACAGATGTCAATACAGATTACTATCCAATATTATCTCTTTCAATTACTGAATGATTAGGACACTGTACAGTATACATCTGACAGTTGTGATGAACATAGTGAAACATGAAAAGTCAGAGTAATTTGCTTTAAAGGATCAATCATTGGAAACATTGAACACTTGTGGTTGTTTAAATCAAGTTCTAGTATTTTAATTAATGCTATGCTCATATTTATTGGCAGTGGGGTGTTGACAATTTCTCGACGTTCAGTAGACTGAATCAAATGTTGTGATCAAGATGGCTTTGCTACATGGAATAATTCACTTTACAAGTGAAATATCGTTATTTTGTTGTCAATGGAGGATGAATGTTAGGTAAGTTGGCAACTTTACAGTAATTTTTGAGGTTATCGTGATGAGCGGCCTATGCTTCTTCACGAGGAGTAATAGGCGTAAGTAAGTAAGTAAGTAAGTAAGTAAGTAAGTAAGCGAGTAAGTAAGTAAGTAAGTAAGTAATGTTGTGTGGGTAGAACTTCCAAGGACCAGTGAAATAAGTCAACTCTGAATTGATCATTAGTTGGAATGCGGATCGAGAATTATAGCAGATTAGATTGATTGATGTCTCAGTACATGGTGAATTAAAGACCGTAAGACACAACAGCTTATCTGGTCACTTACATACATTTCATGATCAAGATACTAATTCGGGTTATTTGATCATCAACAAATATCATACCTACTTGAAATATTTCATCTCATTTCAAATTCCCACTTCGGAAATAATGGTTTACTACTTTTGTATGGTTTCGGTTTGTGTCTACGATGTAAGTCTTCCCTGTCATTCAAGGTGTTCTCGTTACAGCAATATGA
Source organism: Schistosoma intercalatum (assembly GCA_944470365.2). Taxonomy (NCBI): domain Eukaryota; kingdom Metazoa; phylum Platyhelminthes; class Trematoda; order Strigeidida; family Schistosomatidae; genus Schistosoma; species Schistosoma intercalatum. Next base: position 2,111,354 of record OX103729.1, read on the forward strand.
ATTTACTTTTATACAGAATCTTACGTTTTACTCGTAAATTTCTTTCCAGCCGAATCTGGTGAGAACTGAAATTATAAAATTAAGCCAGTAATTTTACTTTTGCTCAGTGAACTTCACATTTGATTTCATTATGTAAAAATCGTTTGAAGTAATATGTAGGTTTACTGATTTTAGTGAAGATCTCACGGTTGATCTAAATGCTTTGGTTCTATTTTTGTTAACATAGTCTAATGATGTAAATGGTGATAGTACAGTTGAGGCTAACTTGACACTTGTTGAACTTGATTTTTTGTATTTCAATGTTGAAAAGAATGCTAAGACACTAACATTGTATCTCTGACTTTGAACAGTCAAGAGTCATTCAACGAACTAATAAGATTATGTAACTGAAAAGACGGTTCAACGATTTGGATATTATTATTGATGGTTTTCCATTGGTTGGATGATTGTGTATCCAGTTGATTAACAGCAAATAACACGACGTGTCAATTCTGAACTTCCATATTATCCAACACTATACACAGTAATACGCTGAGCAAATCAAATGCTTCATTAGTTTAAATACCTGATCATAAAAGGTTTTAAAAGGTATGAAGTGCGTTATTGATGGAGTTGAAAATGACTATCTAATCATCTGTGACATGGCATAACAGTTCACTTTCAACAAAATGTTGTGACGAACAACGTGTCGCACCTCATCCACACACCACTGAAATGCATCGATTTAATGTACTTACATAAATATCTGCTGAATTCGTGATTCCTTCGATAGAACTGATGAAGCTCTTCATCGACCTTCTGAAAAACTTTAATTAAGAAACACACACATGAAAATCAACAGATTATTTGGCTACGTTAATAGTGAAATAAAGAAGACAATCACTCATTGGAAACGAATTCTAATACAATACATTCATGTCGATTCACGCTTTTGATATCACAACTGCTATAAAGGCAAGTGACTTTATCTAACACTGAACTTATCTCATTATGAAATAAGGAAACAACCATCAAAGATTTGTCTTACCCTCAATATGTTGTGGAGGTAGATTGCCGTAACACGTTGAACCATTGCGATTATCTGCCTCCACGGTTCAATTGAGAAAAACAAATGACTTGAAATACACGATCAACGAAAAGATAAATTCACGTCAAACTGATGCTCGTTGAGTTAGTTACACGAACCACATGTCATGTTGTGTTTACATGTTTGTACACGAAGTTACTGGAAGTATATTTGTGTAGTGGTATTTCTAGAGAGGCAGGTACTTCAATGATAGACACTGTGGTTCAATGAAGAAACAAAGTGGTTGGAACTGTGTCTTCATCTTGTTTAATAAATCGATAAACACAAGTTACTATTCATCACCGTGATCGCTTGCAGTCGGAGGTCATCGATATTATAATTGTTTACGTTGGTACTATGTAATAGGTTCATGTATTTTCAACTCAGTTCACAACCAGTTGTACATCTCATTGTTCACCACTTAAAATTCACCTCCCGATTCAGTGACTATTACACGTTTGATATCAGGACTTATTTCAACCTCACATTTTTCCATAATCAAAACTATAGCATTGCCGTTTACCAGTGTTCATTTCATTGAATATAAATGTGACATTGAAATTATTCACGTAAGTTGAAACGGAAGATGTGTGAAGTGATGTCATCTGAACAGGTAGAAAAATCCTTTTGTGTGTGCTTTGTAGTGTCAGTAATGAACAACCGAGAAAAATTATTTCATGGGAAATGTCGAGGAATACAAGTGTAAGAAAACATCTTGACAAATATATCTCTTACTTTGATGATGCATCTTTTGTCTTTCAAAACAGTTGATCAATTCAGTGAAGTTGTAGTTGACTACTAGAGCTGGTGAAGTAGATAAATTTGAAACATTCATCGCATTACTAAAAAAACCATTCTATTCAAAAGTGTAATTAACTGTTTTGATTGTATCTCTATCTTATGAGTAAGTGTGGTGTTTGAATGAACTAATGATACCTTGTGTTAAAAGTTTGTTTTACTTTGTTTCTGTTCATTCCCTTTCTACTCTTTTGTATATTGTTTTATACTACTTATTTACATTCAGTAAGCAGTCGTATTCCTAACCATTTTCAAGCCTACACTGTAACGCGAGTTGTTCTGTGATATTCTGAATTGTACTTATCATTGTATTTATCATTATAATCACTGTAATTTAATTACTGTAACGGTTATCCACAGTTTTGTGAATTTGTTTAAACGCAACAGTTTCCATATTGTTTTGCCGTCGGTTCGAGTTTCGATTGCTCATAAACTGTTATTCAATTTAGACACAGCTATCAGCTGTCTTTGTACTATCGTATGTTATAATTATTCTTTATGTTACTCTTACAGGAAGCCTTTGTAATTTTTATTCTTGAAGGATGCGTTTAAACGCCTAGACACCGCACAAGTTGAGATTTGTAACTAAATTTTGTGTATTATTTAATAAAGAACCGCTATTGTAGACAAATCGTTGTTTTGGAACTTCGATTTTGCGAGTATCTTAATCGTGGTCACTTGGACGCTTCGATAGAATTAACACCTTGGTACTTGTTGAATGCTTGATTTCGAATTCTAAATACAATACATTCGCTTGTGCTTGTTTCTTACTTCTTAATTCAGTTGCGTTAATTCTGGGATTCCTAGTTCATACTACAATTCTAATAATTCAAATATTATAGTAAGTTGCATTGATCACAGATTATTGATGTAGAATAGACTGACGTGAAAACTTACGACTTTTAAACTTGTTGACATGAATGGTTTCAATCACTTCTGAAAGCGTATAATCAAACAATTTGATGTTGTATGGATGGATTAAAGGTATTTTGAAATACACAAGAAAGTCTCATTCAGTACAAATAAAGTGATGAATGTCATAGATATCAACATCATTTACAGATCTTGTTCATCAGTTAATAGAATTCAGTATTGAATAGGTGACGAAAAACTCGATTGGTCAGATGAAAGTAATGCTGTGTTGCATTAGATAGAAATATAAATCTTCCACAAAACTCATTCTTAATCAATCAAACAAGTGTACTGACCACTGTTCGGACAAACAATTTGAATAGTCATTCTCAGCAGCTCATTCTCATTATCACAGATTGACATCGTTACAGTGATTATTTCATCCGTATTTGACACCAATTATCAGTTCGGATCCACAAATCAGTTCAAATCCAGGAATCTAATGGTTAGCCCAATACATTGCGACCGTTGTTCATTATATTCAGAATGACCAGAGTATCGAGGCGTGTCGAAAACGAAGGAAATTATCTTAGTATGTCCATTTCATTGGTGGTTCTCTATACAGTAGAAGTTGGCTTCAGGTTGAACAGCATTTCTAAATTGTCTATTTCAGTGATAAACATAATACTAATCCACCAAACATTCGTTTAAATGAGCGATTAGAAATCCTCATCGGTTTAAATATCCGATCATAGAAGGTTTGAAACCGTGGCAGAAAACAGTATGAATCGGGTATTGATAAACCTATCAAACTATTCATCTAGCATGTCAAATTCAATGGGTTTCGTTGATGGATAATAATGGGGGTGGAATATAAAACCTGATCTCGATAGAATACATTCTGTTGACAAACTACATCAAGTACAACCTCAACTGACTAACCGAATGATCTTATTTCGGATATGTGTATTCCATACATCCGAATAAATATTAGCAGACTAACTACAAGTCACGTAGCAAAATATCAATCTTTTGAATTTGATTACACACTAAGTATCTCAAAATAAAATGTAGTGAACTAAATTCACACAAGAAGAGAGATGAAGCCAAACATGTACGCATGAAAGCAAAAGCTCACAGTGAGAATTGAATACATAAAAGGACATTAACGACCAATGTGACAAACGTTTCTTCCCCTTCTAATAACCTGCATAAACTAACATGCTGAGTTACGGCGGGCAAGCTACCGTGTAACAGTAAATTCTCACAATTTCCATTGCATCGAAAGAAAAAGTGGTTTTCGGTCAATAACTTACCACTGACGGTTACTGCTCCTTGTTTATTTTCATGAAACATGCGTCGGCATTCGGTCACTAAATTTAGCAAGTTAATTATCTCAATATTATGATTCGATAACTTACCTTCATCAGACTGCACGCTGTGATTTTTCAAATTCGCTTTTGCTTCAGCTATAAATAAATACATTTCATAATTGAATTCCTGAGTCAACTGAAACTAGACCACTATGGAAAACCTGGAAGCACCGGTCGGCCGTTTAATCCTAATATGGGAATATCCACGATCCCGACATTTCACAACAACAGTATTATATTGTATTATGACAATATGTAGGGGTCGTCGAACTTCATGGTTTTAAATCGATGACTAACTTAATTTTAACAATCATTGAAAGTCAGTAAACAATGGACACCTGCTGTGCCAACTGATTTCGGACGATCACCGATTTTCTACTTGTATACGGCCAGCAATACAGATATGTACAATACTACGGTACTCTCAAAATATTTACAAAACATCTAATGAGATCTTCACCCTATTGCACATGCAGGTAGTTATCTGAACTTAGTAGCTATATGGACAACGCAATAGCTTTTGAAACGAACGTTGCCGTGCTTTAATCCTGGAGCCTACATCAATTCTGGGATATAGGTACATTCAGATAACGAGTTTTAAACATAAAGAAACGCACTTTCTGGATTGCACAGCTAGCGGCCATCCATCTGTTTTCGTTACAGGTTGTTTAAGCAGTTGAGTGCAAGTGTTATGCTAAGTCGATATCGGCACGCTCACGAGTTAACTGAATAATTCCCAGAGGATTAACTACCTCTTGATTTATATCTTCCATCATTTCACAAACATAAGATTACCGATGACAGTTGATAAATAGTTGTGGTTTCTTAGCTTTTCGAAAAATAGTGGCAGTTTTTATCGTGTACTCGATAAACGTCAAACTAAAAGTGATTCAGTTTATGGAACGTTCACACATACACAAATCATGTCTACCCGAATACTTTGTCCGAATAACCACTACGTAAAACTGCGTGGTACGTTCTTTGTTTTGTTTTCTCCAACCTGCATCGATATTAGCCTTATCATAAAGTTCCCTACTCAAAACTATTTTATATACTCTCCTATTGTTCAAATCATTTACCAACTTTTTGAGATCTCGGGCATTTATGTTGCGTAATATGTGGTTACATGGCGGAGATTCGCTAGCAAAACCATAAATGCATCCATCTCACATCTAGTCAGGGAAAAGTGAATTCGAGAATATTTTCAAACACAATATTATCAACTGACAATGATCCACCATAATCCATTGCACAGACCACCCTGTAAATTCAGCTTAGACGATAAGCATTGAAGTGAAATGACTGCATCAATGAATCAATTGAATGTGTTCAGTGTATGGATGTGCTGGTGAATATTCTCTGACAAAACACATATCTCTATGTGTGCACACAAGAATGTTTTGACTAATGCAACGGACTACTCAATACACTGATAAGTAGTGTACAGTAATGTGCAAAACTCTAATGGAATAAGAGGAATGTAAGCAACATGACGAACTCAACAGAAGACATATCGATTGCAAATATCAACCATTCCATAGCATGAATAGTCTCATTCAGATAATATCAACGGAAATGAAGTTGTGCATCATTCAGAAGTATGTTTAGGTGCCTCAGAAGAATTATGATTAACACTAAGTCAAATGAAATCGTAAAACTCAAACAACAACATGATCTCACAAACATTTATCCCATGTGATTAGGTTTCTTAACCGTTTACGTTACGTTCTCGTGTTCATCATTGACTCATCATTTCCACATTCTCATCACTGAATGCAACTGTACACATTCACAGTTGCCTGAATCACATCACTTATACACAACACAGAACAATATTATGGGGTATACTGATGATAATAGAAGCTTGACATCAGATTCCCTTTTCAAACCCACGGTTGAGGATGGATGGAGGCATGTGGGTAAACATACAAATACAGGTGCAGATTATGTAGGCAAAGGTTCGTTGTGTTGGTCATGACCTGACTAACAAGACACCTAACTGTATCATGAATGGGCTATCCCTAGTGAATTCTTAAGAGAATTGAGAGAAATTCACTGAAGCCTTATTTGCAAAAGCAAACAAAAAATTGAGATATTTGTCAGCTTCTTGTCTATTCACAGAAAAAAGCATCTTAAAACAGATATGGTTTGTTGTAAGAACACACGATAAGATATGTGACAACAAATAGTTATGTGCAAGTTAGTGTGTGATAGACAATGTGAAAATGAGACGGAGGCGAACACGGATATATGGAATGGCTGCCATCAAAACGAACGTTCAACTTGCACACTGCAATCTGCAATATTCATTACAAGCATTGAAGTGACATGATTGCATCAATGAATCAATTGAATGTGTTCAGTGTATGGATGTGCTGGTGAATATTCTCTGACAAAACACATATCTCTATGTGTGCACACAAGAATGTTTTGACTAATGCAACGGACTACTCAATACACTGATAAGTAGTGTAAAGTAATGTGCAAAACTCTAGTGGAATAAGAGGAATGTAAGCAACATGACGAACTCAACAGAAGACATATCGATTGCAAATATCAACCATTCCATAGCATGAATAGTTCATTCAGATAATATCAACGGAAATGAAGATGTGCATCATTCAGAAGTATGTTTAGGTGCCTCAGAAGAAATATGATTAACACGAAGTCAAATGAACTTGGAACAAATTGTTCGACTCAACTAATTGGTCTGATTTCATTCAAATGAAATCGTTATTATTAACTTTGATTTCTGATTTTAATAGTTACGAAATGTGAAATCTGGATACACTGTAGATGAAGTTGGTCGGTAACCTATCCGCAACAGTTCTCGAATGGTTACATCTTATTGCACATCCCTTTCAAATGCTAATTAGCTACCTCACACTAGAGGCTTCTCGACACATCGACCGCTTTCCATGTATATATTGTAACCCCTTCATTTTTACTTTTAATTCGACTAAGTTGATGTCGTTTGATTATTATTGTTTAACATGTACTGGCGTTGTCAAAGCCCTTATACTTGCGTAATCTTTACACTTAATGATATTTGATATTCATGGAACCTGATGGGTTTTTTCCTTTAGACACCTTTATTAAGTTTTCCTGTGAAAATCGAAATAATATGGGATGAATAGATCCTTTTGAATGTATTGTCGTTATCCATATCATGAATAATCATACTTGAACGTTTATCATTAATGAAGCCGTGAATTGGTCAACATCAATAAAGTTAAATAATACCCTTGATGAATCAAATCTTCGTTTAGAATTCTCATATCAATCATCAATTCAACTGATGATGATGATGATGATGATGATGATGATGATGAACTTATCATAACTCAACTAGAGTTCTTAGATAAAGCTGCTTTGCTTCTTAGTTAGTTGATATTTCGCCTTTCAGCTGGTGGAGATTAGATCAATTTCGCTTGGTAAACATCAATTGCTTAAATTGAGAACATACCTACTGATCACTAATAGTATGTTATCACCCATAGTTGAATTCATTGACCATATATATGTGGATTCTTATAGGCACATCTCATTCACAGTGTATAGTGTATCACAAAAACGAACTACAGTTGATTACAATACCAAAGAATAAACAATTCATGTTCCATGGTAGGAAATGACATACAATCATTGAGCTACACGCACACCCACACACATTCTATTTATTGAAACTGTCATCAATTTGTCCAATGTGAAATTTCATACAAAACATAACACTATTTGAAAAGTATTCGATGAATCGTTTTGTATGGAATTATTAGGATGATCTCATGTTATGTGATGTTCGTTGAATAGCTGCTAATCTCTTTTGTGTGTAATGACCACATCGTCCACATTGTTGAAACTGATATTGTTATAGCATCTTCACTGTTTGTCGACTAGTTGCTGTCGTTTTCAGATCGCCAATATTTTCCACTTATCTCAATGTCCTATTTCCATATTACATATACACTTTCGTGTTGTGCTCAACTAAAACTGTTGTTGAATATCAAATATTAACCTCAATTGAATTTCGTTACTGTTAAGGTTTCCGGCGGATTCCCGATGAATGTCATCTTCAAAAATCACTTATAAATGACATGAGATTGGATCGAAATTACTTTGTCAATATTGAAATCTCTTCCGCCTCTGTTCCATTGCTCGGATTCAAACATTCGAACAAATTCTGAAAACACCTCTGTTCCACAAAAGAAGTAACTTTCCATTTCTCCAGTATAAACATTTTATTATTTTTATAATTACATACATATGTGTACAGACCAACCATTGAGAGCAACCAGTCGTGGTGGATGTGTTCACCTGCTTGAAAACAAAACAAAAAGCAAGTAGAATAATGAAGAGTTTCCACATTGAATAAATTAACTAATATTGTATACACAGATTTGATTGAAAGTATTAAAATTATTTCTCCTATATATGTTGATGAACATCATTCGTAAGAGTTTTTGTCTTTCAATCATCTTATGGATAATGTGTCAGTGTTGTGAATGTGAAAGCATCATGGGACGACATGGACCAGGAGAAAGAAACGAAAATAGTGAGAGGTTTGCAAACCTGTGTGCCTTCAATAAACTGGTCATAGGCGGCACTGTATTCCCACATAAATGCATACACATAGCCACATGGACTTCATCAGATCACACTATATAGAAACAAATAGACCATATCTGCGTGAACAAAAAGTTCAGGAGGACGGTGAAGAATGTGTGAACCAAGAGAGTAGCTGATATGGCATCAAATCATCACTTGCTGGTCGCCAAGATGAAATTGAAACTTAAGAAGCACTGATCAACGGGGCGAACAATATCACAAAAGTGTAATACGGTTTTTCTTCAGGATACTGACAAACTCAGCAAATTTAAGATAGCCATTAGCAATATGTTCCAGGCCATTCAAGATCTACTCGATGAAGAGGGAGCTACTATGGAGAGCAACTGGAAAGGGATAAAGGAGGCACTCACTTCAACAAGTCATGAAATTCCGGGCCACAAGAACCATCATCACAAGGAAGGGATCACTGTTGATACATTGAATAGGATTCAAGAAAGAAGTAACAAGAAGGTAGAAATTAATACCAGCCGAACAAGAGCGGAGTGGACAGATAGGATGCAGCTGGACGATCTGGACTTTGCTGATGATCTGGCTATTCTGTCGCACACGCAACATCAAATGCAGGAGAAGTTGACTAGTTTTGCACCAACCTCAGCAGCAGTAGGCCTCAACATACACAAAGGCAAATGCAAGATTCTCCGATACAGCACAGTATGCACCAATCCAATCACAATTGACGGAGAAGATTTGGAGGATGTAAAAACCTTCACATATCTGGGCAGCATCATTGATGAACATGGTGGGTCTGATGCAAATGTGAAGGCACGGATCGGTAAAGAAGGAGTAGCATGTCTACAACTGAAGAACATCTGAAACTCAAAACAAATGTCAACCAACAACAAGGTCACACTCTTCATTACAAATATCAAGACATTTCTACTCTATGGGGAGGAAACTTGGACAACTACGAAAACCATCATCCATTGGAATATCTGATCATCAATAAATATCATATCAAATTGTGAAATATTTCATGTCATTTCGAATTCTCACATTTGAAGTAATGGTGAAGTAGTTTAATGCGGTTTTGGTTTATGTCTACAAGATCAGTCTACACTGTCATTACACTAGACGTCCTAGTTATAACAATAAGATTTTACTTTTATTTAAAATCTTACGTTTTAATGAAAAATGTTGGCCCAGCCAAATTTGATGAGAACTGAAATGATAAAATGAAGCCGATGGTTTAGTTTTGTCTAGTTCTTTGAACATTTCCTACTTATTACATAATCTGACCTATTCCGCATTAGGTGCCATGGATTCAAGCCTTTATTATTGCTGATCACAACTGGTACACTTGTCATCATACTACCAATTGGTAGTTTTCATTTATTTATGTAATCTATTCCATTGTTATCCATTGTCATTGACTCATCAATGGCCTTGATTGGTTTAATTCATTTATATCTTCTATATATTTATTACATCTTGCTTAGAATAGTCAAGTGACATTCAACGAGCCAATTGCGTTGATGTAAATGAAATACCGATTCAACGCTTATGATATTAATAATCAAAATGTTCGAATAGTTGGATGTTTTTACATCCAGTTGATCAGTCGTATATAATACAATATGTGTGAAGTTTGAATTTCCCTACTAGTCAACACTACACATAATAATACATTGAGCAATTGAAAACCTTCACTGATTTACAGAACCGATCATAGAAGGTTTTAAAACTTGACAGAAAAAGAGATTTGAAGTGGTGGTGGTGGTGGTGGTGGTGGTAGGGAATTGGTGAAGTTCTCTTAACAGATAATGAATGAGTCGATCAAAGTTCATCGTAACAGACGGTCAATAAGTCATCATGTGCACTAACGATCTAATGATCTGTGACATGATATAACAGCTCACTTTCAACGAATCAACACAAAAATGTTACGATGAACAACGTGCGTTGTACATCCATTCAAATCTCATCCACACACACACACCGACACCATTGAAATGCATCGATTTAATGTACTTACACATATATTTACTGAATTCGTAATACATACTATAGAAATTATCAAATTCCCAATCGACCTTCTGGATAACTTTAATGAAAATAAACAACATGAAGATCAACAGATTAGATGACTAAGGTAATAGTGAAATAACGAAGACATGCCCTCATTGGAAACAAAGTCTAATACAACACATTAATGATAGGTGATGCATTTGATATTACAACTACTATTATGGCGAAGTCACTTTATCTAACACTGATCTTATTTCATTATGAAATCAGAAACAACCATTAAGGCATTGTCTTACCTTCAATATATTGTGATGGTAGATCGACGTAACACATTGAACCATTTCTACGATCTGCCTCCACTATTCAATTGAGAAAAGCGAGTAACTTGAAGTACACAAACAACGACAAGAATAAATCATGTCAAACTAATGCTGGTTGAGTTAGTTATGCGAACCACATGTCATGTTGTGTTCACATATTTGTACACAAAGATACTGGAAGTATGGTTGTACAGTGATATTTTAAAAGAAGCCGGCAAGTCAATGATGGACACTATTGTTCAATGAGGAAACAAAATGGATAAAACAACGTTCTTCCCCTTATCTAATAAATAGATAAATACAAGTTGGTCACTAGCTTAGTGATCGCTTGCAGTTTGAAATCATCCGTTATATCGCGGTTGACGCTGTTACCAAATAATACATGCGTGTATTTTCAACCCAGTTTGTAACCAGTTTTACATCTCATTGTTTGCTGCAGTCTTTTCACCTTCTCATCTAGTGACTACCACAGGTTTATTGTCAGAACTTATTTCAACTTCACATGTTCCCATAATCATAGTAATGGAAGTGTCATTTCTCAATCATCATCATTTCACTGAATATGTAAGTGACATTGAAATTGCTCGTGCAAGTTGAAACGGAGGACTTGCAAAATGATGTCAGTTGATCAGGTAGAAAATCGTCGATACTCAATTCTTTAGATAGTATTGGTGGTTTTGCTTCTCTGTCGGCATTCCAGTGTCGATAACGAACTAAGGAGCATTAGAAAACTGCCGAATGTCGAGGAATACAAATGTGAAAAATATATCTCTTACTTTGATGATGTTTCCTTTGTCGTTCGAAACAGTCGATCAATTCAGTGAAGTTATAGTCGGTAACTAGGGCTGTTAAAGAAGACAAATTTGAAACATTCATCGAATTACTAAAAAGACCACTCTATTCAAAAGTGTAATTAACTGTCTGAACTTTGACTATCTTATGTGTAAATTGAATTGATCACAGATTATTGATGTAGAATAGACTAAAGTAAAAACTTACGACTTTTAAATTTGTTGAAATGAATGGTCTTGATCATATCTGAAAGCGTATGAACATAGGCCTTGATCATATACAGATGCATTAATGGTATTTCAAAATACACAAAAAAAAGATGAATTCAGTACAAATAAAGCAATGAATGTCATACAATATGTGACACAAAACCCGGTTGGACAGAACATAGTAACCCTGAGTTGTATTAGATAAGACTACGAATCTTCCAAAGTAGTCATTCTCAATCAATCAACGTGATATCAGAAATCGTTTAAAAACTTTTGAGCAATCTATTCATTTTTATTACCTCTATCAATCAAGCTCACACTTAGAATCAAATACACTACTTACTTACTTACTTACTTACTTACTTACTTAATTAATTAATTAATTAATTAATTAATTAGTTATCACCAAGAGAAAGAGAAAGAGTGAGAGTAAGCAACCTTGCCTGACACCGGTCTTCCCGTCGAACGAGTCTGTCAGTTGCTCTCCATGCACAATTTCGCAGTTTTATCCATCATTTGAGTTCCGTATGATATTGACTATCTTCTGAGGCACACCGCAGTATCGAAAAAGCTTCCATAGTGTTGTTCTGTCCATGCTATCAAATGCTTTTTCGTAGTCAATCAAGTTGATGTGGAGTGATGAATTCCATTCAACTGATTGTTCCACAATGATCCGTGGAAATGCGATTTGGTCCGTACACGATCTATCCTTACGGAATCCTGCCTGTTGGTCACGAAGTTAGGCGTCTGTGGAATCATTCATTCTGTTCAACAATACATTACAGGGCTACATATGCAACTATACATAAAACGATCAATCGAACAAATATTACTTCTCCGTTATAAACCCTGCATAACATGAGATACGATGGAAGTGACATCACATTACACTAAATTTACACAACTTTTATGGAATTAAAAGAAGCATAGATTTTTGCCAGTAACATACCACTGAAGATTTTTGCTCCTTGTTCACTTTCATAAAACATACGTCGACATTCGATCACTAAATTTAATAGTTTGATCATTTCAATATTATTCTTCGATAACTTACTTTGATCAGGCTGTACACCGTGATTTTTCAATTCCGCACTTATTTTAGCTATGAACAAATACATTTCATTACAACAGCATCATATTACAGTATGAGAATATAGAGGTTTTGTTGAATTCAATGGTTTCAAATCGATAACTGACTTCATTTGAACAATCGTTGGAAGACAGTAAGCAATGGACACCGGCTGTGCAAACTGATTTCTGACTATCAGTGATATTCTACTTCTATATAGCTAGTAATACATAACTATCTAAAGTTACATTATCCCCAACTATTTTAACACATTGTTTAAACAATGCCCAGTCACATACCTTGTCGGAATAACCACTATATGAAACAACATGGTTCGTTCTTTATTTGGTTCTTTTCAACGTACATTCATTTTTACGTCATCATAATATTCCCTAATCGAATCTGTTTATCCACAGTTGTCAAGGTTTGAACTTTCAAGACTATTTTTAGACTTATTATCATTGTTGTCATTTTTCACCGTATAAATAGTGGATACTTAGTTGTTGCATTCCAGTATTGCACCTAATGTAACCTTTCAGTGAACGTTTCGATTGTTATAATGCAGTTCATAGTTGATTTGAAAATAACAGAGAAACGATCTGCTATCTGTTTGAGTCTTCTGAATGTTTACATGGTTTGATGGAGATCAAGGGCCAATAAGCGTTTATCGCGTGACTATCGATCATTGGTCACTGAGTGAACTCGTGAACTGTGTCACCGGAGTTGTACATGAAATTGATCAGCATAAAATTGCCGAACATACTCATGATTTCAAGACACAACACCTACCAACAGGCAGTACTCATGGCGAACAACTAACCCCACATATTCACTGTATTCATGTACACATGAAATCGACTGCTTTCCTAGTTCACAACCGTAGTTGTACAGTTCACAGGTTCATTGGACAGGTATTGTATTTGACAAACAAGTATTCATGATATGTACTTCATGTTTTGTAAATCTGACCCAATTAGTCACAGTCTGGAATGGATTCAGTACACACTTCACAAACAGAAATATCAATGAAATTCATAGGGTCAATTATGATGACCATTCATCAACATTTAGATTCAGTAAATATTAGATATTCAAATAATTGACTTACCAATTAGATTTTCAATAATCGGTCGTGTTTTTGGTATACTATCATTAAAGTCATCCAATATAGCTGTGAAAAAATTACAGAAACGTTTGTTTTGGCTTAAAAACTTATCTCACTTTATTACTTAAACATTAATTTGGGGAAATATTTCTTTATTAGATTACAGTTGTATGCGATCACCCAAGATTTGAAAGTTGTATTAGCAATCACTCATATAATAACTGAAAGTGTGTAATGTGTTGGGTAAAATAGATACCTGAATTTAGGTAATGACTACTCCCTAACAATGAACAATAGACAGTCCTCCCATAGAACTGTCGTTGGTCATGGAAATGAAGCCCTCAATGTCTGAAAGAACTAGTTCAGTATCTGTAATGCATTATGATTTATGACCTTGAGTAGACAAAGAAAACAACATAACGTGACTTCGGCTAATAAACAGTGTCAAATCGTGAATGAATGATTCAGTGCTTTAGGAAGATAGAGAAATGGTTACTTGCCTTTATTACGTCTCATTATTTCTTTAAGCGTATCCATATCAGTTTGTGAAGATTTCACATCTAAATATCGGAAAGATTCAAAATGTCAATTACTAATTCACACAACAAGTAAATCACGATCATAAAAATGTATCCACAGGAGGAGGATGGTCAAGTTGATGTGTGTATCATTGTCATATAATTGAATGTATCCATTGTATATGCGTATGGAAGCGTAACTAGCTCCTTTTGCTGATATGAAACAATGTGACTTAAATAAGGTGTAATCGCTTTGTCAGTTGAGGTTATAATTACAGAATACCGTTAGAAGAACTAAACATTATTAGTTTACTGGTCATTCGATTTGAAACGACTATCCTGTCGTTATAATCCGGAATTATGTTCACCTTAATCATAAATCAACTTGACCTAGTACACAGCACAATGTTTCCATTGACAGGAAGCATGAGATTCATGTGTGGTGAGTAATTGAAGGTGATATTCATGGTATTAAAAACTGTTGCTTCATAGTCAGGTATGTAATAGATCTTTTTAGAACTTGCTGGTCAAAAGGAGCTGTCATACATTGTCATGGTATCAGTGGATAAATCTGAAATAAACTAAATCACAAGGACTCCAGCGTTCATTTTTGCAATTCTGTTTCCTATTTGATAATGCTGAAACAGAACCGCAATCCAAATAGCTTATCAATCGAGGTAGATTACAACAAATCTATGTCAATATAACAATCAGAACACTATGTTAACTATAACTAGTCAAGTATGGTTAAAGTCAATATTGGAGAAATATTATATCCTATGAATATTCGAACACACTCACCCATTTGTTTGGTTACACACAGCAACAGAATAAAGATGATACAGTTGTACGCCATAGAATGAAGTACAACTCTGTTGTTTATCCTAATAAAACGCAGTTATCACTGTCATTCTTTATATAGTGAATATGGAACAGAAAGACTTTCACCAATCACATTTTGATAAATACAGTAAAATATTTGAATAACGATGAATGGCGTTGGTGATTTCGATAATCCATCTTCATAGTCGGTCGTTCCACATATAGAAAACACCCACACTCATATGGATCGGAAGTATTTCTTTGATCACATTAAATGATTGAAGTTTATCTTTTGTTATTCAGCTTCATTTAATGAATGATCGTTAACATAAAAACAAAACCAGACTAGTTCTATCTTCGATGCGATAATCCTGTCTGATCAACACTGATATGCTCACAATAGCCTATAAAAGTCTATGAAAAGATAATTAGACTGAAGAAATATTTCTTCTCAATTAGCTGTTCATTAAGGTTATTAACTGCTAAGATTAAAGGTATCATTGCCAAGGATGGACTTGATAGATTCGAATACATTGAGCATTAGTTAGAAAGTGAATAATCGGATTCGGTTATTTATTTTCTCTGATGAAGTGGCTTACACTAAATCACGAAACGTCAAATATACCTTCTTCTACTCAATGAGATATATAAAAAGGTACATTTACTATTAGACAACAGGATTATCAATTAGGTTACACACAATTAGAAATAGAAACTTATATGCTAACAAAATAGAATTGTGTATGATTTTAAAAGAGAAGAAAGCATTTTGAAAGATGTGATAGTATTTTTGTAGAATCCCAGAGTAAATTCGACTGCTGTATAAACGTTTCCACTTAATGGGCATGAAGTCTTATGATAAGTATTTCTATGGTTTCTAGAATATATAAGAGTTGGATTCGAGAACCTGTGATAAGCACCTGACATAAATAACATTGATCACCACTCAGTGATCAATCAATTGTAGATACAAGTTGATCATATGTTGACAACAAATATCTAAAGTACTCTTGGTTATTTGATCTAACTTGAACTGAAACTCAGTTCTAGAACTAATTATATTGTTGATAACCAAAAGTCAATATCTACTACTTTTTGTTGACTGCTTAAACTGTAAACTTAGCTCCTACTCCTTCAGAGTAATTAAATGTTTAGTTACACCATATTGTGAATCGACCATGCAGATCCTCTAATTTAGTTGCTTTCAACTCATGTTTACAGACACAAGTAAGTTGCCCAATATATATATATATATATATAATTCCACCCTTAGACTTCTTATGTGCTATATGTATATGCTATGGTGGATGCTACTTATAAAACATAAGCGATCACATATGGACATTTCGGGCCTCTTGCGCTGTAATCTGTCTTTAAAACCTTCGTGAGTGAATTTAACGGCTGTTTAAACTTTTCCACTTTATGGGCATTAAGTCTTGTGAAATGTATTCGCGAACTTGGATACGAGTTTCGTGAGCACGCTTTTGACCATAACTTTTGAAGGACTCAACCAATTTCGTTCATTTACTTTTGATTTGATTTCTCTCTTGTAAATATCTATCTTGAAAATTATACGCTTGCTGGTAAAAATGTTTCCGCCAAAAACATAAATTCTTTCGGACTTTCTATGGCATCCTTTATTGTGAGAATTTCGACGGTATCTGATCGTTTTCGAAACTCTGACTTTCACTTCTTATCAATGAAAATATTCTTGACAAATGCTTTCGCTGTAGCTTGTCTGATGACGATCCCAGTATTTCACTTCTAACAACGCCATACAAATTTCTTCCATGGTAGTTACTTTTTCAGTAGATCCTGGAACATTTTCTTGAGAGTTAATTTAAATTGGTTAAGTTTGTCAGTATGCTGAGGGAATCTTTGTACTCCACTTGTCCAGTGATTCTTTAACTTCAGATTCATCTTGACCACATTCAAATGGTGATTCACTCCTTTTTGTTTTGAAGGATGCTTTGGGGATCCTGACTCCATGTGATTCTCATCCTATAAATGCGTTACGTACTTCTTTGAACAGCATGAGAGCAACTCCCTGAGCGTGTGAAGCATTTTCATTTTCCCGACCAGAGTACAGTAGCATCTCTACCGTATTTATTCTTTTCTGTCCAGTTTGTGTCCAACTGGTTTTGTTGATTCTGAGCATCGTCAACTTGTATCTCCTCATTTCCGTAATTATTTGACTGATCTTCCCGGTTTCTCACATTGTCTAGACGTTGCATGTACATATAAAAATTGTTGATCTGATTGTTAGAAGATGCATCAGCCTTGTGACTTGCGAATAATCTAGGATTTCCTCATGAGACGTGATAATTATTTCTTGAACTTGGAGGGAAGTATTTAAATGATTTAGTTTGTTTGTTTTGATAGCAAGGCTATTTTCGACGTGTTGGATTCGCCGACTTCAAGCCTTACATTCCCCCCTCTTTTAAATGGACTTAGGAACGGTCTTAGCATTAGAAGAGATACAGGCGGAGTTAACAAAATGGTATAAGTCCTAACATATACATATCATACTTACTTACTTATTTACTTTTGCCTGTTACTCCTAATAAAGCATAGGCCACCGACCAGCATTCTCCAACCCACTGTGTCCTGGGCCTTCTTTTCTAATTCCATCCAATTCTTGTTCATTTCTCTCATGTTTATTTCCATTTCCCGGCGTAATGTGTTCTTTTGTCTTCCTCTTTTCCTCTGACTTTCAGGATTCCCTGTGAGTGCTTGACTTGTGACGCAGTTGGGTGATTTCCTCAATGTGTGTCCTATCCACTTCCAGCGCTTCTTCCTGATTTCTTCCTCCGCTGGAATCTGGTTTGTTCTTTTCCACAGTTGATTGTCGCTAATAGTGTCTGGCCAACGGATCCGAAGTATTGTGCGTAGACAAATGTTAATAAACACCTGTATCTTCTGGATAATGGCTTTCGTAGTTCTACAGGTTTCCGCCACATACAGTAGAACCGTCTTGACATCTATATTGAAAATCCTGACCTTGGTGTTGGTTGACAGTTGCTTTGAGTTCCAGATGTTCCTCAGTTGTAAATATGCTGCTCTTGCTTTGCCGATCCGCGCCTTCACATCTGCATCAGATCCACCCTGTTCATCAATGATGCTGCCCAAATATGTAAAGGTTTTTACATCTTCCAAATCCTCGCCGTCAATTGTGATTGGGTTGGTGCATGTTGTGTTGTATCGGAGAATCCTGCTTTTCCCTTTGTGTATGTTGAGACCTACTGCTGCTGAGGCTGCTGCTACACTGTTCGTCTTCTCCTGCATTTGTTGTTGCGATTGCGATAGAAGGGCCAGATCATCTGCGAAGTCTAAATCGTCCAACTGCATCCTAGATGTCCATTGTATCCCATGCTTCCCTTCAGACGTTGACGTCTTCATGATTCAGTCGATCTCCAGGAAAAAGAGGAAGGGTTAGAGTAACCAACCTTGTCTGACACCGGTCTTCACTTCGAACGACTTTGTCAATTGTCCTCCATGCAAGATCCATCAAATCCATCATATGAACTCTGTATGATATTGACTATCTTCTGAGGCACGCCGTAGTGTCGAAGAAGTTTCCATAGTGTTGTTCTGTCCACGCTATCAAATGCCTTTTCGTAGTCAATGAATTTGATGTAGAACGATGAATTCCATTCAATTGATTGTTCCACAATGATCCGTAGAGTTGCGATTTGGTATGTACATGATCTACCCTTACAGAATCCTGCTTGTTGGCCACGAAGTTGGGCGTCTACGCAGTCCTTCATCCTGTTTAACAATACCCTGTTGAAGACTTTTCCCGGTATTGAGAGAAGAGTGATGCCCCTGTAGTTATCACACTTGCTGAGATCGCCTTTCTTCGGTATTTTGATTAGAAGTCCTTCTTTCCAGTCTGTTGGTACTTGTTCCTCATCCCAAATCTTATTGAAGAGAATGTGGAGTATCCTTGCAGTTACTGCTACGTCTGCTTTTAGTGCCTCTGCTGGAATGTTGTCTGGTCCTGCTGCTTTGCCACTCTTGAGTTGCCTGATGGCCATGTTGATTTCTTCAACTGTTGGTGGGCCAACATTGATTGGGAGGTTCGTGTGTGCTGCTTCGATGTTGGGTGGGTTCAGTGGGGCTGGTCTAATCATACTTTTGAATAATTTCATTACTACATGAATACTTCAATTCTCCGTGTACTACTTTAGAATTTGAACTCATACTTAATAGATTCGAATCCTATAGTGATAATTGACACCGACATCTGGAGATACATTCATCTCTGTATATATTAAAGGATATTGTTAAGTAGACAATGATTATATACTTTTAACCAATTATATCATAATATACTTTACATCACAACCAAGTATCTATTTTATCGCATATCAACACATTATCGACGTCATCTATGTGACAAGTAGATTTACATTAAAAGGAAAGGGAGGAGAGGTGATGAAATCACGGAAATGCTAATCAGAATGTTCTAGATACATCAGACCCCTGAAAAATAACAATCATAAAGAAATAGAATTCATTCATTGTATCTATGAATAATCATTGATAACAATATTCGTTCATGCATACATACACTTAGATATAGATGTAAACCAAATATGTTTGGGACCATTCTAATAAAACATCTATTAACTAGCCTGTCAGTAATAAAAAAGACTAGTTTTATGAGAAATAACTTAGTTACTAATCTTAATCGTCAAAACTGATTATTTGATTACGTAATACTATGAAAGAACTTCTTTTTAAAGTTTTAAAATGGTTGATTAGACATTCAATTTGAATTAGTCAATAGAAGGGAAAATACAGAAATTTTAAGTAAAGATGAATGATGAGTAGTGGAGGAATCTAGGATCCTACTACTAGACATTACCCATCGTTGCTTATAATACTTATGACCTGCGACAATATCAAGGCGATCCTCACAGATTGTACATATGTCAGTTAGAGACTGATCAATTACAGTCCTAAACATCGATGAAAAGGCTCAAGTAAACAATACCAAGTGAATTTAAACTTTGCCACATTGCACAAGTAAGTGTATATTAAGAATCAGTAGCTAAGTCGATAAAAGAATAGCGTTAAGAGTGAACGGTACTGAGTTCGAGCCTAAGAGTGAACATCAGTGCCGAGATCCAGTCTTATCCAATTGTTGTTCATTCTTCTCATGTCTGTCAACATTTCTCGGAGTAGGTTGTTCTTTGGTCTCCCTCTTCTTCTTTGGCATTGAGGATTCCAAATGATGAGGGCTTGCCTTGTGACACAATTGGGTGATTTCCTCAATGTGTGCCCCGTCCACTTCCAGTACTTCTTCCTGATTTCTTCCTCCGCTGAAATGTTGTTTGTCCTCTTCCACATTAGGTTGTTGCTGATAGTGTCTGGCCAACGGACCCGATGTATTATGCTTAGACAACTGTTAATAAACACCTGTATCTTACTTAAGGTAGATAAATGGATAGTATAATTTAATACTATGACAATGAGGTGCTCTTAACTTTCATTTTAAACATACTTGATACAATAACAATTTTGTCCTCTTTTCGTTATTGACTTTCTCTGGAGATTTATAGGAGAGACTGTAAAAGATTGACTTAGGCAAACAACATTCATAATTACAATTGATTGATCACTGGGTGGTGATCAATGTTATGTGTGTCAAGTCCTTATTAGTGCAGACCCAATGATATCAACCATATTGGAATGTGGCCACCAGTCTAGGTGACATTGATCACCACGTAGTGATCAATCAATTGTGATTACATCTCAGTCCTACAGGAGGTCGGTCGCGAATCGGATAGCTCAGTGGTAACGTTTCTGATTATGAAGCTGGGTGACACGTGGTCGAGTCCGTCAGTGAGCACTAGTTCCCTCTAGGTTACAGGTACACCTTGATGACGAATGCCAAATAGCACGAAAACCGGATCCAGGGGTTCCCGTTGACTACCTCCAACCACCATCTAATCTCATCATTCATAATTAAATGTATTTAGAATGTCTTTATGTTAAGTTTGAAGCAGTTACGGGTTCACTTAGACTGCGAACGGAAACAAAGACTCGGTGACGAAAACCAATAAGCTAGCTATTTGATGCGTCCCAGACCCGCTAACTAGAGGAAGAAGTCCAAACTTGGAATGGGGCAAACAGCCAGAAATGAGTGAGAACAACAAACACAAATCAAAACGTATATATACAGTGCAAAACCGTCCTTGGGGAGAGTAACAAAATAGCATACTAAAAGACTCAACGGACCGATCGCATTTAAGATTCTCAAGTGGGAAATACGACATAAAGGTGAAAAGAGCATCTTCGGCACGAAAACGAAGAAATTCAAATTTTCTAAATAAAATTACAAAATTATGTCATTTCCCAAATGAGTTTTGCGGATCTAACGTTCACAAAACTTTGAAATTATGTCGAAGAATTAGGCGATATAAAGATCAGCAAACCTGTGAAGATGGTTAGTCAGAAACAAGGTCACTCGAGTTGAAGAACTTCATACATGTGATAGAATCGGGAAACTCATTTTATTCGTCAAGTTGATACTGATAATGTTATTCAAAACGACAATGAAGGCTTCATAATTAAACCTTGGTTCGTACAGAACAGAATGCCATGAAAAATACAAACACAAGCTTAGTACATAAATTAATTAAGCGTATCTCTTATCATTATACATCTTGTTCTTTTGTCAACACTTGGAGCCCCTCTTAGGCTACTGCCGGTTCCAAGCCCGAATAAGGGAGGAGGAATGAGCATAGGGTTAGCGACCCTATCCAGTAGAAAACTAATTCGCCAAAAAACGCTAACTAGGAAAGTTCTTTTGTTAACCTTTCTTGATGGGGTTTTGTTCTCTGAGCTGGATGATTTGGTTGTGGAGCTTTCATCGATCTTTTGAACGACATCATCAGCACAAACTTCAGGTAGAAGTGAGGGGTTTGAATTTCTCCACATGTGGTTCACAGCTTGTCCGTTACACCTCGACGTTAATTGGTTCTTTTTAACCTTAAACCTGTCATTGTTTACTTTTTTGTTTTGATTGTGTCTCCTATTGGTTTAACTTTTGTTCCCATGTTTATTAACCTATCCTCGTAAAGTGTATGAAGCTTCGTAAACAATTAACAGAATATGTGAAATTCTTCAGTACAACAAATATCTCTGACCAATTGATTGATAACACTCTTAAGTTCCCAATAATTATGCAATATCCTTTAGCAAATTCGCCAATCAGAATACTGACTTCTGTGATCTTGTCGCTATGCTAAACTAATAATATATCGACCAGCATTAGTAGCTTTAAATTAACTCTGAGTCCTTATTGATCTTTCATGTAATAACTCCTCCCCTAACCCTATACATTCATTTCAGAACACAATTATCAGTCTCTCCTGTGTAAATCGTATGTTTCAGGCATACTTGACTCATATACAAGTAGACAAGACCACATCACATAGACCAAAATGTGGCTGTGAGTGTTAGGGATTGTAATTAATTGATTGAGGATAAATTGAGAATATTAAATCGTATGATACCAGCCAATAGATTAAATGAAAGCTTATAATAAGAGGAATATATATATATATTATAGTTACATAATAGTCATCCAACAGGACAATATGTAGTAATAGTCCATAAATAAACCTTTAGACGTTACTATTCGTTTATTCTTCATTTGTATATAGCAAATGATAAATGGCTAGACTAACCACAATAATTGTAAAGTATAAGTATGCCGACAACATTCCAGTCAATGAGGATTAGTTACAATTGCAAGCATAAGTTTGACATTGGAGAGATTATCTTCAACCTTAATGGTATAGTCAAGCCTTAACCTAGTGTATTGCAGTTGGCAACTCATATAAACCTGTATCTTTCCCATGTGAACTGAGCGATAAAGAAGCAATAATAAATCATTTAAGCTACTTTTTGAAATATTGTCTTGCTTAATTTAAAGTCTGTAAAGTACCAACATTCAGTTTTAACCCTTCTTTATTCTATGAATTATAGGTTTTCGTCATACTCTCTACCCTTATGCCCTGATTTGGGCATAATTGTATTTTTCTTATTGCTTGCTCGCTATGGTCGCATATTTATTCAAGTACCAAAGTCAGAATTTTCAATACAAATATCAAGATAGTTCTACTTTATGAGGCGGAAACTTGGAGAACTACGAAAGACATCATCCAGAAGATACAAATGTTGATTAACAGTTGTCTAAGCATAATACGTCGAGTTCATTGGTTGGACACTATCAGCAACAACCTACTGTGGAAAAGAACAAACAAGATCCCAACGGAGAAACAAATCAGGAAGAAGTGCTGGAAGTGGATAAGATTCACATTGAGGAAAGCACCCATTGGCGTCACAAGGCAATCACTCATCAGTTGGAATCCTCAATGTCAAAGGATAATAGGAATACCAAAGAACACATTATTCTGAGCAATGGAGACAGACATGAGGAGAATGAACAAAAGTTGTATAGAACTAGAAATGAAGATCCAGGACAGAGTGGGCTGGAGAATGCTGGTCAGTGACCTATGCTCCAGTATTGGGAGTAACAGGCGTAAGTAAATGATTCACATTATAATTTATAAATTGTCGACTATATATTAACTATATAACTTCTGTTTAAAACAAACTATAGAATGCTGTTCATTTATTGTTACTATAATGAATATCTACTGATTGACACTACAATTTATATTACTGAAGAAAGGTAGGCACTTAGCAACAATAACTTACTTTAAACCTAAATAGAAATAAGTATTATATATTGAATTTATAATAAATCATTTTATTGAAACATGATACAAGTCCCTAACAATAAACACATATACTCAGTTACCACTTATAGATAAAAAAATCCCCAAATTGACCATTCTCTCTAGGTGTGGTATATGCTACTTATGTTGACAGATATAAGTAGTATGTAGAATCAATCGGAAATAAAATACCTGTGAGTAGAAGATTAAGATTAAAATGAAGAGAAGATAAAAGAGAATATAATCAAGATAACAATAGGGATGAAGGATAGATAAATTTTGTAAGAGACAACTCAAAGAAGATGTGTAAATGATTAATTTAGTGTATGGTTTTCATATTTTGGATGTATTATCCATGAACAAGGAGGATCAGATGCAGACGTAAAGGTGAAGATTGGCAAAACAAGGGTCACATTCCTACAATTGAAGAACATGTGGAACTTAAAACAGTTTTCAATCAATATCAAAGCCACAATTTTCAATACGAACGTCAAGACAGTTCTACTGTACCGAGCTGAAACTTGGAAAACTACTACAACCATTATCAGGCAGGTATAAGTATTTATAATTAGTTGTCTACGCGAGATACTCAACATCCATTGTTCGGATATCATCAGCAACAGTCATCTGTGAGAGAGAACAAACCAGGTTCCAGCTGAAGAGGAAACTAGGAAAAGACGATGGAAATGAATAGGATATACATTACGCAAATCATGAAACTGCATCACGAGGCAATCCCTAACATGGAATCCTAAATGAAGGCGGAAAAGAGGAAAGCCGAGGAACACATTATGTGGGGAAATAGAAGCAGATATGAAAAAGATGAATAACAGCTAGAAAGAGCTGGAAAGTATTGCCCAGGACAGTGTTGGATGGAGTGTGCTAGTGGGCGGTCTATGCTCCTCCACGTGGAGTAATTGGCATAAGTAAGTAAGTTTCATACTTCGCCTTAGCACTATGTTATTCCGAACTGGACAATAAGTTGTTTATCTCTATTACATTGTCGTTCACTTTATGAGCAGACGGGATCATAGAATGTACACTTCCCTCTTGCGTTAAATGTCACCGACGGGAAAATGTAAACCCGTATGTATGAATCCATATATTGTAAATTGTATACGTTGCAGATCGATTTTTTAGAGTACGAGTGAAAACTTGAAGGAACTGGATAGATTTCTCACCCTATTATGGGATTCATTAACAGTGACCACACCCACATAGTGATTAACCTCTATGCTAGTTCCCAACTTCATCACATATCTACATCATCAGTTAACAACAGTTTCTACACTACTTATTATCAATCAGTAGCTTAACCAATAAAATTACAAATTTAATTAGTCTGACTGCTACGTTCAGTAAATGTTCGATCATCGTAATCAATCATAATGAACTACTCTTAGTCAAACAAGCATTATAACCTAAGGATCTCTAGATAGCTATTTTGCCTTATTGCAGAATTCTCAGTAGTATAAGTATACAAACCCACCACGAGTTGTACCTAAGATCTTCAACCTAGTATACAAACGTTTTATCACTTCTAAACTCTCTACAGTTACTAATCACATGCTCACTAATCATTACGTTCTGATGAGAAGCCATGAGCAGTGAATTTTAACTATGTTTACTTTGGTTCAGTTACCTATTAAGTACATTGGAAGATAGCTGAGTGGCATTACAGATTGATGAAAGTTAAATATATAAACGATTTGATGAAGTTACTTTCTGCTTTATATTTGTATTTAAAGTGAGCTGTCTGGTTAGAATTTATGTAAAACCTTAGGGTGCTGTCATCAATGATTAGATATTAACTCTCCATGTTCTTTATCTAGGTATCATTAATCATGTACAACTTACAACAGTCATTTAAAATACAATCAAGTAATATCTTATCCTGTCTATCCATTACCACTTAACATATGTATCTCTCTCTTTTGTCTCTTTATCGTCATAGGTAACTTCAAAACTGTAAATGAATTGATCATCAGATGCAATCACACAGATTGAAAGATGTATTTGTGGTTTACATCAAGAACTGACTGATCTTAGCTAGACTATCACTTAAACTTTGGAAATTCTACCACCTTCACAAATCTCCATATCATAACAATAATCATATGTTCACTAATAACTAACTTGGAAATACAACTCTTGAAATACTAATGAGAATCTATGACCAGTGCAGTTTAACCATGTCTGATGTGATATAATTATCTAATTTTATGCAATGAATGAGAGATGTGCACAATCTCGAATCGTTTAGAGATCGATACATATAGTAAATATATAGTCTATATAGTCTAAAAGTTAAGCATCCACGTCCGATAAGAGAAGTCCTGACTTCAATTAATCCTCGATCCTGAGGTTTTATGTGTACAATTCTAATGAGTCCAAACCAAGGGTAAAATAACTATCTAATGCTTTTGTGGTGTGCGCTACTTATATACACATAAGTAGTATATTATGATAGTCAGGAATAAAAGATCGAGCAGGAAAGAATGGAAAACGAAAGCAATCGGTATGAAAATGCACGAGCACTGAAATCTAAGACGATGGTCTGATATTTGCAAAAGGAACAGTCAAGTTTTAGATAATTGATAGATATTTTGGCAAATGAAGTATTTACTGTATAATTTTCACATTTTAGTGAGATGTTTTGTAATTTTGTGTTCCAATACATTCGATTGTCCCCACTTGCGTTCTTTGTTTACTACACTTTCAGGTTTTCTATAGTTATCTATATTTGACAGAATATGTACAAATGTTTACGAAATATTTTGATTAGGATCATAAACCGATTGATGTTAAACGACCATTGAAAATCTGGAAGCACTGAACCGTCATTTCATCCTATTGTAGGACTCCTCAGCAGTGCGCATCTATGACCACACCTCGCGGACTTCGAACACGAGACCTATTGGTTTCGCGAGCGAACACTCAACGTCTAAACCACCGAGTCTGCCGGAATCCAACGGTGTTAATGTCTAACTAATCCACGAAATTGCGTGACATATCTACCATTATCATCGATGAGTTACCATCTCACGATAGACGCGGTTGAACTCCACTGGTCACTGCTTTTCACTAGAACTCCAGGATATCTCTCTTGAAGCCAGTCACTAGTGAGCATATGTTGATTAATATCAGAAGGGGTTTTGTGGAGATTGTAGTAATTTCAACAATTGAGATCATGAATCATTTAAAGCTAGATCACCATGGAAAACCCGGAAACACTCGACAGCCGGTCCGTCCTATTTTGGAACTCCTCAACAGTGCGTACTCAAGATCCCGACTCGAGAAATTCGGACCTAGGGCCTATTGCTCTCACATGAAACCGGTTAACGTCTAGACCACTGAGCCGACATCCAACGATATGAATGTCTAACCTCAACTAATCTATGAAATTACGCAATCATTTTTCATTGTACTGAAGTAGATAACTATCTCTATCCTACACGGATTAGCTTCACAGGTCACAAGTTCTCCATAGAACTCATTTCAGTTTATTTTACAGATTTTGAAAAACGGAAATAAAAATCATTTTTATTTTTATCAATATTTATTCATTAAAATCATTAAATAAATTTTTTATCATTTCACCTTAAATCAATAAAATAAATTAATTCAATTCTATTCACGCCTATATTTAAATTCGCATTCTGATTGGTTAGATTTGTCAAGGTTATAACAATTAGAATTTTATGATTGGTTAATTAAGAATAGACTCATAATACGCCTATGATTTATGATTGGTCAATTTGTAAAATGTGGCTCAAATTTTAAAAATATAAACATATATATATATATAAATAAAATTGTAAATGTTATAATCGTTTTTAATGTTTATCCCTTAATTACATAAACAAAAAACAGACAAACAAACAAACAAAACATGCTTAACAACTAATACAAATATGATGATCATTTGAAAGGTTTCTTTGTGCAATTACGTATCTATCTATCTATCTATCTGTCTATCAATCTATTTATCTATGTCATGTTAGATGATTTTATCATTAATCAAAATCAAATTGAATTGAATACAGTCGATTTAAATATTGACAATGTTATTCATTCATCATCATCATCATCACCGTCATCGTCATCATCATCATCGTTGTCATCATCTTATGCAATATCATCTGTAGAGATTTGGGCACTTATATTAACATTTTTATATTATGCAATAATGATTTGTTTAGGTATATTTTGTTGGTTAAATGCTAAACGTAAATATAAAAATCGTCAAAAATCAATAGATATATCAACATGGTCACGTTTTCATATTGGTCCTAATCAATTACATATTAAATATACAGATGATGATGGTGATTCTATGACTAATTAATTAATGATAATAAACATAATAAACACAAATTTCAGATAGAGGTTTGTACTGATGATATAGTTCAAAAGAACGATGAAAGCTCCATAACCAAACCATCCAGCTCAAAGAACAAAACTCCATCAAAATCATCCATCTAAGCTACAAATCTTCTCCACCATCACGTAAATGGAGCATATATATCATTTTGTACAGATTATATTCATAGAAAAACAAACCTTCCACTTTATATGTTTCTTTATGAGTTTACTGAAATCAATCAGGATTTATTATTCCATGCCAACTTGTATATTATATATATGTGTATGTGATTAGTTCCTGTGTATAAACATGGATATATGTGTAAATTGAATGATGTAATTGTACATTATTTATTACTCAATACTTAAAAAAGAATGTAATTGATAATTAATGAAATATATTTATATATTACTGAAATCATAATAGTCATTTTATACATTATAGTAATTTCAATAATTGAGATCATGAATCCATTGAAACTAGATCACAATGGAAAACCTCGAAGCACTAGATGATCGTTTCGTCTTATTGTGGGAATCCTTAGCAGTGCGCATCCATGATCCCGTACCGCGAGATTTGAACACAGGATTTATCAGTCTTGCGCGAGAACATTTAACCATTAGACCATTGAGATGATATCCAACAATGTTAATGTCTAACTTCAACTAATCCACGAAATTGAGTCATTGACCACCACTGTCATCAGTGAGTTACTATCTGTTGGTTTTCCATGGTAGTCTAGCTTCAATTGATTCATGATCTCAACTATTGAAATTATTATAATATTCGCAAAACCCCTTCGTACATAAATTATAGTCTCACCGTAAGATTATTTGAGGATATAATCTGTCAACCACTAGGATCATTTATCACTTACTAAGTAGTAATCAATATTATATTGTATTAAGGTTAGTTAAATGAGATAGAATAGTTTATTTCACTTGATAAGGTATCTGTGATGAACAAATTGAACTAGTCACATGTGAGAATTGATGTTATCCCGTTGTTAATGTAAAGGACCCAAACTGATCGGTCTGTATTAGTATATGCATATCCTGAGTGCATTTACTTGAAGAAGTCTTGAAGTAAGGAGTTCTTATTATGTAGGAATTGAAGCTAGAAAAGACGACTTTCTTAAGACTCGTTGATTGAATACGTTTGTATCTGAGTGTTAATGTTCACCTTGAGAATCAAATCTGTTGTTCGTCGCTCCAGATGCAGTCATAGATATCTAACATGTTGAATATTTTAGTAGTTATCTACATTCACTAACTCAATGGATAGTGCATTAATGCTTGAAACGATTTTAACTTGTTTTGAGTCATATTGTATATATCGACTCTGGGTTTCAGATAAAAAAACGGGATGAAACTTACCTTTTGGATTCCATTGAATGTTACATTCTACATACAATGAGGATCAAAATAATGATCCATGCAAATAGATATTAATATCAAGTGTTTTGTAGAGATTATAGCAATTTTAATAGTTGAGATCATGAATCGTTTGAAGTCAGACCACCATGGAAAACCTGGAAACACTAGCTGGCCGTTTCGTCTGATTGTGGGACTCCTCAGCAGCGCGCTTTCACGGCCCCGCCTTGTAAGATTTGAATCAAGGACATATCGATCTCGCGCGCATGCGTTTAACCACTAGACCACTGGGCCGGCATCTAACGGCGTTAATGTCTCACTTTAACCAATCCACAAAATCACGCCACCATCCATCATTGTTTCTAGTGCGTTGCTGCCTCACAACAGACCTGGTTGAACTCCACTGGTCACTGCTTCTCACTAGAACTCCAGGATATCCCTCTTGAGGCCAGTCACTAGTGAGCATATGTTGATTAATGTCAGAAGGGGTTTTATGAAGGTTGTAGCAATTTCAATAGTTGTGATCATGAGTTAATTGAAGCTAAACCACCATGGAAAACCTGGAACACAATGAGTTTTATACAAAGCCATCATCCATCTCCCTTTAAAATACATGTGAATTGGTGATAACATCAAGAATATACTCATAGAATACACATATATCAAAAAGTGACTGATCGATTTCAATCCTAAACATCAATGGGAAGATTCAACCAACCAATACAAATGAATGATAGGTCTTCTGAAATGACTCTATAGAATATCAACATTTATTCAGTATATTAACTCATTAGTTGTTCAGTGTTTACTTAAGAGAAACATCTGTAAAATGACTTTCAATATGGATTAATTTGAGCTAGTCATAGATTGATTATCAAGTAGCATTGAACAAATGCTTTGTTGTATTATAGGACATTTTAAAAATCCAGACCTTCAAATCTAATAATGATAACGTTACCCTCAGATGATTTTGTTGACATGCATCTGATGAATCCCATGAAGGAAAAAACACGCAACTTGTAGAAGATCTTTATAGATGCGTAAGTGATATAAAATCCGTTTAAACCTTGTTAAATTATTTTATTTTCTTCTTGTTCATAAAATATCCATTTATAAAAGTTGTTTTGTGATTAACTAAAAATTAACTAGAAATTCAATGCGGTTGTTTTAATCTCATCCTTATACTATACATTCAAGGAAGAATATATTTCAGGCGTAAAGAGTAACAGATAAACTATGAATATAAATCGAACATATCAGAACAATAGTACCAGACTACTTCATTCCTGATTTTCACCCAGTCGGCCTAGGTCCGACTCTCGGCGCGGGGACGTTTTCTGCCCCCAAATGCTCTAATTCGGTCAAGAGTGGGGAGAGTCTGCTCTTCCTCTCTCGAACTTCTCTCACATAGCCACGTGTATAAGGTCACTGCATGGGAAGTCTTACTCACAACTTTCTCGAGGCATTAGTGTCGCTTACAAAATTAAGAGAACGAATAGTGATTATCCGACTCCTGAACCAGTTTATCGGATACTAAGGGTCCATTTAGGGGAGTTGGAAAACCTTTATTCCAAACCAATGGTGCACATGAGCTCCGGTATGCTGAAGGAACAAATGGCGTATGAACAAATTATTGGTCACCGGCTACCATGGGACTCTATCTCTTGACGGCTCTGGGTGTAGCATCAGGGCAGTATCACAACCTACACACAAATCAAGTGGCTTTTGTGATGCATATTCATTCGGTGCCCCTTTGTACCAATATTTATGTGTTGAAAACATTAAATAAAATGAGTATGAATCCTTTTATCTATGTAAAATAGATAATCGGTAACTATCTAAATTCATATAGAGGGAACATAGAGATATAGAAAAAACATATGTAACAAGGTACATACTCAAATAAGTTATATTATAAGTCATTATACAATAATGAATACAATATGAATTAGAGAATAACAATGGCAACTAAATGGAAGTTTACAAAATAATCAATAAAATTAAAATGATCTTTTATCATAATGGCGTCGATGTACACCCTTTCTGTCTTCCCTTAAACTATGAGATTAAAATCGCTTTATATCTTTCGTTTTATCAACTAATTCTTTCTTTCTGTATTATATCCTTATATTTAATGTTTGTTTTATATATTACTAACACTAGCCTCCAAACACCCTGGTACGGCCAAGAATGGCGAGAGTCTGTTGTTCCTCTCAAAATGCTCTCACATGGCTATGTGCATACAACCACTACCACGGAAGTCCTACTCACTGCCTTTTGAGGTGTTGTTTACAAAATTGAGAGAACGAAAAGCGAATATGCGACTCTTTAACCAGGTTGGTGGACACGGAGAGTCCATTTAGGAAAGTTGGAAAAACTTCATTCCAAACCAATGGTGCACATGGACTCCAGGATCCTGATGAGACAAATGGCGTATAAACCACTTGTTGATCATCGGCTACCATGAGACTGTATCTCCATCAGGTCAAAGGCTCCGAATGTGACCCCCAAAAGAAAACCATCTACTTCGGTTTGGGCACCCTGACAATACTCCAACCCTCACTTAAATCAAAGGATTTCTATGCCGCATATCTATTTGGTGCCTTCTTGTACCAATGTTTATGTATTTAAATAAAATAAGCCATTGAAGTAATTACTTCTATGAATTTGATGTTCATCTTGTTGTTGTACTAATAAGGTATGACAACTTAAAGCAATATATATATATATATATATATATATATATATATATATATATATATATATATATATATATATATATATATACCTAGTTCTATATTGTTACTGACTGACCGATTTTGCACCATTCTGTTAGGGATGCAGAGGAATATACCAATAATTATCATGTTAAGTCCAGTGGTGTCCTTGAACTTCAAATGGACATTTCTTATTGGTCGATACTTGTTCACTTGTTAAATATTGTACAAAATGTTGTTTTCTATTTTATGGTACGATGTGGTAGGCTTGATTGGTATATAAACAGAGTATGTCTGAAATATAATGATTCATAACTCAGTGGCTGTGACTTACGTTCTGAGCTCAATTGGCTGGGCTAGACAGGGAAGCGGGATCAATCGAGACTCTAGGTCATCCTTACGTGTTTTCCGTGTCATTGTAATCGATCGATATAAACGCTACTCCATCTAACCTGCAAACCATCCGTTACAACACATTCAATCAAATCAATGAATCACTTGAAACATTTCAATATTTCTATCATACATTATAAATGACCAAAATAACTTCATAGTAACTATATTAATATCAATTATTGGTATAACCTCACACAAATTATTGAATACCATTAAGATTAGAGATAAGCTTCATTGAATTCTAATAACTGCCATAGAAACTTAGGTCAAAATAATAATTTCCTGCTGATTTATTTTTAATCAATCAATATCAATTTTCATTAAAATTTGATTTTAATTAACTACTTTTTTTTTCTTTTCTTTTATTTTCATTAGTTGTTATGAGATATTACATTGACAACAACAACAACAAACAAACAAACAAACGAAAAAGAAAAAAAAGGAAAAAATGTAAAGAAAAAACAACAGAAAAAATCAATTAATTTAACGTCTCTTTCCCTCCCTCCCTCTCCTCCTCCCCCTCCCCTTCCCTATTTAATTTATTGTTCCCATAATGAGGTCAATTTTAATATACTACTTATATATGTTTTATGATTATTATTATTATTCTCTTGAAGAGAAAAAACACTAACTGTCAAGGAAAATTCTAAAAATATCATTAAAAAGAATAATTGTTGTCATTGGTTTTGTTGTTGGTGGTGGTGGTAGTGGTGGTTGTGGAAGAGGAGGAGGGGGTGGAGATGGTGGTGGTGGTCTATTGCTGTAATAATGAAATGTTTATACTTTAATAATTTATTAGGTCAGTATAATTGAATATTTATAATCTATTAGTATTAGATGAGATAAGATGTTGAAGTGAATTAATCTAAGATAGTTGAGATCACTATAATGTGATCATATTTGTAATGAAAGGTAATAGGTTCGAGTCTTTGAGTAAATATCAACTCTGAGATATAAGTGTATCTAATTAATGAGTTTTAATTAGAATGAAACATGTATCATAAGTTATTTTGTTAGCCATCATCATGCTTAAAATTAATAGAAAGACTGATAAGTCTTGGATTTGAATCTCGCGGTGCGGGATCGTGGATGCATACTGCTGAGGAGTCCCATACTAGGATTAAACGGTTGTCCAGTAGTTTCAGGTTCACAATAGTGGTCTAGCTTCAAATGAATTATGAATTCAACTATTAATTTACTATAATCTTTACAAAACTCCTGTCTGATTATAAACATCATCTGCTCTCGAGTGATTGGTTTCAAGAGGTATTTTCTGGAGTTCCAGTGAGAAGTGGTGACTAGTGGATTTCAACCGGGTCTGTTGTGAGATAGTATCTGACTGAAGTCAATGGTGAATGTGTCACTCAATTTCATGGATTAGTTGAAGTTAGACATTAGCACGGTTGGATGCAGGCTCAGTGGTCTAGAGGTTGAGTGTTCACGCGCGTGGCCGATATGTCTTGGGTTCGAATCTCACTGGGTGGGATGGTGGATGCACGCTGTTGAGAAGTCCCATACTGTCCAGTGCTTCCAGCTTCTTCATGGTGGTCTATTTCCAATTGACTCATGAATTCAACTGTTAAAATACAAGTAGTTAAACGATTGAAACTAGAAAAAAAAGATTTCTTTACTATGCGACAAAAAAATGTATGATTGACTTTGGTCCAACCCCCCTATCAACTTGCTTACAATCATCATTGTATATACGACACTATATCGTTGGTATATAAATGCACACAGCTGCGGAGTCCCACAGTGAGACGAAACGGTCGCCCTGTACTTTCAGCTTGTCCACGATGGTCTAGCTTCAATATTAACTTATGAATCCAACGATTAAAATTACTATACTCTCCACAAAAACCCCTTCTGGTATGAATGGGAGTTTATTTGTTTGTTAGTTTCACCTTAAGTAACCTAGAGAGAGAGAGAGAGGGGGGTAGGGAGAAAGACTGTAATAGAGGTAAAGGGAATAGTGTATGCGATTGTACTTTCTTTCAAAAATTGACCTATGCATGCTTCATTTTATTCATTTAAACAAATAAATTTTTTTTTAAAACAACGACAAACATTATCGAAATTTGTTTTGCAAATAAATGAAAAATTCAATAAACATCAATAAAAAAAAATAAAGTAAACTACTTAGAAACATACACCCTAGTAACCAATATAAGTTTACATTACGATTGTTTATTATTGTTGTTTAATAATCGAACTTAGGCAGGTCGTTGCTAAGACAGTTTTTAAAAAAAAAAACAAAATAAAGAAAACATGAAAGAGTAGAAAGGAATTAGCAATTATTGATCTCTCACTAGGACGAAACGGCCGTCCAGTGCTTCCAGATTTTCCATGGTGGTCTAGCTTCAACTGACTCATGATTTCAACTGGTGAACTTTCTAAAACCTCCACAAACCCCATCTGATAATAATCATCTGCTCACTAGTGACTGACTTCAAGAGATACTCCTGGAGTCCTAGGGGGAGCCGTTACCAGTGGAGTACAACCAGGTCTGTTGTGAGATATCAGCTCACTGAAGACAATGGTATACGCTGGCGCAACTTCGTGGATTGGTTGAAGTTAGACATTAACACTGTTGGATGCCGGCTCAGTGGTCTAATGGTTAAATGCTCGCGCAGGGTCGTGGATTCGCACTGTTGAGGAGTTCCATACTAGGACGAAATGGCCGTCCAGTGGTCGTCTAGCTTCAACTGATTCATGACTTCAATCTGTGAAATAATTTTTTTTTTAAAACAACGACAAACATTATTGAAATTTGTTTTGCAAATAAATGAAAAATTCAATAAACATCAATAAAAAAATAAAGTGAAATACTTAGAAACATACACCCTAGTAACCAATATAAGTTTACATTACGATTGTTTATTATTGTTGTTTAATAATCGAACTTAGGCAGGTCGTTGCTAAGACAGTTTTTAAAAAAAAAAACAAAATAAAGAAAACATGAAAGAGTAGAAAGGAATTAGCAATTATTGATCTCTCACTAGGACGAAACGGCCGTCCAGTGCTTCCAGATTTTCCATGGTGGTCTAGCTTCAACTGACTCATGATTTCAACTGGTGAACTTTCTAAAACCTCCACAAACCCCATCTGATAATAATCATCTGCTCACTAGTGACTGACTTCAAGAGATACTCCTGGAGTCCTAGGGGGAGCCGTTACCAGTGGAGTACAACCAGGTCTGTTGTGAGATATCAGCTCACTGAAGACAATGGTATACGCTGGCGCAACTTCGTGGATTGGTTGAAGTTAGACATTAACACTGTTGGATGCCGGCTCAGTGGTCTAATGGTTAAATGCTCGCGCAGGGTCGTGGATTCGCACTGTTGAGGAGTTCCATACTAGGACGAAATGGCCGTCCAGTGGTCGTCTAGCTTCAACTGATTCATGACTTCAATCTGTGAAATAATTTTTTTTTTAAAACAACGACAAACATTATTGAAATTTGTTTTGCAAATAAATGAAAAATTCAATAAACATCAATAAAAAAATAAAGTGAAATACTTAGAAACATACACCCTAGTAACCAATATAAGTTTACATTACGATTGTTTATTATTGTTGTTTAATAATCGAACTTAGGCAGGTCGTTGCTAAGACAGTTTTTAAAAAAAAACAAAATAAAGAAAACATGAAACAGTAGAAAGGAATTAGCAATTATTGATCGCTAGTTGTGTCGTGATTTTTTTTCTTTTTTTCGTTTTATAAGTACACATTAGAGGATTGTGTGTGTGTGTGTGTGTGTGTGTCGTTATGTTAAGATTGTTTAATGTTTATTTTTAAACGATTTAAAGAAAATCATGAACTGATTTTTAACTAGACTGTTATTGAGAACCTGATAGTATTAGGGAGTTCTTTTTTCTTAGTATAAAACATTTTGGAAGTGTGGATCCATGACTTTACTTCTTGAGGGAGGAGACGGGTCAAATCTATATGATATTCGGTTTCAAATGTATACGTTTATCCTTAAGATAACTGAGACAGGATCTGGTGATGAATGAAACTAGAAGTTCTTGAATTTGATTCTCTACGATGAGGTTGTGGAGACTGATTGTTGAATAGTCTGAATAGTTTAGGATGAAACAGCTGTCTAGTACTTTCTAGTTCTTAATAGTGATCTGGTTAGGATCAGTTATTGATTTAAACTATGAAAATTGTTCAGTCTCTTCAAAATACTGATAATTTGAATTAAAATTTAACTCAAACGTTTTGTTACATTTGTACTCCTTCAGGGAAATAATCAAAAACCACTAAATATAAGTAAAGGATCACAAGTATATAGTTTCAAGAGATGAACAATGAAATTATTCCACTGAGATTATAATTACCAGCAATAATGTTGTATATGTAGATGAGACATCGAGACAAATGAACATGAGGGTGAAAGAACACAAAGCATTTCTAAATCTTATTGAGAATCAGGAAGTCTTGAACAGCCGTTTCATCTTAACATGAGAATACTCAATAGTGATTGCTCACAAACCTATCACTAAGGATCGAATCCAAGACTTTAGAACTTGTGTGCTAATGGATGTCGGATCAGTGGTCTAAAAAATTAAGCTTCTGTTCATGAGATTAAGGGTCCTCGATTCAGTCCTTAGAGGTGAGATCATAGATATCTACTGTTGAGAAGTTTCATACTAGAATAAAACTATTGCCCAAAAGCTTTCCAGGTTTTCAATAGTTATTTAACTAGGATCAACTCGGGATCTGAACACAATTCAATAATCATCACAACTCCCATATTATGGAACAAAACATTTGTGTGTGTTTGAATGTGCTTTCTACAGTAAATGTGTTACGTACAATCATCTGAAATATGCATATGTTTATTCATTTTAATCAAAGAGAGATTTTGTGGATGGTATAATAATTTTTTAGTTAAATTCATGAGTCAATTGAAACTAGACCATCATGGAAAACTTGAAAGCGCTGAAAGACCGTTTCATTCTAGTATGAGACTCTTCAGCAGTATGCATCCACGATCCCGTACCGAGAGATACGAACCCATGATATATCGGCCTCGTGCGCGAGCGATTAACCACCAGACCACTGAGCTGGCATCCAACAGTGTTAATGTCTAACTTCAACTAATCCACGAAATTGAGCCACCGTTCGCCATTTTCATCAGTGAGTTACTATCTCACAACACACCTGGTTGAATGCCACTGGTCAATGCCTCTCACTAGAACTCCGTGAAATATCGCTTAAAGTCAGTCACTAGTGAGCATATGATGATAATATCCACAAAACCCCTATATGACTATTCATAAATTATATTTCTACCATACTATTTAAGTATCATTAGTTAAGTATCATGACGATAAAGATTATCATTGTTTTAATTCACATAATATAACTCTGGCAAAACAAAAGCAATGAACATTGCAGAACACCCACAAAACACTTTCTTTCAAATTAAACAATAAATTAGCCGAATAACTATTTTAATTACTTACTTCTCATGGAGGAGCATAGGCCACTTACCAGCATTCTCCATTCAACTCTGTCTTCGACAATCCTTTCAAGTTGTCGTCAATTACTATTCATCCATTTCATATCTACATCTTATTCCCAATGTAGTTTGTTCTTTAACCCGCCTCTTTTCCATTGCTTTTCAACATTCCAAACTAAAGCTTGTTTCATAATACAGTTTGATGAATTACAATCCACTTCACTCTAAATAATCAACCAATTCTGTTCATTAGTCATCACCCTTCAAGGAGGAATATTAGCCACTCATCAGCATTCTCCAGTCAACTCTGTCTTCAACAATCTTTTCAAGTTGTCGTCAATTACTATTCATCCTTTTCATTTCTACTTCTTATTCCCAATGTAGTTTGTTCTTTACACCGCCTCTTTTCAACATTTCAAATTAGAGCTTTTTTCATAATGCAACTTAATCAATTACAATCTACCTTACTCTAACTAATCAACCAACTCTGTTAATTATTCATAACTAGACTAATGATAATGACTCTAATTTAATTAGCATTAGTTTACTCTCTATACTCACTTTGTTAAAGAATAGCCAACTTTATAAATATACATTTCCTTACAATCCTATTACATAATTAAGGAATAATTCATTCCATTATAGAATATAAATATAGAGAGAATAGCTATTAAGTAAAGGTAACTGAAATAAACAACCTTCAACTAAATAGCCCAATATTATGGAATACATGTTTAAATTAAACAAGGGGAATGGGCACTGAATAGATAAGTGCCAAATAAGTCACTTGATTTATGTATGGGTTGTGATACTGCTCAGGTGTTTAGACCGAAGCAAGTGGTTTTCATAAGGGGTCACAACCCCTTTAGTGACCAGTGATGTTCAACCATGTCGAGTGTAAGGTAGTAGTTATCCATCAAAGCTAATCGAAGATGGTTGCTCAATGCTATGAATTGATTGAAGTCAAATGTGTACACCATTGTATTCTAGTAACTCAATAGTCTAGAGATTAACTATTCGCTGAGTGATCTGAAGGTCTCGGGTTCGAGCTCTGTTGAGATCATGTAAATGCATAGTCAAGTTGTCTCGTTCTAGGGTGAAATAACTATTCAGTGCTTCTTACTTTTCAATAGTTGTTTACCTAAATTCAGTCACTGATATTAACTATACGAATCAGAATAACGATTTGAAAGTAAACTCTTTACTTACCACTTATGCCATGAGTAACTTTCATCATTTCTATGTTTGTTTACTTATTTTTTATTCTAGAAAACTTCTGTTTATTACATTCCAATCAATATAAACTGTCACTTGGTATTATTTGCTTGTATCTTCCCATTGTTGTTTTAGGACTGCAATTGATCAGGCTCTTGTTGGCAAATGTGCATCCTGTTCGAACTGCTTCGATAGTGCCCTGCGTCACAGACCCTATAAATAAAGATGAATGATGGCAAGCAGTGAAATTTGAAATGAGCATTTCGTCCTACTTGGGATTCATCGGCTGAATGTACATATGCCAATAAGAGACTGATCAACTACAGTCCTAAACGCTAATGGAAAGATTCAAGCAAACAATAACAAGTGAATTTAAACTTCAACACACTGCATAAGCATGTGGCCATCAAGATTCAGTATCTAGGTGAATAACGCGATAGCGTTTGAAACGAACGGTATTCACTTTGAGTCCTAGAGTGAACATCAATTCTGAGATGCAGGTACGTCTGGCTGACGAGTCCCAAATAGGACGAAAAGCGTGCCCTGGATTTCACTGTTATCCACTGTCTATCTTTGCTTATAAAGTTTGTAATACTGATTTTTGATTTTAAATGATTGATAACGAAACGACATGACGCAAAATCAAAACTATTGAATCACTTATGACCATTAATAAGTTTGTTGATATGTATATATAACGCTATTAAACTAATGTGGCGCCATTCAATTGTTATTGACAAAAACTCGACGTTTAGTAGTGAAAGTAAAATGTGATTGATCGTTATGCATGGACTGAGAGGTGCTAACTATGAAATATATGATTTCAATTTGTAGTGTGGTGTTTCAGCCATTTGAATTTAGTGAATCCTTATTCAGTAAAGTTGATTGAGTTATCTGGATTAGAATCCTCTTTTCGAGACTCACAAACTCACCGCGTGGACTTGTTTTCGTGGGGACATTGTTGCGATTCCCAAGTCTTAAGGCGCGGGCGTCGTACCAGGGTCAAGTATAGACTACATGCATACCGGTAACATATAAGTATTCACTCATTCATCCTATAGCAAACTTATAGTTACATTCACCCACTTAGGATAGTAGATGGTCACTGCTTACTTCAAACGTATTTGCTGCAATTGATTGTCTCTTACACACTTCATGCACATCACTGGTACGAAGACTTTCGTCCATGCATCTCACGATGGGCACATAAGTATATGCACCCTCTCAGGGAATGTTAATGGTCACTTCTTTCTATTACATCGTACCATATCATTTTGTTATGTCTTTAACCTGATAGTTTAGGCTGATGATTTTATTAGACATAAGGTAAATATTTCAGTTAACATCTTTTGGATATATCTACCCACACAACTACACAAGCCGAGACCAACACGATTTTTAAAGTTTGGAAGAGTGAACACCAAATAATCCAAGTTAAGCATAAGTGCGATGGTTTAGTCCGATCTCCGCTAACAAGGTTGCTCTTAGTATCCAGAAGCGCTAAGTGTAGGTAATAAGTTGAATGTTCATTCCTTTCTTCCCGGTACTAACTTTTACTCTGAATTCATCAAGTATAGACAGTTCTTTAATAGTACTAAATCAAATATTATCTAACTTATTCTCTAATTTTCTATTTTAGTTTGTGATTTATATATCTCGTATAATGCATTCCAACCTAAGTATTGTGTATTAATCGAGTTCTCATAATCTCAGCTCCCCAGTCCTATTATTGTATTACTTACTTACTTACTTACACATTTTAACCCCAATGAAGGAGCATAGGCCATCGACCAGCACTCTACAACCCACTCTGTCCTCTTCCTTCCTTTCTACTTCTATCCAGTCGTTGTTTATTCTTCCATTTCTCAGTGTAATGTGTTCTATGGTCTTCCTCTTCTCCTTTGGCCTTGAGGATTCCAAGTAAGAGCTTGCCTTATGACACAGTTGGATACTTTCTTCATTATGTATCCTATACATTACCAGTACTTCTTCTTGATTTCCTCCCCCACTGCAATCTGGTCTGTTCTCTTCCATAGTAGACTATTATTATATTAGTATAGTATATTAATAACAAAACTATTATGAAGATGAATGTCTGTTTTGGTTCGTTTTCAGTCTGACGCCATAAATTTTTTTACTCTATTTAGAAGTTCCATCGTTTGTTTTCTAGTAATCTTAGCCTAACTACTCATTCCTACTGTTACTGGTGTTTTTCTTTTTTCTTTCTTTCTTTTTAACATAAGATGTCTACATGTTACCTAGTCTACTATCTAGTCTGCTCGTGAGTTTTCTCTTTTTTTGAAGATTTATCATCATTATCATAACTGTGGTAGGTTGAATATGTAAAACTATTCAATAGAAGATAGTTAGGAATCATATGGATTGATTATTGAGTATTATTAGCATTATTCACGATTGTGAAACATAACTATTAAGAGTAGAAGATACTTGTAAGTTACTGATAATTGATCACAGATGTCTTAGAAATATTACTCGCATCTGATAGGATCATTGGGTAAGCAAAAGTGAGGTTAGATTCAGAGTATTAGGGAATGATGGTAAATCAGTTGATGAGGTTGTAAATCTTCATCGATGGAAGTGGTTGGGCCACATGTTACATATACCTAAACACTGATTACCACGATTCACAATGCTGACTAGTGTTGGAGACGGATGGAATAAAGTTATGGGTGGCCAAACAAAAAACGTCGCATCAATCCTTGAAGTCACTAACTTCTAGTCTCAGCCATGTTGGTAGATTCAGACCACTTGGTTGGGGTACGCGTGACTATTGTACCCAATGGTTGGAGACTGCGGGTGATGTCGTAGTGAACAGAACACAGGCGGGGACAACCGAATATATTTCATTGTTCATGCGGTTTCTTACAAATTCCATTGTGTTCTCGCTCTTCCTTTCTTGATCTTCCCCCATCTTCTGCTACCAGACATTACGTTCTTTCACTCGCGTTATATACTACTTATATCAATATAAGTAGCACGCACCGCAAAAAGACTCGGAATCGATCACAATGGTGTCAATGTATACACTCTTTGTCTTCCCTTAAACTATGAGATTAAAATCGCTTCATATCTTTCTTTCTACGAACTAATTCTTTCTTCCTGTATTATATCCTTATATGTAATCTTTCTTTTATATATTATCACCAGTGAATTACCTTCTATAAATTCGGTATCCATCTTATTGTGCTAATAAGGTATGGCAACTTGTACCGATGCACAAATGTGCATGTATATTAGTTAAATTACTAGATTATGTCATATTTGTTCATATCCATATGCATTTAGTTGAATTTACAAAGGTGTATTTAACCTATAGAGGCTAATTTCCTCTACATCTAACTCCAATAAATAGTACCCCGTTAACTGAGTATTTGACGCGGGTCAAATCTCCTAGTAGTATTAAGAGTTCACTTGAGATTATTCAAAAGTGAGAACACCATTTGTAGAGATAGTAAATTGTTAATAATTAGTAAAACTTCGAAATCATGGAGAAAG
The DNA here is from genome assembly GCA_944470365.2 of Schistosoma intercalatum. Lineage (NCBI taxonomy): Eukaryota > Metazoa > Platyhelminthes > Trematoda > Strigeidida > Schistosomatidae > Schistosoma > Schistosoma intercalatum. The sequence continues at coordinate 2,154,678 of OX103729.1, forward strand.
CAAAGACATAGGGAAGCGAGTGTGTGTGACTGTAAAAAAATCCATATATCTTTATGAGTATTAATCGATTGTGGGTAAATTATTGATTGACTGTGTTTAAAACCGCCCGAGACCGAAGGACTTGGGTTCGAATTCCTCATGCGGTGTCGTGGATGTTCACTGAGTAGTCTTATATTAGGATGAAACGGCCGTCCAGTGCTTTCAGAATTTCGATGGTGGTCTAACGTTGATTGATCCATGATCTTAATCAAGAATACATAAGGATTGCTATGCAGACATGAGCTCAATCAGACTCATATATAATTTTACACAGTGGATAAAATGTTTAAATTACAGCAAGTACACGAATAATCAAATAGTTCATTGGGCTTATTGAGGCACATCTGGTCGAAAAGGCGTGATCAGATTTAATTGTTATAAGTAAACAATCGATTTGCTCTTTGAATTGTTTAACCTCGTGTTAATTTGGTGAGAAAAAAGACCATTTATTCTGTTAAGAGTCTATGATAATTCCTTTAAAATGTATTTATGATCCAGAAAATTGTTGAAGGTGATTCTTCCAATCAGCGTTTTTATAAGGTTATAAGAGAAATATAGGCTTCAATTTACACAAAGGAAAGAGCAAGACCCTCAAAAACGATACAGAGAACCCCAACCCAATCACACTTGCTGGAGAAACTATGGAAGATGTGGAATATTTCACGCATCTGGGAAGCTTCACCAATGAACAAGGAGGATCTGGTGCGGACGTAAAGGCAAGGATTGGTAATGCAAGAGCGGCATTCCTACAGTTGAAGAACATATGAAACTAAAAACAACTGTCAACCAACATCAAAGTCCGAATCTTCAATACGAACGTCAAGTTAGTTCTACTGTATGGAACTGAAACTTAAAGAACTACCACAATCATCAAGAAGATACAAGTATTTATAAACAATTGTCTACTTAAGATACTCAATATCAGCAACGGTTGGAGAAAATAAACCAGCCTCTAGACGAAGAGGAAATTAGGAAAAGTTTTTGGAGACGGATAGGACATACTTCACGCAAATCATCAAACTGCATCACACAGCAAGCCCTGACTTGGAATCCTGAAGGGAAGTGAAAAAGAGGAAGGCCAAAGAACACATTACATGGGAAATTAGAAGCAGATATGAAAAGGATGAATAACGACTGGAAAGAGCTGGAAAAAATTGCCCAGGACAGTGTTAGATGGAGAATGCTGGTGAGCGGTCTATGCTCCTTTACGAGGAGTAACAGGCGTAAGTAAGTATGTGACAATACTTCGAATAGTTGTAAAATAAGATTTAGACAACACGAAGACGAAAACAATCGCACAATATCATGAACTAACTAAAATTTGGGATGTATACACTAATGTGAGCCGATTCAATAGTCTAGTGTTTAAGCATTCATGTACGATACCATAAGTCTTGGTTTCAATTCCTTGTATGATACTGTTTCATATGCGCTTTGCTTAATAGTCCCATATTAGAACGAAACAACCATTCTGTGTTATTTTTTTCTAATAACTCTTTGTTATCATTGGGATTCTGAATAATATAAAAAAAGCAAAGATAATTCACCAAGTTACAGTATCCTGACAGTGTGGACAACGATGAAGAAGAAGATGATGATGAAGACAAAGTAATATTATAAAGTTATGATACAATTGCTTTAGCTGGTTTCCATAATGTTTTCTTTATAAATGAACAATCCATTGAATTATTTCTTGAATTCTCATTAGATAATGATGAATATAATTCACTAATGTGTTTAGAATAATCTCTTTTTTGTTTATTGGTTTCAAGTAGATCAGACCAACAAAGAGGTTGTAATTTCTTGTCAACTGGTGAAGTAGATATTGAAATATTAGATGGTTTTCTTAAAGATTTAAGTTGATATGAAGTTTTCTCTTGTTTATTGTTTATAGATCTGAATAGAGATAAGAAAGAAGAAAAAACACTATGTAGATAATCTACAATGATTCATATCGCAGAGGCTCGAATTGGTGTTCTGCGCTAGGCGGAAATCAGGACCAATCAGAACTCTAGGCTGCTCATATGGGTTTACGCGTCATTGATCTGATCGATAAGTCACTGCTCTCTAATTGGCAGTCACAGGTTATAACATAATCATTTTGTTGGTTAGAATATATCATCAATGAAGGGTTTGATATGATGTTCGACTCATACTGGTGTGTGATCTGAATAAATTGTACTAGGACGAAATGGTCGTCCAGTGATTCCAAGTTTTCAATGGTAGTCTAGTTTAAATCGACTTATGAATTCCCTTCGAATACAATCTATCATATTTCACTTATAAATACTAATTCGGTATTCAACTATCAAAGAATTTAATTGACCTACAGAATACTTAGTTTCTTTTCTGTGAGGGCAGTCCACAGGGGAACTCGAGAAAGCTCTAAGAAGCACAGAAAGAGCCGAAGATATTCCATTCAAGGATCTTTTGAAAAAATATTACAGAATCACGACGTCTAGCTTCTCTATTGAACAAATGTTAATAACCCCCTGTATGCAGATTGGATAACTATAATGATGATTTCGTTTTTTTAATAAAATCTATAAATACCTAACAGTTTTGTACCATAATTGACCCTGTTTGAAATGACATTCCTTCCACTTATCTTCTGTCTTCTCATTTTCCACTTGGGAGTGTTCTAGCGTCGAGTGCTTACGTTATACACGGCGTAGTAAGAATCTAAGCTCAAGTCAAAGTTATAATCTTACATCTACAGGTTCGTGAAACTAACCGATAATCCTTATCGATATAGATGTGAAAATGGAGACTTATTGAAGATAAAGACCATTATCAGTATAGGGTTGTGAAGATTGTTGAGTTTAAACTGATATAATGAATGGACCAATGTTAGATCACCATTGAAAACCTGTAAGCAGTAGATGGCGGTTTTGTCCTACTATAGGATTCTTCAACAATGCACATCTACGATCTCGTATACAGGACTCGAACCTAAAGGTTGAAAACTAAAGGATTTGACCACAAAGTTATTCATTCATTGAACGTTATTTTAATTGATTTTCTTAGTTAAAAAAACTTACTGATATTTTATTTCAGTTTTCTTTGGAGACTTGATTGATTGATTTGCATGCCAAAATGATAAATGATCAAATGATTTGGTTGACCTCTTTGTCATAGTTTCACTATTAGGTAATTTTGATATTTTCTTGATGGAATCTTGTATTTTAGAGTAATCTGGAAAGTAACTGTAAATATTCATATGTGAAAGTAAACTTTGTCGATCAGTAACATGTGGTATTTAGTTCGTGAAACATACTATACTACTTATAAGTAACTGATTATTAATTGAGAAAGTTTCCTCATCCATGTTTTGCTTGGTCATTTAGATATTCTCTACTGAATGGGATGGAAACTTGGAGAACTACGAAAGCCACCATCCAAAAGATACAAATGTTTGGTAACAATTGTCTACGCAAAATACTTTAGATCCGTTGGCCAGACACTATCAGCAACAATCTACTGTGGGAGAGAACAAACCAGATCCCAGCGGAGGAAGAAGTCAGGAAGAAGTGCTGGAAGTAGATAAGATACACATTGAGTTAATCACCCAACTGCATCACAAGGCAAAGCTTCATTTGGAATCCTCAAGACCAGAAGAGAAGTAGGAGACCAAAGGACAAATTATGCCGAGAAATGGAGGCAAACATGAGGAGAATGAACAAAAATTGGATAGAACTTGAAATTGATGGCCTATGCTCCATTAGGAATAACAGGCGTACGTAAGTAAGTAAGTAAGTAAGTAAGTAAGTAAGTAAGTAAGTAAGTAAGTAAGTAAGTAAGTAATCAGGAAGGGGTTTTGTGGGTATTATAGTAATTTAATAGTTGAGTACATGAGTTCATTGAAGTTAAATCACCATGGAAAACCTGGATCGTATATGAGCACTGTTGAGAAGTCCCATTCTAGGACGAAACGGCTGTTCAGTGTGGTCTACCTTCAATTAACTCATGAAATCAACCATTTAAATGTTGTTTTGCTTAAAAATATCGGAATGACTAGTTTTTCAGTTTGTTAATCTTCAACATCTATTAAGTGTTGTTATTTTTCTCACTTTGAACAACATGTGTGCATATATTTATTTGTACGTACAGGCTGAGAAGTTAAAAAGAGAATGTCCATTATATCGTTTTACAGAACTAACTGAATAGGTTTACTAAGTCAGTCAGCAACAACGTAGAACTTTGTACGTACGTTCATCTGTCCAAGTTGCCATACCAAAGTAGCACAGATATACAGTTACTGATTCAAATCCAATAGTACTTGAGGTAGTAAAAGTATAAGCACTAATCAAAAGATTAGGGCTTGAGTACGTTATCCAAGGAGTATGACCTAGTGAAATAAATTTGGGAAGAGGAAAAAAAGGGACATGAAGAATTCAGAAGATTAGAATTTGGGAGAACACAAGGAGTGGATGCACCTGCACTATTGCAAACGATTTTGAGCCATGTCATTCAAGGTCTCTAACCATCGGTTGCTAACATCTCACGGATCCCAACCGGGTAGTCTGCACTTACCAAAATGGCTAAGTCCATTTATCAATGACTTCATGGATTTGTTTTATGTTTTGGTTTGGCCGCCCCTAGCTTTCTTCCAACCTACTCCTACACCATAAAACGTCGCACGTTGAGGTAGTCGATGGTTGAGAACACGTAACACATGTCCCAGCCATCTCAACAGATGAAGATTTACTACTTCACCAATTGATTTGCCATCCTTATCTAGTACCCGATTTCTAACTACTTCATTAGCTAGCTTATTGGTCACAGAGTCTTTGTCCGATAGATATGCGAACAAAAACTAATGAAGATTTACTTCGTAAAAATTATGATAAGTCAGCTTGATCCACATTTAGATTGTTTTGTTATATGATGACAATTCTCATCATTAACTTGCATCAGATTAGATTAAACCTGTTAGTTTGAACTGTCAGTTTCAAATTTCTGAATGACAATAGAATCAACCCATTGTTGATTTGGAATCAGTCAATCCGAACATCCAATTCTAGTCAGTTTACAACATTTAATAAGATGCTAATTAGATATTTAACTCATATTCAAGACTTGAATGCAATATTCAATGTGATTTATATTGTCAAATCTCTCATTATATTAGATTTAAAAGTACAATACTCATTCAAATGATATATCATCTTGTATGTTGTAGAAATGATGAACTACTGATAATCAATAAAAGGAAAGTGTATTAATAGAAGTTTGTGTTATAACTTGTGATCGCCGATTAGAGAGTAGTGACTTATCGATCGAATCAAAGACGCGTAAAACACGTGCAAGCAGTCTAGAGTTCTGATGGGTCCTGATTTCCGCTTAGCCCAGCCAGATAAGTTCAGAACACCAGTCTCAGCCTCTGCAATATAAATCCTTATATTTCAAACATACGGGGTTTATACACCAATCAAACAGACCACAACGTACCATAAAATAGAAAATAACATTTGTACAAAATGTGGCCAAAAGTGGCTGTGAGTGAGGGAGGTAGTGACTAATAAACAGGGAATAACTCAAGAACGGTAAAACGTATAATAATAGTTGATGGGTCAAATTAAAAGCTTAAAATAAGAGCGACGTGAATATGAACAGCTTAGTTACATAACAGTTATATGATAAAAATATACTCATAGTATTGGTTCATAAATGGATCCCAAAAGTTACCATTCATTATTCTTATCGGGATATAACACTTCGTTCATTGATTCAAAGGATGATAAGTTACAATTGACTGAATTCGTATATATTGTGTGTATAACTCATGTGCATTTCAGTGAGTGATCATAGGACTTGATCAATCAAGTTACAATGGGATCATCAATCTAAATTACTCTATATAACACGTGGTATTCATAGATATGAAGTGATTGTAGATAACCAACAACAAACTCTGCATCTGGGTTTTGTGCTGGTTGTTACTTGTTGGATCAGAAAAATTATGGACAAACATAGGACTAAAAGTCAAACCAATGGGAGATACAGCCAAAACAAAGAAGTAGCCAATCAACATCAAGGCCTACAGGACAAGCTGTTAACAAAATTGTTATATCCCGATAAGAATAATGAATGGTAACTTTTGGGATCCATTTATGAACCAATACTATGAGTATATTTTTATCATATAACTGTTATGTAACTAAGCTGTTCATATTCACGTCGCTCTTATTTTAAGCTTTTAATTTGACCCATCAACTATTATTATACGTTTTACCGTTCTTGAGTTATTCCCTGTTTATTAGTCACTACCTCCCTCACTCACAGCCACTTTTGGCCACATTTTGTACAAATGTTATTTTCTATTTTATGGTACGTTGTGGTCTGTTTGATTGGTGTATAAACCCCGTATGTTTGAAATATAAGGATTTATATTGCAGAGGCTGAGACTGGTGTTCTGAACTTATCTGGCTGGGCTAAGCGGAAAGCAGGATCTACCAGGACTCTAGGCTGCTCGCACGTGTTTTACGCGTCACTGGTTCGATCGATAATTCGCTGCTCTCTGATTGGCGGTATCGTTGCGTTATCCAATATACAAGGCACACAGATTCACAAGTTATAACACAAATGTGGAGAAATTCGAACATTTCACTTATACCTGGAGTTTGTGTCGATGATGCCATTCAGAAGAAAGATGAAAGTTCCACGACCAAACTATCCAGCTCAAAGAACAAAACTCCATCAACTTTAATGAAATCAATAAAAATAGACCACAACTAAGAAACGGAAAAACATGAGATTGAGTATCATCCACATCTCACTCTTATCGTAATCCAAATAGCGTCCCATAATTTTGTGAAGCTAGATGGCGCTAGGTTAAATCCCACAGGAAACGTGAGTTCCTGTAAGAATATAGATCTGCCATGTTGAGAAGTGCCAACTACCCTAATACTTTGGTATAGGACTTCTTATGGTTCATCTTCAAACATTTAGAATATAAAACCAGCTGATTGATTATGATATTTTCAATCGATTACAATCAGTTATATCTAATTCACATTATTTTCGTTTGAAAATTAGACACATATGATCGTGGATTGTGGATGCGCTGTGCTGAGTAGTCCCACAATAGGACGAAACGGCCGTCTGGTGCTTCCAGGTTTTCAATGGTGGTCTAACATCAATCGGTTCATGATCTCAATAAAAAAAACTTAATAATCTCCACAACCGTATACTGATAAGATGTAAACCATGACCTTTTAGGCTACTTGAAAGAGACAATAATAAACAATCCTTCAGTCGGATATAGTTCTCTCCCTCTAAATGTGAAATATTACTTTTAGACTGACCTGACTCACAGCCTAAACTGATGATCGCCGGTGAAGTAGTTCAGTCTATCGAGTTCAGAGACTGATAAGATCAATTGTGTGATAATTTTAAAGGTAATGAAGGGTTCATAGAATTAAAAAACTGATAAGATGGGTTACGTAAGAATGGAATAGAATTTGAAGAGTTGAACATAATTTAAGAGGATCAAGTGAGTGGAAATGTGTGAATGAAAGAGTGGTTTAATAATTTGTGGACTTCAGCTCCAGGTCTGCAATGGCATTCACAGAACAGCACCCTTCCATTTCCTGGTTGGCAGTGACATCAAATGTAGTGAACGAGAACACAAGTGTATTTTAACAAAGAATTAAACAATCATTTAGTAAGATCTCAGAACTATTCAGTAGATACTTCATTTGCAAAATGTCAATCAATTGTCTCAGAATTCATTGTTCTTTCGTTTCAACACTAATCATTCTCTGTTCTCGTTCTCTTTCCTTCGAGGTATTTCACTTTCGATTAGTGACAAATATAATACTTGTATCTGTCGACATCAGTAGCATATACCACGGTAGGTCATTCACAAAATGTTGGACTATAGATCTAAATCACTTAACTTAATTGTGGTTTGAAAGTTACATACAGAGAGTTCAAGGTTGTTTTATGAGTTTTAAAGTTGGTAGTGTTACATTTAAGATAATAACATTAGAAAGCCCAACAATTGAAAACTATACACCCTTTATAATTTACCCGTTGTTTTTTGTTATTTCGAAATATTCATTTCATTTATAAAATTTAAATCATGGTTGCCTGGTGTTTAATCAGGTTATATCAAAGTTGCCTTTAGAGTTATCCAAGATTTTATTTCGACCGAATATATATACACCACACAAGTCACTTGATTTGTGTGTGAGCTGTGATACTGCCCGGGTGCCCAGACAGAAGCAGGTTGTTTTTCTAGGCGACCATAACCAGAAACTTTGACCTAAACGTCTAATCCACAAGGCAGTGGGGGAGCAATATCAGGAGATTCAGTCTCATGGTAGCCGGTGACCTGACAATAGGTCCATAGGCCATTTGTTCCTTCAGGATCCTGGAGTCCACATGCATCATTGGTTTGTACCAAGGGTTTTTCAACTCCACCGGATGGATCCTTCATATCCGCCAACTTGGTTAAGCGCTAGATATTTTCTTTTCGTCCTCTCGATTTCGTAAACAACATCCCAGTAGCTGTATACATGTGGTCATGAAAGAGCATTTTGAGATGGTGATCACATTTGATTGATCACTGGGTTATGATCAATGTCATGAATATCAAGTCCTTCTTAGTACACATTGAATGCTATCGATCTGATCTGACTTTCTCCACCCTTGGCCATACCAAAGACATTTGGATGCTATTCACTCAAATGCATCAATATAGCTCAATTCTATATATAACAATTCTTCAGAATAGAATAACGAACTTACTTTTCTAATGGTTGAATATCATTATCAATGAATGTTTCATTTTGTTTATTTTTCAACGTAGGATAGAATGACATTAATTGATCAACTTGTTGATCATTCAATTTTAAGTTCGAATCCAATTCATGCTTTATTTTTATTTGATGATGATTCAATAATGAAGATGTGAACTGATTATTTTCAATGGATTTGATTGCATCTTTTAAATTTTGTTGAAATGAGATCATACGAAATTGATCTTGATTTCTATTAGCCCATGATACAGATAAATTCATTTTACGTAATTGTTTCTCAATCGATGGTGATTTTATTTGTTTCATGATATTCATTAATGAATTTGATGGATTTTCACGAATGAAATCACATAAAGGTGGCTAGAGAGAGAAAAAAAAGGAAGAAAACAACAAAAAAACAATGGATTAGTTGAGCGGTCGAGCGGTGTTAAAGATATGAGGACAGTTATCATTTCCCGGTTTGCATACACCGTGGAAGGGTTCTTTTGGAGGTACCTGAAAAGAAAATTGGCTTAAAGGTGGTATTAGTGATCTGAGAGCGCGATCACAGTGCCCAATAGACAACTGATTGAGGTCGGTCACACACGACCTTTTTGTGGGTAATTTTCGTGTTAGCTCCGTAATTGTTGAAACCTTATCACTGGAGATGGATATCTGTGGGATAAGGCGAGGTGTTTTCTAACCCCACCCCTCCTTGTGGGAAGGTAGCATCGCTGTTATGCTGGTTGTCTAAAAGAAACACCTTACTGTACAGTCAGCAGTAGGACTTTGGTCAGCTGCTTTTAGTCTTACCGCGCTTCAACCGAGCTGTCTGGCATGGTTGGACCTTGAGGAACGATTATTCCAACCAGTATAGCTCGATTTGTTCATCACGATAGGCAAGACGACCACCACGTCAAGTTAGCAACAACGGTCGGGTGGATTGGTTGAAGTTAGATATTAACACCGATGGATGCCGGCCAACCCAGTGGTCTAGAGGTTAGGCGTCTGCGTCTAGGCTCAAATCTCGCGAGGTAGGATTGTGGATGAACACTGCTGAGAAGTGAAATACTAGGATAAAGCGGCCTTCTAGTACTTCTAGATTTTCTATGATGGTCTAGCTTCAATCGACTCGTGAGTTCAACTATTAAATTAAAATAATAGCTGTCCGATACTGAAGACTCATCAAGTGCTTATCAGTAGATTACTGCGAGCGATAATTCCTCATAGTCTAGACAGAATCCATGATCAGTAAGGTTCACTCATTCCAAATATGAGATAAATCTCACCAATGATATCGAAGACAGAAGTGTGACATCAATAATTGATTAAGGTTATCGATGTAAACTACTAGGTTCCAAATCAATGATTTGAATGTTAAGCGCTCGACACTTAATGACAAGTTTATATGGTAATAACATTTAGTCTCGTCCATGTTTTTGCCCGCATATACCCTGGGACGGCCGAGAGTGGGGAGAGTCAACTCTCCCTCTCGAAATGCTCTCACATAGCCACGCGTATACAGCTTCTGCCAGGGAAGTCCTACTCACTGCCTTCTCGCACCACGGGTTTTCTTCATGAAATTGAGAGGACGAAAAGCGGATGTCCAAGGCTTTAACTGGGTTGGTAGACATGGAGCGTTCACCTAGGTGAGTTGGAAAACCCTCATTACAAACCAATGGTGCACATGGACTTCAGGATCCTAAGGGAATAAATAGCGTATGAACCAATTGTTGATGACCAGCTACCATGTGACTACATCTCTTGACGTTGCTCCACTACCTTGTGGATCAGACGTTTAAGTCGTAGGCTTCTTGCATGGACCATTGAGACAACCACCTGTTTCGGTCTAAGCACTCGGGCAATATCACAGTCCACATACAAATCAAGTGATTTGTGCAGTACATATGTATTCGGTGCCACTTTGTTCCAATATTTATGTGTTCATATAATAAATAATAATAATAATAGTATCTTGTAACCCAGTTATCTCTAGGTTGTATCTTATTAAATGCTAAGTTGAATTCATTTATATTTTTGCATTGAAACGTTTAAAGTTTACGGATATTTGAGAATATGAACTGGTGTTAAAACGTAGTTACAATAAACATCATAATCTGAACTATTTCCATTGGTTTGTTATTTAATGTTCGGTCATCAATTGAAGTAAGAAACCTTCGGGACGAAATGGTACTATTTACAAAGTACAGAATAGAAATGAATCAGGTATGAGTTAATTCCTAATCAGATTATTAATGAAAACAAGCCAATTAGAATCGAGGATATAAAGTTTCTGTGTTTTTTTGCGCAAAATTTAAATATCATCCATAATCAATAATAGAATTACTTTTGTATAATACTCAAACATGCCCTAAAATAGTAGCAAAAAGTTACCCTGATCTTGTTCAAAACCTTAACTCAATAGGTTGCTTAGTTCAACGATGAGACTTTCAGTGTGTGAGTTCGACTGGTAACTGAAATACTCTTGAGGGAAGAAAGACAAAATCTATCCTTACCTGGTATTATAGTGAAAGAGAAGACAAGTGGGAACAATCGAATATGTTTGGTTACAAAATCTCATTGAAAAAAAACTCTCAACCATACAATGAATACTTCATTTGCAAAATATCAATCAATTGTCTCAGATTTCATTGTTCTTTCATTTCAACACTAATTATTCTCTGTTCTCATTCTCATTCGTTCGATCTTCTAGACGTCAATTTCGTAAATAACACCTTCACTGTGAGAAAAGACAGTGAGTAGGACTTTCCTGTCAATGTTTGTATATACGTGGCATTTACAGGCACGTATACATTAAATCTCCTATTTACAAGCTAATGAATTTCATTATTTTTTTGCGACTTTTTTCCTTTTAAATAGCAAATTACTTTTCTACAAGATGAGATCGCTAACCTTATGCCTAACCCTCCTCCTCCTCCTCCTTCTCTTTATTCCGACTTAGGACTAGCAGTCACCTCATAGTAGGGGAGGGGGGAGAGGCATGTTTCCAGGCAACTGTTCATGATTAGTTCATCTCTGTACAATTTAATACCAAAAAAAATGAAAACAAAACTCCTTCATAGTTTACCTTTTCTTTCCCCTTTAATACATAATCATGTGTAAATGCACTATATGTAATTTGTTCTTCATTAGTTAATTGTTTTTCATAATTAATTAATTGTTCATATGATTTATATCTTAATAAATTCCATAAATATTGTGCACTATAATTTGTTCCTATATGATATTTTAATAAATCAATTAAATTAAATACACTATTTGTTCTAGTTGGTGAATGAGAAATTATAGGACATTTTATTGATTTCATTGATTTAATCGATTTTATTGATTTTATCGATTTTCGATTATCAATTGATTGATTCATATTAATTTGTTTTAAATCAAATAACCATGATTTTAATTTATAATGAAATGGTATACGAGCACCATGTAACATACCATTTGGATAACCACCAATGAAAAGATTATCATTTATTGATTGATTTGTAATTGATTGATTGGTAATTGATTGATTTGTAATTGTTTTAATTTTTGTAGTTTTTTGAAAATTTGGATTTAAAAAATAATTAGCTATATCTGTACCCCAAAGATTTTTTAAAGTTAATTTATAATCATCATCATCGGTATCTTCAATTAAGATCTAAGAGAAATAGATTTTGATTATTATTATTAGTAGTAGTATTATTATTAGTGGCTTTGATATAGTATAGTATTCATATAGTATTAAGTAATTGAACATTTGTTTTCCTTTTCTTATTTCTTAGTTGATCCTGATGATCATTGGATCTGTTGTGAGAGAGTAGATTGACTGAAGTTAGATATTAAAAGTGTTGAGTATTGGCTGTATGATCTAAAGGTTAGGTGTTCGCGGATAAGATCAATAGGTTTTTGGGTTGGAATCTTAAGAGGTGGGATTGTGAATACACACTGCTGAGCAGTTCCATACTAAGATGAAACGGTTGTCTAATGATTCTAGGTTTTCTATGGTGGTCTAGCTTCAATTATTAAATTACTATAATCTTTGCTAAACCCCTGTCTGATTATAATCATCATATGCTCATTAGTGACTGTCTACAAGAGTTATCTCCTAGAGTTCTAGTGAGAAACAGTGACCGATGGAGTTCAACTGGGTCTGTTGTGAGATAGTAATTCATTGAAGACAATGTTGGATGGTGGTGCAATTTCGTGGATTGGTTGAAGTTAGACATTAACACCGCTTAATGCTTGCTCTGTGATCTAGAGGTTAAGTATTTTCATGCAAGATCGATAGGTTCTGGGTTCGAATCTCGCGAGGTTGGGTCGTGAATACACACTAGTGAGGAGTTCTATGGTAAGACGAAACGGCCGTCCAGTGCTTCAAGATTTTTCACGATGAATTCAATTATTAAATTACTATAATATCCACAAAACCGTATTTGATTAAGCTATCATATGGTCGCTAATTGGAAGTTAGCAGTTCAGTCAATCGACATCTAAATAATGCACATACTTTTCACTTCATATTACCAGCAACCACTATGTCTCTGACTGAGCTTTTCTCTAACTTGTACAGCGGAAGGTTGCACACCTTTCGTAAACCCGACTTAATAGGTTATGTGATTAATAGGCATAACGATGTGTTATAACAAAAAAAACAGATAATGTGTCGAAATATCTAAAAGGAAGGATCAAATAGCCTAGATGTTCAGGTAGGCCGCGAATTGCTATGTAAAACAAAAGGACATGTCACTACTGATTAATCTTGTGACCCTGAGTAACCAATCAGAATATGTACATTTGTACATGTTAATCTTATAAACAGAAACTTATATAAATAGTTTTACAACAATAATCATGAAAATAGTTCATAACCATTAAATGTTCAGTCTCTTGGATAAGCAGATAGATAATAAGATCTCTAAACGGTAATCAATGAACTCTATGAATTGGTTCTAAACTTTTAAGATTTCCATCTCATTTCTATAGAATGTTACAGAGTAAATTACTGTCTAATGTATTCATTTTTTTCATAAATCATACATTATGTAACTGGTGGATATGGAGAATTCACTCAGGGGAGTTGGAAAACTTTGATTCCAAACCAATGGTGTACATGGACTCCAGGATCCTGAAGGAACAAATGGCGTATGAATCAGCAATCGGTCACCAACAACCATGTGACTGCATCTCCTTACGATGCTCTACTGCTTTGTGGATCAGACCGTTAGGTCGAAGGCTCCAGGTGTGGCCCCCTAAGAAAACCACATGCTTTGGTTTGGGCACCCGAACAGTATCCCAGCCCTCACACAGACCAAATGACTCAGTGTGGTGCACATCTGTTTGATGCTTCCTTGGACTAATGTTTATGAGTTTAAATAAACATTAAATTAAATTAGACATGAAATTAAATGGCTCAGATGTATTTATCCTTTGTCTTTCCATTGATGTTAAGTTCTAAAATTACCGCATGATTTCGATTCCGAAAACTTATTCTTTCTTGAATGATACTAGAAATATCTAGTCTCCTCTGCTATTACTGATGTTATTAATACTTCTATTAATCAGGCATTCGTCTCCATAATTTCATTTTCCCGTGCTGATATGACTAGATAACCAGAATTATTATTATTATTATTATTATTATTATTATTATTATTATTAATGGCTTTATTCAATATTACATTTTGGTACAATATAGAATTCTCAGCACAGGGTATTTTAACAAGTTTCTCACAAAAAAACGCTAGATGATGGAAATTAATGGTCATCAGGAAGCCTTATAAAGAATGGATCAGTTCTTTGAATACTGTAGAAACCTTAGTCCATAGCTTTCCGTTAGTTCCGTCAAACCATCAAATATCAGTCCATTACTTTTGATAATCAGGAAGACACCATAGTACTTTAAGTACCTCTCTGACGCATATAACTGACTGACCGATGAGGTGATAAAATTAGTTGCTTGTTGTAATTATTCGACGTATTTAACCCAGAATATTATGGCGCTGAACATATAAAAATGTTTGGATGAACCCATGTTTACAGAGATCAATATGTGAAATGCATAGTACCTCAACTATAACCAGCAATGTTTTAACATCTGCTTAATTGGCTTGATAAGAAATCGATCTTTCGTGAAATATAAGCTCAACAAAACTTATGGATTATCAATCAGATAATATGACAAGTGAGGATTATCAAAGGTTAAAATCAAGTCTGTTTTAAATATGTTTCTAAATTTGAGTCCATCTGCACTCAAACAATATTGAAAGAAAGATCCTCACAACATACTTTTAGAATCATTTCTGTAATGTCCTACAATCGACTAATGCGCATACATGACTTTAAGCAACCAATACGCAACAAGTGACTGATACTCCATGCTTGACGGTTGGCCCAATACTTTCTAATCCCGAACAAAGAGGAATAACACGAGAAAAATGATCGTCAGTTCGACATTATATATATATATATATATATATATATATATATATATATATATATATATATACAAGACTAGACGACGCAACAGACCTATAGAGCAACAGTACTAACACTAAACAACAGCAGTAATGATGAGAAAAACAGAGTACTGGGTACATTAATAACCAATTCTAGTTTATGAGTAGAAAACGCTATAGCAACAGTTTACAATTCAAATAAAAACTTGAAACTAGGGTAGTACGGAAACAATAAAACCTAAAGGCCTAATAAATATGCAATCAATAAATTTTGAAAATTCCCATTTTGCCAATTCGTTCCTTCAATAAATTTTGCCTAATATTTCCGGCATTGCCTTTATGATATTTTGGCTTGGCTATGTCTTTCAAGTTATTGTTATTATTGTTTTTGAGTGACAACTTACTTTTTCCTCAGATATTTTTTCACTGCATTCGCAATTACCGATATCCTTTTCTTTCAGTGTTTCCGTTGTCATTAGGCTTTATATAAATTCTGAGATTTGGAAATCGTATAGTTTTAAATTCATAGAAAAGCACTGTTTTGAAGAAGATGAATAAAGAAGAAACGTGGGAAAATTGAGCAGTTACATAAAACATTTCACATAATTATACTAAATATGACATTTTATGGGGCATTTAGCACAATAACTAATGATATATGAACTGTGAAAGTGACATCTTGCTTGCGTGATGTACTACACTGATTTTATTAAACTCAATGACCAAGTACAGACTATGTAACCTTTTTCTAGCCATATGTTTATTTATTTAAGAGCTTGTGGTATTATTATCAAATGTAAGATGATTCAACCATCAAACTGCTGCTTTTATCTGGATGTCTCATTACCAACTAAGAGTGCGTAAAATATACAGTTCTATCATGGAAGGACAATCGTGAACTAAGATTAGTCTTGATCGACACTTAGTCATGGAGTTGATTATAAATTGATTTGGCTTACCTAAATTAAATTAATGATGTTATTGATGGAATTGTTTTGCTTTGGTGTATGATGTGTCTTTGAGACACACACTCAAGGTCCAAGTGTAGTAATTCACTCGATTTAACCCAAATGACGTGACTTACCCTAGACGCATCCCAAAGTAGCGACCCCTCCTCGACTATATTTACGTTCCGAACAGATGTGCTGTATACCCAGACATATCACACCACATTAGACAATAATATGGAAAGTACTATTTAAACATAAACGGGTCAAGACCATCTATGATCAGGAGAAACTAAGTAGTAGACTGGGAAAAAATTAGGAATAGTAAGTCATATAACAGCAGTTAGGGAATGAAAAAAAGCTCGCAATGAATGGAATATAAATACATAGAAATCTAGTTACTCAGTAGTGTTTGAACAAAAGTACACTTAAAAATAGTTCAAAAAACCAGCCTTTAACTGTTACAACATTCGTTTCGTTATAATAGGCATAAAAGACCACATTTCTTTCAGTAAACCTAAGATATTTGTCGGCTATATGATGCCAAAACATATTTTATACAACTCTAACTTTAGAGAAATTTATGGTAAATATTTCTCATCTCATCCAACTGTTTTTTTTTACAAATTTTAATGAAGAGAAAAACAACATTCAAAACAGAATAATATCAATCGATTATATTTCATGGTTTCCCATCAGCTGCTTACAACCGTATATATATAGAAGTGTAACATTGATATAATATGTAATATGAAGCAATCGACATTGGCGACGAAAAGAACTAGAACAACAAAGATTATCCATAATATACATATATCTGTCGATGAATATACGTAGGGCCATTTAAAGGTGGGATTGAAAATCAGTGAAAGGTGAGGTGGTAACTAAAGCAGACAAGATGGACTGCGTAGTAGTTATGGAACGTGTAAACAGTTTACTTAAATTTTAGATCACTTGAAAATGTGTATGGAAGATTTAGATCAGTGAGGTAGTCAGCCTCTAATTCATAATTGAGACTACCGTAGTAACTATACAACATAAGAAGAGTTTATGTAGGTCTGAAGGATTGAGCGGGTGAAAAAACCGATGAATGAATGGTAAGAATTAGTTTATCAAAGATTCTGCAAAGAGATAAACACTAATAAATAACAATTTTGGACGGTTTTATTCAAGTCTATTAATTCATCAAGGTAATGAAAAATCTATTACTGTCTCTTTTTGATAACATTTACTAAGTTTGAATTTTTAATTGTTGCTGATTCGGCAGATTGTATAAACGCTCCATTGTTTTGTTCGCTGAAGGTTTTAAAGAATCCAAAAATATCAACATTGCGCCTGGTATCGATTTAATGCTGACCTACTGTTCCACTTGCAGCCGTTACTCCTCTCGTTCTTAAATTCTTTAGGCATACATGGAAATGTGGATATCTGCTCTTATACCTATCCTTCTAATGTATACACTTTGGTATGCACAGGTAAAGTCGTAAACGTAGTTCGAGGTTCTAAGATAAAAGAACCTATAGAATTTTATCCCCACTCTACGTCATCAGTTACAAATGACATAGTGAAAGCTGAGTTTCTGTGGATGATTAACCTAGCTTTCACCAATTATTTTTGGTCCGATAACCACTCTCTCGAAATATTCATGTCAGATTGCGCCTCCACGTTCAAGCTGTTAGCAAAGAAAATAAAACCTTCAAAATGAACTTTATTTATTGTCTACCTGTTAACAAGTTAAGAGGATATACAATTATTTTGGTGAATTATCGTCTAGCTGCAAGATGATGAACAGTCAAAATCTAATAACAGCGAAGATGGCACAGATATCTTCTGATTTAGACAACATAATGATTTTCTCGAGGAATCAAGCCAAATAGTCGAAAGAAACAAGAGGATATAAACAATGGTAAAACAATTTGCCAAATTTGACATTTATTAAATTAACAAATTTCACTACATTCTATGAAACCAATCCTACAGTCTATGAAACTTAGTTATCAACCATCAAATGTTAACAAAGCCGAAACTGAAACGGAATACACGAAGGTATTGGTCAAACATCTTGAATGACCATATTTCACCAAATATTTATTCAGCATTTCGGTCAATATATCGGCTTAAAAACATACTGAAACACATTACGTGTGAAAAATAAACTGTTTTCTGAGCAAACCCTTTAAATCATTTACCTTCTAAAATCATATAGCTCTTAAGTCATAAATCTCATAAGAATATTACGTTCTTCATGACAAAATAATGTGAAAAAAACAATTCACGAGTCTGTGGACAATGGATGAAGTTAGTGCATGTATCTAATAAACAAGTTCAAAAATTTAAAAATCCAGGCTACACAACAAGGCCCTGGTATATAATTTCGTTTTCTGTTTTCCGTTCACAAATTACCTTGATGTGCAGTTAAACATTCAAATATGTGCGATGCGTTGTCATAATGACCGTCATATAAAACGTGTAGTTCATAACCAACTTGTATCTGAAAAATGTTTATAAGGAGCTATTATGGATCGAATGATTATATTTTGTTCGGTTTCTGATGTTGCGGCACGATTACAGGTGGATAAAGAAAAACCGGACGTTATCGCTGTCTCGGAAACTTGGTTAACGTCAGAAGTATTAGATAGTGAAATCCAATTGACTGGTTTCATAACCAGTAGGGCTGATAGATTAAACCGAAGGGGAGGCGGGGTTATTGTGTACACGAAAAGTACCCTAACCATAAGATTAGCTGAGACAGTAGCACATGTTTCAGGGACATGTGAACTGGTGAGATGTAAGTTGAAATGCCGAAGGCAAGATATTGAAGTAGTTGTAGTTTATCGCAGTCCAGAATGTGTAGCAGATGATTTTCTCCTCAGTAAACTTAAGTCCTGGTGTAACAACGGTAAAAGCCTTGTAGTAGGCGACTTTAATGCACCATATATAAACTGGGTTAACTTAGAAGTAGAGTCATCTATATCGTCGTTCGACTCCAAACTGTTAGAAACCTCTATTGGACTAGCATTATTCCAACACATTAGAGATCCCACAAGATACGACTTAAGAAACTCTTCCTCTCTTTTAGATTTAGTCTTCACACACGGTGATGACGTTGGTCAAACGGCTTTTCTCCCACCACTTGGGAGAAGTGACCATGCAGTCATCTTATTCAAATTCATGGCTGAAATTGCTTCTCAAACAATTGCGCCGGCCCGTCCTAACATATGGAAGGCAGATATAGAGGCAATTAACTCCGCAGCATCGGCTGAGAA
Organism: Schistosoma intercalatum; assembly: GCA_944470365.2. Taxonomy (NCBI): domain Eukaryota; kingdom Metazoa; phylum Platyhelminthes; class Trematoda; order Strigeidida; family Schistosomatidae; genus Schistosoma; species Schistosoma intercalatum. The sequence continues at coordinate 2,174,132 of OX103729.1, forward strand.
CTGGGAAATTGACTCAAGGGCATCAGAACAATAGGCATGGACTCTATTCAGGCAGTTATACAATCGGGTAACTCAACCATATATACCCTGGACAGTTCCAAAGAAAAAGAAGCACGGACATCCCTGGTCAGGGCGGGATATTCGACGCTTACTAAGACAAAAGAAGAAATGCTGGGATGTTGCCATCCGCCTTGGCACAGCAGGTACGATGGAACACTACAGATCGATAAGAAACGTGTGTATAACTAAAATTCGGGAAGTGCAAAGAAAATATGAAATGCAGCTGGCAGAATCTGCATTCAAGCAGCCCAAGAGGATATTCTCGTACATAAACTACAGAACAAGGACTCATCACTGGATTCCCAACCTAATTAAAGTAGGAAGTGAATCTGAAATGATAGAGGAAGATGAGGAAAAAGCTGAGGTTATGGCTGACTACTTTGGGGCAGTTTTCACTCAGGAACCTCCTCTAGAGAAAGAACCAGACCCAATTACAGAGTCAACAAACCAGCTGCTCGCCGTGGACTTCGACCAAAACGATGTGCTTAAGGCTCTTAGCACCCTAAACATGGAGAAGTCAACAGGACCAGATGAACTACACCTAAAATCTTGAGACATATTGCCGAATATATCGCAGCCCCACTGACTGTGATATTCAAAATGTCACTTGACCAAGGTGTGTTACCTATGGACTGGAAGGACGCAATCGTCACTCCCATACATAAAACAGGTCCACGACAAGTTCCATCAAATTACAGACCCGTAAGCCTCACTAGTGTTGTAATTAAAATACTGGAAAGGATAATCAAACGGACCATAACAGCATTTATGGAAACCAATAACTTGCTGAACATGGCACAACATGGTTTTAGAAAGGGTCTCTCCTGTACAACGAACCTCCTTTATAGCTAGGGAGCTCTCGATTAATGCGCTAGACAACGGAAACTCAGTGGATGTTGTCTACATAGACTTCAGTAAGGCTTTTGACAAGGTGCCAACTAGTAGACTGCTATTGAAGTTGGCAAACCTTGGTATTGCCGGACCTCTTTTTAAATGGATTAAGGATTTCCTAGTAGGTCGTAGGCAAAAAGTAAGAATAAATTCCAAGTGCTCCATCTGGAGACCAGTACTTAGTGGAGTACCCCAAGGTTCCGTCTTAGGTCCTTTACTTTTTATAATGTACGTTAATGATCTTACAAGTATAGTACAGTCTCCAATGTTATTATACGCTGACGATGTAAGAATTTGGCGAGTAATAACTGGAGACAGACGCATTTACTCTTCAGGCAGACTAAAATAATATGATAAACTGGTCTAAAGAGTGGCTAATGCCTATCAACTCGGAAAAGTGTGTCTACATGCACTTGGGGGATTCAAAGGTTAATACGTACAACATAGGGGATGTATCATTACCCGTAGTCCGGTCTCATAAGGACCTAGGGGTGACAGTGAGCAATGATCTTAAGACGACGGCCCATTCCCGGGAGGTCGCAGTTAAGGGGTTTCGAACCCTCTGGGCTTTAAAAAGGATATTGACTAAGCTTGATACTACCATGTTCACCACATTATACACATCCTTAGTGAGAACCAAGTTAGAGAACTGTGTTCAGGCTGCAAGCCCCTGTTTAAAAGGTGACTCAGACATACTAGAAAAGGTACAAAGGGCAGCTACGCGTGCAATTCCGGAACTCCGGGGTTTATCATATAAAGAGAGGCTTGAAAAACTGAACCTCTTTACTCTGTCCTATCGCAGACTAAGGGGAGATCTAATCTTGATGTACAGAATACTGAGAAATGATTTCGGACCAAACTTATTCTCTCTCTTTCTTCCCACTAGATCGGGACACCTCAGAGGACATAGCAGGCGAGTAGAAAAGCCAAGAACGAACAAAATACCCGTGGCATACAGGTTTTCACACCGAGTCATCAATACTTGGAACTTGCTGCCTGAAGCAGTGGTATCCGCACCTTTAATTGACTCTTTCAAGAGAAGACTGGACACTCACAGAAGCATACTAGAAAAGGAATAACATAGGCCGTAGGCCTTCTGTCCTTACTACACAAATCTGAATCTGAATCTTAATAGCGCTCACTGAAAGTATTCCGACCACTCGGTTGCAATTAACCTAATGAACTCAACAGGTATTTGTTGGTTGACACATAGTGACTTTAAGTAGACGCATTTCTGTGAGGCAGTAGAGCCGCTCAAGCCATCGCAAATCACGTTACAGGTCAGGAGAATGGTTGGTTGAAAAGTGAAAATTCTGAAATTAGAATGCAGTTGAGTAAAAATGAGGGTGAAGAAAAAACCATCAATAAGTTGAACAAAAGAATAAATAAATTGAAGTTCATAGACAGAAGTGTGAGTGTATGTGACAAGAGTAAAAATGAGGCAAATTTTTTATGACAATTATTATTACTATTGTCATTATAATCATTAGTCTCATAAGACGTGGTAGTAGGTCTATTGAGTACCATGTACAGTAATAACGTTGCCACCGGTACTTACTGTATAATTACGAGGAAGACAGATAGAGGTCTTAAATCAAAGTAATATGTCGAAAATCCCTGTTTCTAGTTAAAGGATTGTAGCGGTAAATAAATCCCTAAAATGAATAGCTCTGTAAGTTTTCGGCATTGGATGCTGACCAGATTAGTTTTAATGGACTCACCTAGCTGAAGGTGCTCGGTCATGCATCCGCACCAGATCACATGTGGGAATGCTGTGCTCAACATCTACCGCAACCGCTAGCCAGATCAGATCAGACAATTCCGATATATTGTCAATCGTCAAATACAACTTCTGATCTCCTCGATTCTGTCTTTCGATATCTTAGTGATTACGAGTTATATAAGAAGGTGTTGCTGGTAAAAGCCTTGTCAAACACTGAATACCTGTGCCATCTATAGGACTGTAAGAAAACTCAGAAAGCGTTAGATAATGAACCTCACTGTAATATGTGAAATAACGATCACTCGAAACAAGCACAGAAACAGAGGCCCCAAACAATTAGTTAGAACTGCTCTCCCACCTAGATCCCTACTTCTGGTGAAACTAGTTAACAAAAATAAGTAGGAGGAAATGGGATCCTAAGCTGCTCATAATACTGTCTTCTGAAGAAGATAACAATGGTGGCCGTGCCGCATGCTCGGCAACACAGCATTTGAATGCATTTTCTGTGGTAGCTGGGTTAACAGTCGTTTTGATGCTGAAGTACCTAGGCAGTAATACCGGTTCATGTTACATCACCTCTGTTTGTGATTTTGATGTTTATCCCAGCGATATTGGAATAATACACTAACCACAGTAACATGGGAGGGGTATAAAACCACACTGAAAATAGTTGCATCTATCCTCACAAGTGTACCCAATTCATCCAACATAGGTATGAGAGAACAAGCAAACATGAGAGCCACAACCCAAGCGCCAACTATTGCATATGCTCCAGAAAAAGCCGCCGATAAACAACTTCAGATAGCCAATGGCTTCAGGCGTTTTTGGGTTATTACAAAGTCTCTGATTGTGGAAACAAAGTGCAGAATGTTAATTTGCCCTTCTGCACCAAGGAAATCGAATTCCCTACTTACATAAAGAGTAAATCAAGTTAAACGTGTATGATAGTTTTGTTTTCTCTAGTGCTTAGGTCGTGCATTATTTGCTAAGGTTCTTTTCTTTTCCAAAATGGGCGACTAGTTTCTTTTACTTCGTTGGGCGGGACTAACTAACTAATGAAGCACTTCGAAGAGACGAGAATACCCTGACTCTTACCGCAGCAGAGCAGACTACACGGCCACGAGAGAGCACTATCATTACGCCCCATGGTCATAAAAATGGTGAAGGTTAGCGGTGCATTAGCATCAAGAATTAGTGAGAGATACTATTTATACAGCTATTCTACAAAACATGAATCAATCACAATACACGCCTGGAGAGAGAACATTTTGGATTAGTGAGGCACAAAACGCTTGCCACAGACATAAAGGAGAGTTTGGAATAAATGGAAAGTTTCCATAAACAATTTTAATCGTAGCTCTACCTTGGCATCTATAAATTAATGCAACACCAAAGCTTAAATCGACAGGAGATATTCTCACACCAAGCTAGCAGCTGAAATACAAGTCAACCCAAAGTATCTCTAAAAGTTTGTGATCAAACGAAAACACAACGCTAAGGATCTCATCAATTCAGAGATTGTCTAAATCTTTGATGCCAACTTCGCGGATCAATAAGACCAGAAACCTAATACATGAAACACTACTCAACTCTAGTTCACAATTATAGCCTAAAGAACATCTCTCTGACTCCTGGCTTTGCAACACGAAAGCTGACATTGTAGTGAACGAGCACACAAGTGGACATAATCGAATGTATTTGGTCACAAGATTACAGAATCTCTTAGTAAAATCTCAGAACCATACATTAAATACTTCATTTACAAAATGTCAATCAGTCGTTTAGCACTTCATTGTTCTTTTGTTTTTACATCAATCATCCACCATTCTCATTCTTTTCTCGTCGGTCTTCTTACCCACCTACCTCTTGTCATCTCACTTTCGATTGATGATGTATACCACTTACATCTGTCGACATCAGTAACATATACCACAGGACTACTTTACGTATTAAAGTGATAAGGATGCGACAACATATGTCCTGTAATCCTGAACAAGTGGATGAAAGCTCTCACTACACTGGTGTAAGACGTTTTGGGCGCATACTAGAGTCATAGAAACCCATGAAATCTGACAATGATTTTCACAATCCACAATCTTCAAAGGAGGAAACAGGAAAGATCCCAACCAGTAGTATTAATTTGTGGGCTTTTGAAGGTGATGGATGGGCTGGTCAATTTTAAAATAGGGGACTTCGTAGTACACAAATATCCTAAGGCCTCCATGAAAATCCACCCTGATCGTATCCTCACAGCATGGTCTTTGGTGAGTGACTACAGAGGGCTTGGACACCACCTCAAACTTCGTTGGAGATTAGGCCAAAACAAATACTGCTTTTCCCTTTATACAATAATAACTCGGTGTAATCAACCCCAAATTGTTCTTGAAGCTGTCGTTAAAGTACCCATGTCCTCATCTTGAAGTTTAAAATGTTGTTGCTCATTTCTCTGCGCGTTTCATTAGTGGCCGTCGTGGCACCTAAAGTTGCCACAGATATTCGGAGTTTGACAACTCTTTAGTCGAAGAATATAGATTCAGGCAAGTCAGAAATCAGGAATGAATGAGTTCGAACATATAGTTGCAAAGTTGTCCATATGTTGAGAAGTATCTTACCTAAGCTATCAAGTAGTCGCAAGGGATGCGAAGCATGGCGTGCACACACGTGATATGATGCCTTCAGTAAGGATGTGTTTAGTAAAACTAATGAGGCCAGCATCAATGTTGAAGACCTACAGAACTGTTTGTCATTGAGATTTATTTACCACCACATATCTTTGTTACTCAATCACAAGAACCCTGAAACTCAGTGTAGCATATCTGAGCTTGCACTCACGATATACTAGTACACCAGGTGATCGTTATGAGATGAACATACCTATGGCTTTATGGAACGTAAACGATTACAGACAAAAAAGACAGGAGCGCGAAACGGGTAGAGAAACATTCCAACATAAATTACAACAGTGTATTAGTAGAAGCGGCATCATTCACAACATAACCTTGACACGACATAACGAGAAGCCAACTTAGTATAGCTCACACTGTCTAAAACAAACGACGCGAATGTAATTAAAAGTAACAGAAACTTGGACGAAACTCGAAGCTCACAAAACGCAGAACATAACGCGAAATCCATAATGCCCTACAGTGATCTCGTAAATACTGCACATCCTGCCATGAGCACGCGGATCTGGTTGGTTCCCCACGTGAACGGATGGAACGTGTAATGGAGTCCAATTCCTCATGGAGTGGCTGTGCCTGATTCAAATATTGTAACTAACTTATGCTATAATTATTCCTACACCTCTGTTTTCCCACACCGTTTGCATTATTAACAAATCATCTTGTTCATTAATAAATTATTTTTTAAAATAATTTACTGCTTATTGTTCTTCACGCTGCAACCAACCGGCATACTGCTTGATAATCTGATACCTGCTTGCTCCGAAAATTTTATTGCTGTGAGTTAGCCGCAAACCGTCAGATTGCAAAACATACAAATGACTAAAAATCGTGCAATGGAGTAGGTAAATTACTACACCTTGAACGATAATAAACATAATGAGCCGTGCCAGAAACTAAAGAATCGATAATAAAGAAACTAATCAATTCATGAAAACTAGTCACATCGAAGCTGGATATATTACATAGTTGATATTGCTTTTTGGAGTGCGCTTAATTTGAGTTGTGCGCTGCGACCTGCTCATGGTTTGTTTTCATATATAGTTAAGCTGAACTCTATAGTTCATTCTTTCATAGTATGTTTAGAACTTTTTCGCCCATAAAGTTGAATTTAGCTCGTTTGTCAAGGGCTTTACTTCTCCATAGCATTCTGGCATCAGGGAGTTTGCGTTCGTTACGTCCCAACCACTGCAAATTTAAAGGAAGGTTTTCATTGCTTAACAGGGCTAAAAGGAAGTTTTTGGATAAGCCACAGAAAACGATTACTCCTCTCACTGCAGATTTTACTCAGGAAATGAATTTACAAGCTTTTGTTCCACTCACTTATATTCGAAATATACATTTTACTCATGCCATTATTAATGCCTTACGTGACGTTTATTTATGTGTTCACACCGTTTGAAAACCGAAAGTTTATTTTCTGAATCGTTATTCCAACGCGTCACCCATTTTGCTTCTGAAATCTTTGAGTGTAAATATCTTGAAATAAATCCAAAGAAGCATAGAAAACTTGATCAAAAGCCTTTAATCTTAATTGATTTCTAGTGGATGGGTTACTGATAGAAGTAATTTTTCCTAGAGTGATGAAATCCGATTAAACCTTGAGAACTCTTAGAACATTGTCACCACATGTACTTTATTTTCATAAGTTTTTTAAGACTATAAATCCTCAATTTCTACTACCATCAATATTTTGAAATTGTTTAACATCGGAATCACAGGTTAATTTGCCGTCAAGGTTTTTTAGATGAAGATACTGAACCAAGTTTGGTTCCGAAGTTCGTGGAGGCTTTATTGTATTCTGAAACTTTCAAGCCATCCTGGGATCATTCAAACCGTAATTGGATGTAAACAATTATAAGGTACACAATTTCATGGTTGACAGAATCGCGCTTAGCAATGTGGCATAAATGTTTCATGGTTTACAGGGATTATATTTTCTGAAAGCCCCTCAAAATTGCTCTCTAACAGAATTATAAAGATGTAATGTCTAAATGGTGATGGTTGCATGGTATCTTTAATCTTTGCGTCCAAACTCTGTCAGTGCGTTATTTCATTGCTCTGGCATTCTGGGAGCTATTTAGATTCAACATCACAATCATTTTCTTTCTATATTCTAGTGTCATCATTCTAGGTTTTAGGTTTGCTGCCGATGTACAGGTAGATAAATATGTGTCTACAGCATTTTAACTATCTCACGTTTAAATCATATCGTGTTCACTGTTCAGCCTTAATTTTACTGTAAGAATGGTTTTTAATTCAACCAAACGTTACTACATTAATTTGCTGAAGATTCAGGAACACGAATAATTTCACATAAAAATTATTTAAAAAACTGGTGTTTGAAGAGTAGTATCTCTCTTAATTCTTCATTTGTGAGCAAAGCCAGAATATAAATTTTTAAATGCTTAAAAAGGTAATCAATCAGTACAGAGTTCTTTGTACAGACGTCTATGGTATTCACAATTGCTGCTTATGAAATTGTCAAGATTACTTAACCCGAAATTAACTCTTGTTTTTTATCTTTTAGGTAGTTGTCATTTTCCGCCGAGCTCCGTCTACTTGAATTGGCCTTTCTCACATAGTAAGTAATTTTACTAGTAAGCAAGAAATGGATGGAATCGTCACGTATGAATCCTCTTCCTCTGATGATGAAATTCCCAAACAAGATACTGCTCCAACACAACTTTTAAAAAGTAGTTTGATTAAATCCATCGATGTTGCGCCAGTTGTAGAGCACAAGGTAATGTGTATGAATGATAATGTGATTGGTTTTATTTTTAGGACGAGTTTCTATCTCTTGTGCCTGTTGATCCACAATCTCATGAACTTATTCATAATCCTACTTATGAAGAATTATTCGCACCATCTGTAAGTGTTCTTTTTCGATGTAACTTACTTTTATCAGTTCGGTCCAGTCAATCCGTTTAAATCTGAAAAACAATTGGCTCCTAAAAATACTTTAACTGGATATGTTGAAGAGGCTCACGTTAATAAGTTTGCTTTTGAAAACCAGCATAGAACTTTTATGACTTATGGTGAGTTTATGGTAATTTAATTTCTATTTATTTATAATAGGTTACGCAGAAGATCCTTCTGTTGAAGGAGGTGCTGATCGACGTTTAGTTGGAGAGACAGAAAGCATGACAGAAAATGAAGGTGAGGTTGGTTTGAATATTTGTACATATCCGTTCTTTAAATATTCATTGACTTATCCTACAAACACCAGTATTAAATGTCTTTGAAGTCCTGACCTGTTAGACTGTGACGTTTTCAGGTTCACACTGCCTGATTAAGGTCTTTGGAATCGTTGTGAATAATGGTTAGAGACGTTGGGTTGCATGACTCACAATTAATCAATGGTGCAAATGCACTCACTCGTTTCCTTTCTGTGGGTCCTGGGTTTTAGTTCCGTAATAAACTTTTTGTCCCACAAATTCACTCGCTATTGGGTTGTATTTCGTATACATTTCTTATTACCACTGCTATTATTACTACTTATTATAACTACATCTTAAAAATTCATCTTGTACTGATGACAATTTGAACTGATACACGTTTCAGGTTCTATGTTGCTTGTAGCTAATAGACTGATAAAGTCCTCTTACACATAAATTCACTAAATACGATATAATGCCGAGTACACGTACTTGTTCTAAGTGCTTTTTATTTGTCTTTTCCAAACCTAAGTATAGTTTAAACTTAAGAGTTGTCTTGCGTTGAACGTTTTTATTGTTTTCACCAAAAATGTTTCTTCTTGTCACATCTTTCTTTCTAGGAAAAACTGCATTCGAAAAGCGTCAGAAACGAAAAGGTGATCTACGTAAACGTGATAGTAATTGGGATCCAACGAGTGAAGATTATACTGGACCATGGGCTAAATATAAAGATGAAGTAACTGTTTCGGTTCCTTCTGAAGAGGATCGTGTTTATTTGGAAGCATATTTAGCAAAGAAAGCCAGCAAAAGAAAAGTTGTCGAAGAAGCTCCAATTGAAGAAAAATCTACACTGCATATACCAACACCATATGATTATCAGGTTAGCTAACTTTTTGTCCAATAGATTTATGGAGTATAGTGTCACAGTATTGAAAATGTTTAGCTCTCAGCAAATAAGTTGCGAGTTTAAACCCAGTTACACCTACTTCGGGAATGAAAAGATAATATGTTTTGTTACAAATTGACCATATTAGGAGAGAATTAAGTATAAAGGCAGAATGAGCAATTGTTTTATAGTTTGTGATTCCTCAGACGTACTCACCCACTGCCTAATTCGTCACAGGTTAAACTGATACATTTCCTACGTAGTGTTTGAATTATTGGTAACTGTTATGCACTATATAAAATAATAATGTGATTTGAGGCACTGAGCACAATGTTCATGTTTGTACCTTGTTCTCAGTCAGTCATCCGACCGTTGTTGCTACCTTGACGTGGTGGTCGAGCCTACCTATCGTGATGAAGCAACCGAGCTATACTGACTGAAACAACTGTTCCTTAAGGTCCTACCACGTCAGAAAGGTCGGTTGAAGAGCGGTAAGACTAAATGCAACAAACTCAAGGTCCGAAGGCGAAGTCGTACTGCTGGCTGTACAGAGGTGTGACAGCAGTAAGGTGTTTCCTTCAGACAACCAGCATGACAGCGATGCTGCCTTCTCACAAGGAGGGGTGGGGTTAGAAAAGGTCGACCCTAAAAATGCACACCTCGCCTTATCCCACGGATATCCGTCTCTGGCGGTAAGGTCTCAACAAGTACGGAGCTAACACAAAATTTACCCATAAAAAGGTCGTGTATGACCGACCTCAAGCAGTTGTCCCTTGGGCACTGCGGTCACGCTCTCAGGTCACTAGGACCACTTCTAATCCAATTTCCTTTTCAGGTACCTCCAGAAGAACCCTTCCACGGTGTGGGCAACCGGGAAGTGATAACCGCCCTCATATCTCTAACAGCACTCAAGACCACTGTGTTCATAATCAACCTCCCTCTTCAATTCCTATTATCCCTCCTACATCGACTTCAAACTCTAAACTTCTTATTTCGGCTTCCCCCTCAAGTGTCACCATAGCCAACGATTCTAGTGCTCAAAACACTGTCCCAGGTCTACTGAAACTTTGCTCCACACTACACATTGGAGCCTTCAATGTACGCACCCTATGTCAAGTCGGTCAGCAGGCTTCCTTGGCTAAAACCCTAGAATCTCGTACCATTGATGTATGCTGTGTCTCCGAAACACGCATACAGGATCCCAGTGTGGTCATTCACTTGACCCCACCTCGGCAAAACGGAGAGCCAACGAGATACACCCTCCGTGTATCTGGTGACCCGATGGCCAGCTCTCGTGGACTGGCAGGAGTAGGGATAGCACTAAGCATGAGGGCGGAACAAGCACTGTTAGAGTGGATCCCCCTCAACAGTCGTCTATGTGCTGTTCGGCTAAACGGCTCCGTAAGAACTCGGAAGGATAGGGACACACGTCGTTGCCTTTTTGTCGTTTCTGCCTACGCTCCCACCGACTGCAGCTCAGATGAAATGAAAGATGAATTTTACAGAAAGCTATCTGAACTTCTTCAGAAAGCTAAACGTTCAGACATAGTACTCGTAGCAGGTGACTTTAATGCCCAGATAGGTAGCTTAAACCAAACAGAAAGGCATTTAGGTGGGTATTTTAGTATACCGGCACAGCGAACAGATAATGGTGATCGTCTGCTGCAACTATGCTCAGACAATCGTTTATTTCTAGCAAACACAAATTTTAAGCATAAGGAGAGACATCGTCTAACATGGCGACCCCCTACACCAAACCAATGATAGACTCAAATATACCATATTGCCATCAGTCATCGTTGGAGAGGGTCGGTAGAAGATTGTCGTTCATTCTGGAGTACCTACTTGGACTCCGACCATGCCCTAATACGGGCACGCACCTTCTTGCGCCTCACTGGACGCAAAAAAGCCACAGTAAAAAGACCCGTTAGAACTGAGTTGAGTAACGAGAAAACCAAAAGTAGGTTCCAGGAACATCTGAGGTCACACTTAGGTAGTTCTGAAAACGAGGCTGACCCAGATGTTGCTTGGAAAGATATACAAACAGCTGTGGAAACAGCAGTGAAATCTATTAGTGACTTAAACCACAGAGTTACAAAGAACCAGTGGATTTCTTCAAGGTCTGTCACACTGATGGATTCTCGTAAACTCGTCCCATCAGGTTCTGAACATGATGAAGAGCGACAACAAATCAGATCTAGGTTAAGAAAAAGTCTAAGAAACGACCGTGAGCAGTGGTGGGCAACGAAAGCAAAACAGATGGAAAAGGCGGCGACTATAGGGAACACAAGACAGCTTTACAGACTAATAAAAGGAACTGGAATTAATAAGTCAAGTGTAAGTGAGATCATTTCGTAAAAAGACGATACTCTCATCTGCTCCCAGTCCAGACGTTTAGAACGATGGGCGGAACATTTTAAGGAACAGTTCAGCTGGCCTTCAGCGACTCTACAACTACCCTCCATTCCCAGACAGTGGGAATGGAACATTGAAGTAGGTCCCCCAACTCTAGCAGAAGTTCAAAAGGCTATAGTTAATCTGAAACGAGGAAGGGCAGCTGGTCCAGATGGATTGGCTCCAGAGGTCTTCAAGGAAGGTGGTCCAATTTTGGCGATTAGGTTGACTAATATTTTAGCTAAGATCTGGAAGTTAGACGTTATTCCATCTGACTGGTCGCAATCACTTATCGTCCCAATATATAAGAAAGGGTCAAAATCATCCTGTGACGACCACAGAGGGATTAGTTTAACTAATATAATATCTAAAATACTAGCTTCGGTAATTATCAGACGCCTAACTAAGACTCGTGAACTGCAAACACGAGAGAACCAAGCTGGCTTCATACCTGGTCGTGGCTGCATCGACCACATATTCACCATTCGTCAGGTTCTAGAACATATGGATACTTATCGGCGTCCGACAATGGTGGTCTTTCTTGACTTAAAAGCAGCATTTGACTCTGTAGACCGCGAGATTCTGTGACAGTGTCTGTCATTGAAAGGCGTACCCCAGAAGTGCATAAACCTTGTGAGGGCTCTTTACTCGAACACTACTAGTCAAGTCAGGGCTTATGGCGAACTGTCATCTACTTTTGCAACCTCAAGTGGTGTTCGTCAAGGCTGTCCACTTTCTCCATTTCTGTTTAACTTCATCATAGACCTACTGCTGGAAATATTATTCTCATCGACTGAATTCTCAGGTATTGATCTCCTTCCAGAAGGTCCACTTATCGACTTAGAATACGCAGATTTATTTTATTTTAACACAAAGACATTGGTACAAGGAGGCACCAAATACATATGCGCCACACAAATCTCATTCGATATACGCAGATGATATAGTCCTGTTTGGTGAAGACGCTGACAAAATGCAGAGTCTTTTAGTAGCACTGAGCAACAATGCCAGAATGTTTGGAATGCGCTTCTCTCCCTCTAAATGCAAGTTGTTGCTTCAGGACTGGTCTGCGTCAACACCTGAACTAAGGATAGGGAGTGAAGTCGAACGCGTTGACAACTTCACTTATCTTGGAAGTCTGATCAGCCCTAATGTGTTGGTGTCTGACGAAATCTCAGCACGGATTCGAAAAGTTCGCTAGGCTTTTGCCAACTTACGTCACCTATGGCGAAGGCGAGATATCCGTCTATCAATAAAAGGACGAGTATACTGCGCGGCAGTCCGTTCTATTTTACTTTACGGCAGCGAAACATGGCCTTCAAGAGTAGAAGACACTCGTAAGCTACTAGTATTTGACCACAGATGCCCCAGAAATATTGCTGGCGTCTGTTGGGATCACCGGGTAAGTAATAGTGAGGTTAGACGCAGGGTATTAGGTAATGATGGTAAATCAGTTGATGAGGTTGTTAATCTTCATCGACTGAGATGGTTGGGCCACGTGTTATGTATGCCTGAACACCGATTACCACGACGTGCAATGCTAACGGGTGTTAGAGATGGTTGGAAGAGAATTAGGGGCGGCCAAACCAAAACGTGGCATCAGTGCTTGAAGACACTAACCTCTAGTCTGAGCTATGTTGGTAAATGCAGACTACTTGGTTGGGGTCCGCGTGACTATGGTAACCAATGGTTGGAGACTCTTGGTGACATGGCTCAGAATCGATCACAATGGCGTTGGTGTATACACTCCCTGTCTTCCCTTAAACTAAGAGATTAAAATCACTTCATATCTTTCTTTCTACTGACTAATTCTTACTTCCTGTACTGTATTCTCATATACAATCTTTCTCCTTTATATTACCACCTTTGACCTAACCACTCCTATGAATCCGGTATTCATCTTGCTGTGCTAATGCGGTATGGCAACCTGGACCGATGCATATATGTGCCTGGTCCTACATTGTAGCTGACTGACTGACGATCCACAATCTAGGACCAGACACGTATATGCATCGGTCCAAGTTGCCACACCTCGTTAGCACAAAAAGATGAACACTACACTCATAGAAGCAGTTAATTCAATGGTAGTAATATATAAAATATTTCATATATATATATATATATATATATATATATATATATATATATATATATATATAATGTATTTCAGGTCAAGCAGTACTTGTGTTTTCAACATCCTTACCACTATTGATCCTTTAGTCGGCAAAAAAGTAGATTACAAAAGTGTTAGAAAGCTGCTCAATGAAGTCATTGGCTTTGAGACTAATCAGTGTCATCGGCAAGTTTGTTGACTTCCTAGTTGAAATCTTCATGATTTATCGGTTTTTCGACCTTAGGTGGTAAAATGACTGCAGAAATCAATTGCACTGTCACAAATATGCATTTTTTTGACTTATTTTCCTTTGAATCTTTAGTTTGATGTTATTTTATTAAGTCCTATCATAATCATCAGCCTTATGTTTTCGATAAATTTTGTTTCAATTTTAATATAATATCCCCGCTTGTAAAAACATAACCTATAAAGACAATATGGAGTAAATGCATTCAAAATTACATTCTGTAATTTGTAATGTGAATTTTATTAGTTTTCTATATATTGTGTTATCTTTATCCCAACTGATGTTAATGTTGATAGGGTAGAAGTTTCTTGCATGCACCACATGATATACCGAATGTGAATTTACGAGCAACTGATCCACCAGAAAGATGCTTTTTACCTAAAAGACAAATTCATGAATGGATTAGTGCACACGCACGTGGTGTTGCAGCAATTCGCCTGTTCCCTCATACTGGTCATTTAATGTTATCTGCTGGGATGGATTCAAAGATTAAGGTGGATAATTTATTTTCGAGATGCTTTTTTTAAAACCAGTTTTAATGGTAAATTTTTATATTGAACTACTATCTTTCACGATGTTTAGGTCTCTCAGTAAGTAAGATACCTTCGGCATCCTTTGATATCTACATTTCAAACTCAGTTAATTTATGATAGAACCAGATCCTATCACATATTGTTCGTGGATAATCATTTTATCAATATGGGGCAGTGACTCAGAGGTTAGACTACTCGATATTCAACCTCTAAGTCTCAGGTTTGAACCCCGTTCTACCTGCTTCGATTTGATCAACTAGGTAGTATCATTAGTCTTTGCACTTAGAGCAAAGCTTAGGATTATGTACACATAAGTCTGTGTGTCTGGTAAGTGAATATTTATACGTTACCGATTTGGCTGGCTCCACGCTAGTAATGTAAAAGAATTCGATTCTAAACAAGCAATTAGTTTAAACAAATTGACATTATTTACTAGCAGGATGATTTGTAATAAAAAGCCAACAACACTATTCTTGAAGAATAAATTCGCTTTATTGAAGGAATTTCGTAGAAATCTGTTTAGTTTACGTAGAACATACTCTACTGACGGATCAATAAAATGTTGGCTCTTGTAGTTCTACGTAAAGTCAAAAAATCACAAAAGATATTTTGTTATGCCTAAAGCAAGAAATAGTTGAACCTGATGTTTACAAATTATAAACATGGAAAGACGAAAGAATAGAACCAAACCTAAATGACTATTAAGATGATGAGTTTGGGACAAATGACAGAAATGTAACATCGGAACACGATTTATAAAATTTTCATGAGAACTAATGTATACCTGGGATTTGCAATCGAAAGACTATCTGGATATGTGTTCATTAATATTACTACAAAGCATTCTCCTACTCTAGATCTAACTCTAATCTTCACCATCATTGAATTTGTTTTTAACAAATTATTTGTTTATGTCACCTAGATCCTGATTAGCTAATCATTTGCTTTGTCTTCTCAGGGTTATCTCGCAAATCACTGGAGGATATTGATAAGTTTACTTCCAATGTAGATAGTGCTCTTAACAGATTGATCTCCGTGCACCATTGAGAGCCAAAAAGAACTGGATAGTTGTCTTAGGTCCTAGTGTGGAACTCCTAAACTATTCCCACATTTATGATTTCACCAGAGGTCGGATCCAAAACCCATATATCTCACTGTAAATTCAATATTCAGACGACCCGTTGAGTCGGAATCTAGTGATACCATAAACAATATGGATGACCGGATAATTAGCATACTGTATCTTGAATACATTTAAGCTGTAAATGATAACCATTAAGTTGAAAATTAATGGTCTAAATACTAAACACGGCCACCGTGAGTGTCGTTTGAGTTCGATTTCATGTGACACATTTTATTTATTTATTTATTTTAACACATAGACATTGGTACATGGAGGCACCAAATACATATGCGCCACACAAATCTCATTCGATATGTGTGAGGGCTGTGATACTGACCGGGTGCTCAAACCGAAGCAGGTGGTTTTCTTAGGGGGCCACTCCCCGAGCCTTCGATCTGAAGGTATGATCCACAAGGCAGTGGAGCATCGTAAGGAGATGCAGTCCCATGGAAGCCGGTGACCAACAATTGGTTCATACGCCATTTGTTCCCGCAGGATACCGGAGCCCATGTGCACCATTGGTTTGAAATCCGGTTAAAGCGCTGGACATTCGCTTTTCGTCCTCTCACTTTCGTAAACAACACCCCCGCCACGAGAAGGCAGTGAGTAGGACTTCACTGGCAGATGCTATATACGCGTGGCCATGTGAGAGCATTTGGAGAGGGAGAGCGGACTCTTTCCACTCTCGGCCATACCAGGGCATTTGGGGGCGAAGTATTTTTTCATTTGCATCCTGTTCTATATGTTAATACAAAGCGAATTGTTGAACCAAGACCCTGAATCAGTTCATGAAATCATTGACAATCGATCCGAGTCATTTTAATAGGTAAAAACTACCTGGTTGGGGTTTACCTGATTACTGTAACCAATGGTCCAAGATTTTGGGTGATACGACTTAGAGTTATTCTCAATGATGCAGGCGTATTTTAAAACCTGAGTCCCAAAGGCTCCTTATATCTTGTTTTCTTTTTCTATGTCTAATCTTTCCTATCACCACTGATTCTATTACCACTTTTACTACATTGACTTTATTTTCCTTTTATTTATATCACTCAACATTATTCATCTTGATAGCTTTGGGAATTATATAAAGAACGTCGATTAATTCGTAGTTATATGGGTCATCGTCAAGCTGTTCGTGATGTATCATTTAATAGTAATGGAACAGCATTTTTAAGTGCATCTTATGATCGTTATGTAAAATTATGGGATACAGAAATTGGTAAATGTACAAATCAATTCAATTTAAAACGTGTTGCTTATTGTGTACAATTTAATCCAGATGAAGATAAACAACATTTATTTTTAGTTGGTTGTGCTGATAAAAAAATATTATGTGTAAGTGGTATATCTTTTTTAATATGTATTAAACTTATTTATTATTTATTTATTTTAACACACAAACATTGGTACGGAGGCACCAAATAGATAGGTGCCACATAAATTATTCGATTTGTGTGAGGGTTGGGATACTGTCCGGGTGCCCAAACCGAAACAGATGATTCTCTTAGAGGCCACACTCGGAGCCTTTGACCTAAAGGTCTGATCCACAAGGTAGTGGAGCAACGTCAGGATGTGCAATTATATGGTAGTCGGTGACCAACGATCAGTTCATACGCCATTTGTTCCATCAGGATCCTGGAGTCCATGTAAACCATTGGTTTGGAATCAGGGTTTTCTAACTTCTCTCGGTGGATTCTCCATGTCCACCAACCTGGTTAAAGCCTCGGATGTCTGCTTTTCGTCCTCTCAATTTCGTAAACAACACCCCGTAGTGCGAGAAGCCAGTGAGTAGGACTTCCGTAGCAGTTGTTGAATGCAAATGGCCATGTGAGAGCATTTTGAGGGGAAGAGCTGACTCTCCCCACTCACGGCCATACCAGGGCATTTAGGGGCCCTTTTGTTGTATGACTTTTCAGAAATCATTCTCCGACAGGAAGATTCATTTATTGAATAAACAAATGACATTGTTATGTCTGATGAAGACGAAACGCAGTTGCTCGACCGCCTTGAATTACGATAAAAGCCTGTTTATAAAGAGTTACACTCTCTCTGAATGCCAAATGTTGCTTCAGAACTGGTTTACATTATTACTTAAACTAATGATAGGGGGTAATGTAGTTCAGTACCTAGAACATTTCGCTTATCTTGAAAGTCTCATCACTCGTGTTGGGTTGGGTTTTGACGAAATTTAGGAATGGATTCAGAAAGTTCGTTTGGTTTATACCGAATCTTGTCTCCAATGTCGCAGGTGAGATGTTCATCCACCAACTAAAGGACTAGTATACTGCTCAGATGTTCACTCCGGTTTACTTTAACGGTGTGAAACATATCCTTTAAAAGTAGATGGCATACGTACTTTACCGGTGTTTAACTTTGTGTGTCTTCAATATAGTGCTCGCAAATATTGATCACTCAAGGAACAGTGGCTAGATTAAATGCAGGCTACTAGGCTAACATGGTGAATTAATTGATCATATGAATCTTCATCGACTGAGGTGGTTGAATCGTGTATTAGGTATGTCTAATGTAGGGACGATCCCCGGTGAACTCAAAGAAGCTCTGAAAGAGCTGAAGGGGTTCCATCCAATCGTCTTTTGAAAGAGCATTCCAGAATCTCAACGTACAGCTTCGCGATTGGACAAGTGCTAAAAACCAGTGTATACGGATTGGATAACTGTAATGATGACTTCGTTTTTACTAAAAACTGAGCGTTTTGTAACATATTTGACACTGTTGGAATAAATTCATTCCTTCTCGTCTTCTGTCTTCCAACTTGTGACTTGAAATGTTCAAACGTTCGAGTGCTAAAGTTGTACGCGTTATAGCAAGAAATACAAGTTATAGATAAGAAAATCAACTATTGTCCACCTTAATGCTGCACAATGATGTCCAGTTCAGGATGAGATTGTATGAATGATAGAGTTCGCCCAAACCAAAACATAGCACCAATCCACGAAAGTCATAAACTGTTGCATTGAGCTATTTTGGCAGGTTCAGACTATGTGGTTGGAATTCACATGATTATCGTAACCAGTTGTTGAAGATGTCATGCGTCATGACTCAAAATCAATTATATTAGCTCAAAGACATTCACTCTTTACCTTATCTCAAATCTTTAGTTTTAAGAATTTATCTTCGGTGTTCTTCGAATTATATTGTCTATGCTCAATCGGCGAGACTATAATTCATAAACGGACCAGTCAGATTTAGGATTACGGATCTTGGATTTTGTCGCGAAATCCACTCACCTATTTGTCTAAATAGCTGATGTCGATTCGTGATGAAAACCCTAAATCTAATTCCTAACCTTAATCATCAACTGAAAATCATAATCTTAATTCCTCACACTGGTCTATAACCCTGATTCAAACCTAGTAAGTAGGTGAATATTCTCAAGGTAACTTTAGCGTCACTCAAAGGTCGTCCGTAAGCTATAACCTCACCACATAATCTTTCCCATTACCATTATGTTCATATTATATGGTGTGGCAACTAGAACCTATGCGGATGTGCATCAGGTTTTACATAGCTCATGAAAGACTTTGTGTTAGTAAGTATCGTACACTGAAAGAGAAGTATTTGTTTATACATCAGCAGTCATTTTATCCAATAAGGGTTGTATGTTGTTTTCATAGTAATTGCATTTTATTAACAAGGCTTTTCGTTTACTGTTGTTTTTTACCTCTTCTTGTTATCTTTTCCATGCACATACATACATATACACAAATAAACAAACACCCCCCCCACAAACAACAGTATGATACGCGTAGTGGTGAAGTTGTCCAACAGTATGATCGTCATTTAGGCGCTGTCAATGCTGTTGCATTTGTGGATAATAATAGAAGATTCGTTTCAACATCCGATGATAAATCGTTACGTGTATGGGAATGGGATATTCCAGTGGATTTTAAATATCTTGCTGATCCTTCTTTACATTCAATGCCAGCAGTTAGTGTTTCACCGAATGGTATGTATATATATTTATATATATATCCTGCTTACTTATGATGTATGTTTATTGTTAATTTCATTGGAACGTCAGTGAGATTATAATTTATGGATGACCTTTGAGTGGCACTAAAATAACCTTGAAAGTGTTCACCTAATAACTAGGACTAAATGAGGGTTGTAAAGCAATGTAAGGAATTAGATTTAGGGTTTTCTTCACGAACTGACATCAGTTATAATGCCAAAACTATTTAACCAGATGGATGAGTAAATATCACGCCAAATTCCGAAGCCTTTTATCTTATACGTGATTGGTTCGTCCATAAATTATAGTCTCATCGAAACGTCTAAACTACACAATTGAGATATGCGTGGAATCGATGTTCTAAACAATGATATTTCTAGAGGATGTTCGTATTAATACATAATATATGTAAACTAGTCACAAACCTCAACTTATAAGGTATTTGTAGCAATTAACTTGTCTATATGTTTGAAAAGACAAAGACTTCACCAGCGTAAATGACAGCCGATAGGTAGTTGTATCTAAAGTCGATTATGACTATTAACAGTCAAAATAGGAACTAAGAGTACACAAATATGAAAGCTGCCATGTTCAAATAAAGATTCAAGAAATGTACAAAACTGAAAATAACTGTTTCATAGGTTAAGGGAAATTAATAATTCTTATTGGTTTATCTAAATATTGAAGATTATTACACAATAAACAAACGTACATTACACCATACGTTCAAAAATGTAAACGGTCACTGAATATTAATAAGTAGTATAAAATTACACAAAAAAGTGAGTTGAAGGAAGGAAGAATAAAGATAATGCAAACGAAATTAATGGGGATATCTATGAAATGAGGAGTAATTTGCTTTCCGTGTTACTGTGCTCGTATACATGTGTTTAATGTTGTTTGGAGTAGTAATAAGTTATGAGAAAACTATAGTCGGCTAAAGCAAGATATAACATCAGTTTGTGAAGTCATTAATTATCAGTATGCGATTGTAAAGACTGTTGAATCTTATTGATATCATTAATCTATCTGAGTTAGACAATTATTGTAAACTGGAGACCACTAGACAGACGTATGCTCACTGGTGATTAGCTTCGAGAGGAGATTCCTCAGGTTTTGGTTAGAAGCCGTGACCAGTGGAGTTCTATTACATCGCGTGTGAGGAAGGTATCCATTGAAGACAATGGAGCATGGATGCGCAATATCATGGGTTGATTGAAGTTAGAATTTCACAATGTTTGGTCTCAGATTAATAGTATACACCACACAGACACTACGTGGTTGAGATCTGTGAAATAAGCATAGTCGGTAATTTGCAGGTGTTGGGTGATAAGAATCAAAATCGGATACAGTTGCAGAGATGCATTCACATTTTGTCTCTCCTTAAGTTCCTTACTTCTTACTTTACATTATTTAAACTCACCTATAGTCTTCAGTCTTTCTGACTATTTTTGATAGTATAATCATTTGGACTCCTCTGCTAATCAGTGTTAGTGTCATCTTTTGTCTGGTGTGGTATGGTAACTTAGCTGACTCAGATATATGCCAGGCTTCATGGTGATGAATTAGTGGTTGACAGTTTTCAATGGGAACCTACACATGCTGTTAATTTGAAATCAGGGTTTTCAAACCCACCTGAATGGTTCGTTTGTATTTCTTAACCTAATTTAAGTCCCAGACATCTGCTTTCTATTCTCTCATTTTCATAAAACATTCCCTTGCGTGAAGCCGTTGAGTAGGTTTTCATTGACAGGTACTATCGACTTACGGCTGTATGACAGAGGACTGTTTTTACTCTCTCCCATTCCAAATTATTTCTTTTCATTAATCCTGATGTACTCAAAGAGGAAGATTTATTTATCTTGTCAAAGAAGATGAGTTATTCTATTTGCTCTACAGAAATGCTTAAAGGATTCTGCGACGAATTGCTTTTCGTCCTCTCAGTTTCATGAAGAAAACCCGTGGTGCGAGAACGCAGTGAGTACTGTTAAGTCTTGCTGATTGGACGCTATATTCGTTCCTAAGCTATTCTGATAGCTCGCACGTTAGAACTATACAGCAACCTGAACACCAGAAAGAGGACGCAAAGTATGAGAGAAACACTTTACTCCAAGGTTCGTTTTTGTACCGAAAACATGGGTATTTATAGATGTTAACGTTTGTTAAATCAACATCATATTTCGGCCAATCCGTTAACGACATATTATGCTACTGACCAGTAGTAGTACGCCACGTTGGAATTGTAGAATGCCCCATCATGCTCTGATTGGCTCGGACTCTTCGTCTCCTTTTGGGCCCCTGGAGGCTCCGTTGAAGTTCTCTGAGAGCCGACTCAACACCTCCCACGGATAAGATTTCTTTTTAGAATCTACTTGTAGCTTGACAACTGAGTTGCAGCGGCGTCTCATTATTCTTATCGTCTGCCTTGTCCGAGGCTTCTTTTCGGTGTGCTTGGGCATGTGTAGCATTGGTGTATCTAAGATTAACTCAACGGGAAATTCGGCCGGTTATTTCGAGACTGCATCGTTCTTTTGTCCTTATAGATTTGATTTGTGCGTCGAATACATGTTTCAAAAGTTCCTCGGACTCTGTACAGAACTTTTCCCAATTTTTGTACAACTTCTCCTGGCTCCCATCGGTTCTTCCCGATATATAATTCAATGACAACTTTGTCGCCAACATTAAAGTTCCGGATATTTGGATTGTGATTGCGCTCATCCACTAATTTGGATGGCAACATGGCGTTGAAGACAGTTCGAATACGCCTTCCGAACATGGCTTCAGCAGGAGACTTGCCATCTGCAGCATTCGGGTTCGGGGTGGATCTGTAGTATGTTAAAAATTTGTGATCACCTGTCCAGTCGTCCCTTCGTCCCCCCTTGCAGTAATGCTGGTTTAAAGGTGTCCACAAAGCGTTCTGCTTGTCCGTTTGATTGCGGATGATAGGGTGGAGAACAAAGATGAGTTATTCCATTTGCTCTACAGAAATGCTTAAACGATTCTGCGACGAATTGCGAGCCGTTATCCGTTACTTAAGGTCTCTGGTACTTCGAACCCGAATGTTCCGGATGGCAAATCTCCTGCTGAAGCCATGTTCAGGAGGCGTATTCGAACTGTCTTCAACACCATGTTGCCATCCATCGGCTACATTTGGGGATGCACGTAGGATTAATGTTAACGAGAAAAATATCCACTTAAAAGTGTAACCATCAATGTTAGAAGAGGGTGATCCATCTATTCATTCATCCATCCATCCAACTAACTATTTATTTACAAAGATTACGTAATACGCATAAGTTTCATTACTCTAACCGTTCAATCTGTTGTCATTCCTGTTTTAGTTTTCAAATCATAATTCTTTTCTTTAATTATTTTTCACAGGGAAATATTTAATTTGTCAATCTCTTGATAATCAATTAGTTGTATTTAATATATTTGCTGGTTTTAAACGTATGCGTAAAAAAATCTTTCGTGGTCATATGGTGTCAGGTTATGCATGTACTGTAGATATGTCACCAGATATGCGTTATGTAATCTCTGGTGATGGTGATGGTTATTTATGTTTATGGGAATGGAAAACAACTAGATTATTAACAAAATGGAAAGCACATGATGGTGTATGCATTAATTGTGCATGGTTACCACATGAAACATCGAAAGTAATCACTGCCGGTTGGGATGGGAATATACGTCTTTGGGATTAATTTTCTTTGCATATACAAGAAAAAAGAAACAGTATAGTATTTCATACTATCATTTATATTTTTCTACAGAATTAATATCAGATTATATTACCATTCCAATGTGTACATATTTCTTTTCCTTGATATATCCGTAATAAATGTCTTTAAATCAAATGACTTCATTTTCTATTTGAGAGTTCTTTTTCAACAAGACAATGTGATTACTTGATTGTGACCGATGATATACTTGTTTAGTCCTTAGTCCTAATCAAACCTTAATCATGGTGATCACTAGTAGAAGTGACTATGGACATTATTCAATGTTATTATGGTTGGAAGGGAAACCGAAACAAAATCTCTTAACCGAATGGTAATTTCTGTGGTCATAATACTTTGTGATGTCCGTTTGGTTTCATGAGAAACATCACTTCCCTCATAAGTCTCTAGATTTGTCTTTTAGGTATGTTATATTGGTTGATCACCTCCAATTGTTTAACATCGAACCTATGGGTTGCATCGCAATGTCGTGTTTTCTTGCTAGTTATAGATGTTTCTTTGTTCACGTAAATGATTCTTTAAATTGAAATGTTATGCGTTATTGATTTAACAGAATAGGATGAAGATTACACTTAAAGTGTAGCAGACATTCGAGTACATTTATCTGCATGTGGTTCCTCCATTGCTAGTTATGTATGAAGCCTACAAATTAAGTCGAACAGTTCTAACTACTTATAAAGATGATAAGTAGGCTAACACTAAAAAGATCAATTTACACGGAATGTTTGATCGCTCGATATCTATTTATTTCGCAAATCCAACAAATTTGTTGTCTTTGCGGAGCCTAGAATAATTTACCATTTATAGTATAGATCATAGACTGATTCTACGTTGATAAACATTAAAAACCAGGGGACATTGAATAGTTGTTTCTAACATGAAACTTAAGCAATCCTCACCTATTAATGTACCAGGAATCAAACCCAGGACCTTCAGGCCTTCTTGACTTCTAAATCCTTTACTGATCAACTGAAAATAAGGCTGACCAATTGTACAAGTAATTTCCGTGGGAAAATATTTATGTAATTTTTTTGTATTTGGGTTAAAATTAGCTTGTTAAAATGTCAAACAATGGAGAAACGTCCTTAATGGCGACAGAACTGTATTACTAGACAGCTGTTTTGTCGCGATTTAAGACTTCGAATGATATCACCCATTAGTAATTTTACATGATTTAGAATCTTTTGCTTTCAAGTCTTACTCTGACGATGATTACATTCAATGCTTTTGTATACATCCAGTTGTTCATATGATCTCACTATCATTCAATGTTCATTATATGTCGCGGTCCTGGTTCTGTATTGTACATAAGATACTGTCTCATTCTTTTGCCTTTTTAAACTTGGAAAGTCTCTATTTCCTATAAGATTTCCTGGAAATATATTTCTGAGCTTCCATTGTTTTCGAATTGATATCGTTGTATGACGTAAAGTCTATCTTCAATTGAGTGGTCATTTTGTATCTGGCTATAGACTTCAAAGTAAGTTTTTACTGTAGAGGTTCGATTCTATCAGGTACGACACATCTAATGATTATAGCATAAGTTTTCAGACTGACTGAGTTTGGAGACTTGACCCTTTGGTTTCCAAGTTAGTGGTTGTAGGAGATGAATATTTTGAATTAGATCCTTGACATGGTCACTGTTTTTTACTAATGAACAATCGCAATCTAAGATTAAACAACTTTGCAATGCTGTATAGTTCCAATGGTTCTTCAGATTATTTCGATTCATGACGAAAATAATCATTTTCGAACCACGAGAAACGTACTATGATTTTGAGATGGTGACGAAGATTTTCAGCTCAGGTGAATGATTTTGATAGTTTTTTTCTCTGAGCTGGATGATTTGGTCGTGGAGCTTTCATCGTTCTTCTGCAGGACATCATCACTACAAATGTCACGTAGAACAATATATTTAATTTGAATAGAAAAGATAAAATACATAAAAGTGACGACGCCTGGAAGGCTGAATCATGCCATCCAATTGGGTTGTATGAAAGTTCCAGCGTTCTTCATTGTTAACCTCTTCGATAGTTCGAATACTTCACTTCTACCTGAAGTTCGTGCTGATGATGTCGTTCAGAAAAACGATGAAAGCTCCACGACCAAACCATCTAGGTCAGAGAACAAAGCTCCATCAAAAAGAAAATGATCATCAATTTAAATTGATCTCCACTTCAAATAATTCTATTTCCAATTACCTTTCATTTATCTAATATGTTTGCAATGCTCCATTATTAATACAGATCGCTATAATTGATTAGTTTCTATAAGTATATAAACGCTTTAGTGTACATTCTGATATCCATTGTTGGTAGAGTTAACGTTATGGTTCAAGCAGGACGTAACGCTGCTGCCTGCCGTTAGCCACAATTCCAACATACTAAAAAACTATGACCCAAACCATGACATTAGGATGTAATAGAGCCCTGAATATCAATTACAAACATAAGCAATACTAGATATCATACTCATTGAATGAGTTAATTACTAACTTAGGCTTAGTCACTTAATGAAGCGACATATACTACATTCAGTTTTCGTTGTATACACTAACATTAACTAGTTGATATATTCAAATGACGAGTGACAAATAGGATAAACCATAATCAGTTGTGAATGCTATTACTTGGCACGATTCACAAATTCACCATTAAAGAAGTTTGATTAAAATGTGGATACATGGTTCATCTGATAATACTGACTTTCGAAATTTCTAAAATTTATCACTTCAAGTATTAATGAATGTCTCATTTGAAATGTACGGTGATAGGGATATAGTTATTCACATAAAAATCTGGTGTCGCTTCTAAATGGTTATACCCCTATCTAAGATGGTGGTTGACGAGTGCCAAGTAGCAAGAAACCCGGGTCCAGGGTTTCCTGTCAACTAATTTTGAGGAAACTGATACTCCCTAACCGGTTCGATCTTGTATCACCTAGCTTCATAGTCAGTGACGTTACCACTGAGCTGTCTGGACCGCAACTAATATCTTATAGGATTGAGATGTATTTACAATTGATTGATCATTGTGTTGTGATCAATATTATATGCAACAGGTGCTTCCTAATGCAGATCGAATCCTATTGATCAAGTTACACTAGTCTAGATGACTTGATATTACATGCAATCACTATGTTGAGATAAGATGCTGATTGGAGATCGTCGATAAGAAATCCTAGATAGGATTCGATCTTCACAAAGAAAGATCTGACACACATAATATTGATTACTATCCAGTGTAGTTTTAAATTATCATTAACAAAAGGGGAATGTAGGAAAATTAAAAATAAACTCATTCATAAGTTTATAAGTAGTATATACCACTTATCCATCATTTTGTTTGTTTTCAATGTTTTTAATGATGATAAACTATAAAAATTAGTTCAATTAAAGGACATATATAATTAACATTAAGATTATGCGTATATATATATATATAGACTATTGTTTAATATTTCCTGTATGAATTGAAATGAATTCATAATAATTAGTAGTATATACATTTTATTATTCAATTTTGATTAATGAAGTGTATTTATGAAGAGGTAACACCTAGTTGTGTTTATTTGTTACTTCAGATTTTGAATGACATTAGTTAAGTGTAATGAACATTGCTATCAAGTTAATAATGATTTGGTTATGTGTGAAAAGGATTTCTGTTATTTATTTATTTAAACACATAAGTATTGATACAAGAAGGCGCCAAATAATTGTGAACCACGTGAATTATTCGATTTGTATGTGGACTGTGATACTGGTCGAATGTCTAAACGGAAACAGGTAGTTCTCTTAGAGGGGCCATATCCGGAGCCTTCGACCTAATGGTCCGATCCACAAGACAGTGGAGCAACGTCAGGAGATACAGTCCCATAGTAATCAATACTTGGTTCATATGTCATTTGTTTCTTCAGTATCCTGGAGCTCATGTGCACCGTTGGCTTGTAATGAGAGTTTTCCAATTGCCCTAGGTGAACTCTCCGTATCCACCAAATTTGTTAAAGCGTAGGATATTCGCTTTTCGTACTCACAATTTCATAAACAAAACCCTGTGGTGCGAGAAGTCAGTGAGTAGGACTTCCCAGCCAGTGGTTGTATGTACGTGGCCATGTGAGAGCATTTATCGAAAGAGCGCTGACTCTCCGCGCTCTCGGCTGTACCAGGGCATTTGGGGGATTTATCTAGTTAAGTATATATAAACATTGAGGTTATCTTTCTGGAAATCTAGAAAAAAATTTTCAACTGAGGTCTTTCGATGACGGAATTTATGAGTTCCTATATCTTTGTTAAAGGAGGGGTGGTGGTTTAGATTACGTGACCTTGAATTTTTGTCACCTCGACTTTTTAATGTCCAGTTTTTTTCCATTATCTTGCATTTTGACGTTCAAATAGTGAGTGAACTCTTTATATAAGAATACATTAATTCACTGAAGATTCGTGTTATAATTCACTCTTATTACTAAACAATCTATTCCTATTGCTTAATATTCTTGGACACTAATTCATCCGACAAGTTCCCAAATGCAAACAAAGTTGAACAGGAAAGAAATTTTATTCTAAATAACAAGGGGTAGACGGAAGTAAGAAGCACAATAAGAAGAACGTTAGTATATTCATAGTTTTCTTACATATGAATATTCTTGAGTGTACTTTAAATATCGACTAGCGCTAATGATTGAATCAGTATTAGCCAATCATCATGCACCAATACAATCATGCATGGAGCATAATTTACTCCAATCTATATCCAGTTAATAATTCAATTTTGAACTCTGACTTTTGTTTTTCTCGTGCTGTAAGTTGGGGTCACCAAATGACCTGGAACGGCCGAGAGTGGGGACAGTCACCTCTCTCTCTCTCTCTCAAAATACTCTCACATGACCACGCGTATACAAACACTGCGTGGACACTCCTACTCACTGACTTCTTGACACGGTATGTTGTTTACCAAATTGAGAGAACTAAAAGCGAATATCCTGGGTTGGTGTACATGGAAAGTCCACCTGGGGCAATTGGATCCTGAGGGAACAAATGGCGTATAAACCAATTATTGGTCACCAGCTGCTATGGGACTGCATCTCCTTGCAATGCTCCACTGCTTTGTGGATCATACTTTTAGATTGAACGCTCCGGATGTGACCCCCAAGAGAACCATCTGTTTCGGTTTGCGCACTCGGACAGTATCCCAACCCTCATACAAATCGAATGATTTATGTGGCACATA
This sequence comes from Schistosoma intercalatum, assembly GCA_944470365.2. Lineage (NCBI taxonomy): Eukaryota > Metazoa > Platyhelminthes > Trematoda > Strigeidida > Schistosomatidae > Schistosoma > Schistosoma intercalatum. The sequence continues at coordinate 2,202,882 of OX103729.1, forward strand.
TCTATTTGATGCCTCCTTGTACCAATATCTATGTGTTCAAATAAATAATATAAGTTGGGATGTGCTACGATGTCGTCTTCATAGAGGATTATCCCTAAATAGTCAGTATTAATCGATTAACTAAATAATATTGAATATTGAAAATAGATAGTTATCCCTATATTTACTTATTTATTATTATAAACAACTGAAAATTAAACGAAATAAATTCAAATTCGATACTTCAATGTTCAAGGTCATTTCTGTTTACTATGTGTATATCTATATGCTTTTTTTTAAAGTTTTTTTTTGCTTTTTGTGTATTTATGAATGAAAATGTCCTTTCTTTCACTAAAAGTTGTATTACCCTAAAAAAAGTAAAGAGACATTACCGAAGATCAATTAATATAGATATATATTTATATATATAAAGAGAGAGGGAGAGAGTGTGTGTGTGTCTTTTTATGGACAAAGAAGGAACATTACCAAATGCTTTGGTACAGCCGAGAATGGGGAGAGACAATTCTCCCGATCGAAATGCTCTCACATGGCTAGACGTATACAACCACTGACAGGGAAGTCCTACTCCCTGCCTTCTTGTGATGGGAATGTTGTTTACGAAATTGACAGAAGAGAATGAGAATATCCTGCACTTTAATCGGGTTGGTAGATATGGAGGATTCACTTAGGGAAGTTGTAAAACCCTCATTCCAAACCAATGGTGCACATAGTCTCCAGTATCCTGAAGGTACAAATGGCGTCTGAACTTATTGTTCACTGGCTACCATGGGACTGTATCTCCTGACATTGCTCCACTGACTTGTGGATTAGACCTTGAAGTCGAAGGCTCTGGGTGTGTCCGCCTAAGAAAACCACCTGTTTCGGTTTGGGCACCTGGGCATTATCAAAGCTCACACACAATTCAAGTGACTTGTGTAGCGCATATGTATTCGGTGCCCTTTGGTACCAATATTTGTGTTTAAATAAATAAATAACAGAAAAAGAACTATCACGAACACAGATATTTAATGATAATTTCCATAAACTTTTCTATCGACTTATACAATTATTTAATGGTTGAATTCATGAGTTAATTGAAGCTAGATAACCATGGAAAGCCCGTGGGAACTGAACGGCCCTTTTATTCTAGTATGGGACTGTTCAACAGTGGGCATCCATGATTCCTCCTTGTGAGGTTCGAACCCAGAACCTATCACTCTCTCACCCGAACGCCTAACCTCTATAACACTGATCCGGCATCCAACGGTGTTAATGTTTAACTTCTAACAATCCACAAAATTACACCGCCGTCCAACATTGTCTCACAGCAGACCCGGCTGAACTCCATTGATCGCTGCTTCTTATTAGATATCCATGAAATACCTCTTGAAGCTATTCATTAGTGAGCATATGATGTCTCTTAATGTCTAATAATAATAATAATAATAAGAAAATGAATAAAAGAAAATTTGACATTCTTTTAAACTTTATTTATTAATTTCAATAATTGATATCATGAATCAATGAAAGCGAAACCATCCTAAAAAACCTAGAAGCATTCAACAATTGTTTCGTTCTACTGTAAAACTCTTCAATTGTTTTTAATTTTCTATCACAATGTGCTTTATTGAGAGAAAACAAAATAAATTTAAGCAAAAATGGATAGTGGGTAACAGTGGACGCGCGTTTCATCCTATTTGGTACTCGTCAGCTGGATACGAGTAAAGCAACCCCAAGTAAATTTAAATAGGTTTAGCCTACAAAAAACAGATTTCACTAGTTTATATCATGAGTCAACTGAAGCTAGATCACCACTGAAAACCTGGAAGCAGCAGACGGCTGTTTCGTCCCAGTATGGAACTCCTCAGCAGTGCGCATCCATGATCGAACCCAGGACCTATCAGTCTCGCGCAATCGCCTAACTATTAGACCTTTGAGCCGAGTGTGAGATATCATCTCAGTGAAGACAATGGTGTACGGTGGTGCAATTTCATGGATTGGTTGGAGTTACAGATTAACATCGCTTGGTACTGGCTCAGTGGTCTAGTGGTTAATCGTTGGCGCACGAGATCGATATGTCCAAGGTTCGTATCCCTCAAACAGGATCATGGATGCGCACTGCTATGGAGTCTCATACAAATATGAAACAATCGTTCAATGCTTCCAGATTTTCCTATGGTGATCTAGCTTCAATTGACTCATGATTTCAACGAGTGAAATTTCTAAAAATTTCCACAATACCCCTTCTGAATAAAACAAATTCCATAAAAATCATTTCAACCAATCAAATTCGTTTATCTATTTTTTTTACTACCTATATCTAATGATTCCTATCATTTGATTGGTTCATTTATTTAATGAATAAAGTATAAATACCCATGAAGTAAAACGTGCCATCATCATATTTAGATTAGAAGTATAAAAGTGTAATTTGTTATTTCGACGATTCAAAAGTACCCGGCGGGGGGAAGGGAAGGGAACAGGTGAAGCACATTGTATCCAAGCCACACATACACACACACACAAATAAGATGGAATGGTTACTATGTTTAAAATATATAATTTTTTATAAAATAATTATATTAAATATATTACAATTTATAAATAATTATTATTGGAATGAAAAAACAATAAATAAATTCATAAAACATCAACGTCAATGTATATTTCCATCAGTATATAAACGTAAAGCAATTTATGAATGTCAACATATTGATATAAATGGACCAAATGATGAACAATCCAATGTAATAACAAATAACCAATTACATTCATCTAAATGGTGGTGTCCATTAACTGATAATTATGATCATTATCCAGAATGGCAATTATGCCCAGAGACAACAACAACTTATGGTGGTAATCAACCAGGTAAACAATGTTATTTTCCATTTATTTATCATAAACGTTTATATACAACATGTATTAGAAATGATGGTGATTTAATCTATCAACATAAAAATGATAGAATACCAATAGATAATGGTAAAAGTGGTTATTGGTGGTGTTCAACCACATCAAATTTTGATGATGATGGTTTATGGACAAAATGTCGTCCACAATTATCATATCAATTACCATGTTATTTTAAAAAACAAACTAATCATTATTATCATTATAATATAGGAGGTTTTATACAATCTAGTGATTATGAATGTCAACCATATTTAGGACATTGGATATGTTATACAGAATTAAAACAATTACGTGAATGTCCTAAATCAATACAATTATTACATAATATTAAAACAGAAGGTGGTAATGATCCTGGTTTTCCATGTTATTTCCCATTTCAAGCTACTTTATCATTACATCCTCATCATCATCCTCATCATCATCATCATCATAATGAAATAAGTAGACCACAAAATTTTACACATTGTTTACCTGGTATAATCAATAATCAATTAGATGATCAATTATCGATTTATCCAACATGGATTGGTTATTGGTGTTCAACTACAGAAAATTTTGATCGTGATCAATTATGGACACGTTGTCATTTCAATATAAAACAACAAAATATAATTATATCATATAAATTATCAGAAATTTGGTCACAATTAAATTGGTTAACATTATTAACTTATGAGGAAAGATCAATGATTTCTATTACAAATTTATCAAATACAATAAATTTTCAACAATCATTAAATTCTATAGAATTATTACGTGGTACATGGGAATTATTTACTAAAAATAATCATGATCTAGATCATATATATCATGATCCTAATCATGATCCTAATCCTAATCATAATAATCAATATAATGATCATTATTATATTGAATTAACATGGTGGTTATGGTTAGCCCCATTTTGGTGGATCACATATAAAACTAATCAATCATTGAATTCAACGTATCATTTAGGTCATACACAAATGATGAATATACATAGTAACCAATTAACTATGAATAATAATAATAATAATGATAATAATAATCCATTAATAAGTGGATTAAACTTACCTTCCTGGTTAAATGAATGGAGTGAATCAGGATGGTATTATTATAATATAAATATGAAAACTAAATGGAATCATTTGCTATTATATTTATATTATAAATGGTTAAAATCATGGTTATTAATATTTTTTATGGGTTTTTTATTTGGTATTTTATTGATTAGTTTTATTTTATTGATTATCTTTTTTTCATTAAAAAAATCAATACGTTTACAAATTATTGATTGTTTATTTCAAACAAAATATCAATCAATCATTCATTATCAATCAATAATAAATCATAAATCATTTGAATTATCTACAACTGATCAATTATTGAAACAAAATTATTTATTCAATAATAATAATCAATTAAAGAATCAATTCGATAATAGAAATAATAATCATGATCATGATCATGATCATGATCATTTCGATTGTAATCGATTATTGGCATTACATTCTATTCATGATCATCATGAAAATGTTCAACAGAATTTATTAGATAAATCGATAAATGATAAAGTAGATTCAAGTTGTTGTTCTTGTTGTCGTTCTTGTTGTTGTTGTTGTGATTACTTATGGAATAATAATATTAATAATGATCATACAAATACTACTACTAATACTAATAATACTACTGATATATATAATATAAGTAGTATAAACAATAACCATAATCCTAAGGAATATATTAAATGTTTATTAGATGAACTGATTATTCAACATTCCAATAATGAAATTAATGATCATGATGATAATGATGATGAACATTATTATAAACAACTTCGTCATTTCTCTCATATTCTTGATATATATTTAAATAAAGATGAGAAATATATGAATGATGAGAATCATGAAAAGTATGTAACATGTTATTTACATAATAATAATAATGCAAATGAAATATATGAAAATAAACAATTATGTCAATGTTGTTATCGTCGTCATCATGGTCATCATGATCATGTTCATGATCATCGATTCATATCATCATCGTCATTGTTGTCGTCGTCGTTGTCGTCGTCTCCATCATCATCATCATCATTGTCTACTTGAATGCTACTCATTAAATCATCAACCATTACAACATGCATTCCAGTATAATAATAATAATAATATGAATTATTTAGATAATCATGAAAATAATGAAATTAAAGTAAATAATGACGAATTTATTATTGAACCAACAGCACCACCACCAAGTTATGATCAAATTGTACCAATATTGTAAGTAGGCTTTGTTTGTTTGTTTGTTTATTTTTCTTACCATATTTCTGATGAACTTTCTATCTATCTATCTATCCACACTTCTATCTATCTATCTATCTATCCACACTTCTATCTATCTATCTATCTATCTATCTATCTATCTATCTATCTATCTATCCACACTTCTATCTATCTATCCACACTTCTATCTATCTATCTATCTATCCACACTTCTATCTATCTATCTATCTATCTATCTATCTATCTATCTATCTATCTATCTATCTATCTATCCACAGTTCTATCTATCTATCTATCTATCTATCTATCTATCTATCTATCTATCTATCTATCTATCTATCTATCTATCTATCTATCTATCTATCTATCTATCTATCTATCTATCTATCTATCTATCTATCTATCTATCTATCTATCTATCTATCTATCTATCTATCTATCTATCTATCTATCTATCTATCTATCTATCTATCTATCTATCTATCTATCTATCTATCTATCTATCTATCTATCTATCTATCTATCTATCTATCTATCTATCTATCTATCTATCTATCTATCTATCTATCTATCTATCTATCTATCTATCTATCTATCTATCTATCTATCTATCTATCTATCTATCTATCTATCTATCTATCTATCTATCTATCTATCTATCTATCTATCTATCTATCTATCTATCTATCTATCTATCTATCTATCTATCTATCTATCTATCTATCTATCTATCTATCTATCTATCTATCTATCTATCTATCTATCTATCTATCTATCTATCTATCTATCTATCTATCTATCTATCTATCTATCTATCTATCTATCTATCTATCTATCTATCTATCTATCTATCTATCTATCTATCTATCTATCTATCTATCTATCTATCTATCTATCTATCTATCTATCTATCTATCTATCTATCTATCTATCTATCTATCTATCTATCTATCTATCTATCTATCTATCTATCTATCTATCTATCTATCTATCTATCTATCTATCTATCTATCTATCTATCTATCTATCTATCTATCTATCTATCTATCTATCTATCTATCTATCTATCTATCTATCTATCTATCTATCTATCTATCTATCTATCTATCTATCTATCTATCTATCTATCTATCTATCTATCTATCTATCTATCTATCTATCTATCTATCTATCTATCTATCTATCTATCTATCTATCTATCTATCTATCTATCTATCTATCTATCTATCTATCTATCTATCTATCTATCTATCTATCTATCTATCTATCTATCTATCTATCTATCTATCTATCTATCTATCTATCTATCTATCTATCTATCTATCTATCTATCTATCTATCTATCTATCTATCTATCTATCTATCTATCTATCTATCTATCTATCTATCTATCTATCTATCTATCTATCTATCTATCAATCTATCTATCTATCTATCTATCTATCTATCTATCTATCTATCTATCTATCTATCTATCTATCTATCTATCTATCTATCTATCTATCTATCTATCTATCTATCTATCTATCTATCTATCTATCTATCTATCTATCTATCTATCTATCTATCTATCTATCTATCTATCTATCTATCTATCTATCTATCTATCTATCTATCTATCTATCTATCTATCTATCTATCTATCTATCTATCCACACATCTATCTATCTATCTATCTATCTATCTATCTATCTATCCACACATCTATCTATCTATCTATCTATCTATCTATCTATCTATCCACACATCTATCTATCTATCTATCTATCTATCTATCTATCTATCTATCTATCTATCTATCTATCTATCTATCTATCTATCTATCTATCCACACTTCTATCTATCTATCTATCTATCTATCGACACTTCTATCTATCTATCCACACTTCTATCTATCTATCTGTCTATCCACACTTCTATCTGTCTATCCACACTTCTATCTATCTATCTGTTTGTTTGTTTGTATAATATTTCTATGATTGAATAATTTATGTGAGGATGATCTAAGGGCGAATTTAAGGAAGCTGTATTAAATCTCAGAAAGACTTGAAGATATTCCATTCCATCATTTTATGGAACAATATTCCAAAATCCTTATAACATATAGCTTCCCTATTGAACAAATGCTAATAATTCCTTGTATGCGGATTAGATGATGACGACGATGATGATGATGATGATGATGATTTTGTTATTACGATTAAAAAAAAGAAACTATAAATACTCAACAATTTTGTAACATCATTAATACTATTTTGAAATCATCATCCTTCTCAATTGTTTTCTGTTTTCTTATATATAAGAACTAAGGAATAAGTTCTAACATTTGAATTGATCTAATTGTATTTCATATAACAAGAAATACAATGTCTTAGACATAACAATTTGTTTATTTGAATGAAACAAACAAACAAACAAACAGGTATATTTCAATTACTCACAATGTATAGCACTTCTTTATTCCTTTCTTTCTTTCTTTCTTTCTTTTTTCTTTCTTTTTTTGTTGTTTTTTGATTGTTCATTATCTTAACTTTTCTTTTTTGTTTACACAAATTGACAATTAAAAAAAGATAAACAAAAATAACAAAAATAAAACACAATGAAAATTTATTTATTTATTAATAAATAAATATGTAAACAATTGTATCATTGAAAATGAAGAAGATCATTATAGGATAGTGTTTACCTTTTATTGATTTTTATGTATTTAGGTTAAGAGTACACTTGTTTATAAAGTATTTTGTTCTTTGTGAATAATAATAATAAATATGTATATAATTATGTGTTAACATTTTGATATTGAGCTAAGGTGCTAGTTGTGGCAGTCTGGTGCAGAGGGGTGGAGTCAAATGGAGTGTACTGGCGGGATGGCGTTGGTTGTAGCAGGTGATGTCGACGGAGAGGAACGGAGGGACGTGCGGCTGTTGGGCGGATGTCGGATGTAGATGGCTCAGCAGGCTGGTGGAGCACGAGTGTTAAGTGTACCAGGTGCCGGGTGGATGTTGGATGTTGTTGCCCCCGTGCAGGTCGATGGAACTATGGAGGTCAGCACGCCGCAGACTCGACATCTTGACGGAGAGCGTAGCATAGACTGCAGAGACAAAGAATGTGGAACGGTGAGCATGAACCACCGCAAGAACGACTACTTCAAAGGGGGGGACGAGTGTGGTATGTGCTACTTATATCGACAAAAGTAGTATATGATGTTAGTCAGGAACAGAAGGTCTGGCAGCACATAGACAAGAGGATCGAACAGTAAAGAATAGAAACAGGATGCAATTTGGATGAAAATGCAAGAACAATGAAGTCTGAGTCATTATGAGACAACTGATGAACATTTTGCAAATTAAGCATTTACTAGTTGATTATTAGATTTTATTAACAAGTCCTGTCAAATACGTTCCATTGTCCCCACTGGTTTTCGTGTTCGCTACATTAGGTCCGAGTCCGTTTATTCTGTTTCACTTTACGACTGTGAAACATGGCCATTCAGAGTAGAAGATATTCGTATTGCTCATATCTGCTGGGATTATTGGGTAAGTAATAGTGAGGTTAGATGCAAGGTATTAGAGAATGATGATAAATCAGTTGATGAGATTATGAATCTTCATCAACAAAGATGGTTGAGCCATGTGTTACGTATGTCTGAACTCTGATTACTACGACGCGCAATGCTGACTAGTGTTGGAGATAATTGGAAGAATGCAAAAGGCGGTTAAACCAAAACATGGGATCAGTCTACAAAGTCACCAACTTATAGTGTGAGCCATGCTGTTAGATGCAGACTACTCGGTCGGGGTCCGCGTGACTATCGTAACCAATGGTTGGAGACTCTGTGTAACATGGCTGAGAATTGACCACAATGGCGTCGGTTATACACTCTCTGTCTTCCCTTAAACCGTGAGATTAAAACCGCTTCGTATCTCTCTTTCTACGAACTAATTCTTTCTTCCTGTACAATGCCTTTATATGCAATCTTTCTTTTATATATTATCACCATTGAATTAACTACTTCGATGAATCCGGTGTTCATTTTGTTGTGTTAATAAGGTATGGCAACTTGGATCGATGCACATATGTGTCTTGTCCCACGTTGTAGCTGACTAACTGTCTGACGTTCAAGTTTTAGAGTGTAAATCAACTTTTAGCATACAGGTACATTCAGTTGACGAATCTTAAATAGGACGAAACGTACATCTTGGGTTCCATTGCTAACCATCATTCATTTTTGTTAATAATTATATGACGTTCAAAAAGAAATCATATTTGTGAAAAAGTTTAGAGACTGATATTAAAATAATGCTAACGTTTCGTTCCTTATATTAGTTTGTACTTCTTCAGGGAAATAATCAAACACATTACATGCACAAGTGAGTAACTATCTGAATTCAGTAGCTAAGTGGATGACATATTGAGCTTTTGGAGCGAAAAGTACTAGATTCGAATCCCAAATGAAAATCAACTCTAATATATAAGTATAGCTGATAAAAAATCTCAAAAAGAATATTTTGCTTTTCTTGGATTCCACTTCTATTCACATTTCATCTGTTTTGTGTAAAATTAAGATATAATGACAAGCCATAAAAGATACAACTCGGCCTGTAGCTCTTCTAGGGATACTGTCGGTCCCAAGCCCGGGTAAAGGAGGAGGGTTGGGCATGGGCTTAACAACCCCATCCCGTAGAAAACTAACTCGCTAAAAATAACGCTAATCAAAAAAAATAATTCAGTGCTGGTGGGCGGCCTATGTTCCTTCACGAGGAGTAACTGGCGTAAGTAAGTATGTAAGTAATAAAAGATGCGGTTATGTCAAATGAGACTAAGCAAAATTCTGTCAAAGTATCAACAACGCGATACTCCCAACCATTATAAGTTGAAAGTTAAGAAATCTACATTTGATGGGTCAGTTCAGTTCTCTTAGTTCTGTTGCATATTAATTGCCAGATAACGATATCGATAAACGATATAATTCAACATTATGACTCACTAATCTTTGATATTTGAAAAACAACAGATTCTGTAGTCTCATCCATTTCATAAAACGTTTTGAAGTAATGGCTCTGTGTAATCAGTCTGCATAGGATGCATGTATACTGACTAAAACTGGTCGAAATCTAATACATTTCACAACCCCATCTGAGTGCGAACCAACGACCGTCAAATCATAAGATAAACGCTTAACTATCAGAACCTTTGAGTCGCCCTCTATTGATATACATTTACAAAGCCAGTCAATTCATGACATAGCTCAATAATCCCTTGAGAAATTTCTGAATTCTGTCAGTCATAAATTCTGACTAGAAGTTTTGGAACATTTCAACTCGAGTCACTATTCAGCTAACTATTATGGTTTATATTCGTGGATGAAATCACGAACTGATCTTAGCTGGACGACCAACAAAAACCGAAAAAAGCTGGGGAATGTTTTCGTCCCAGTACGGAAATTTCCAACGTTGCACATCCACGACATTGCCATTAGGGAACCAAATACAAGATCTTCAGTATTATGAACGAACGCTTAACCTTTAAGTCACTGAGCACGCATCTAATGGTGTACAGGTTAAAATTCAATCAATTTATGATACTATACAACAATCTTCATGTACATGTATATGCACACCATTCAATATTGGCTCAATGATCTAGACGTTAAGCGTTCCTTCACAATACTGAAGGTCTTAGATTTGATTCCCTAAGGCAGTGTTGTGAATGTGCACTGTTTGCTGGTTCTGTACTAGGACAAAATAACTTTCCAGTTTTTCTTGGCTTTAATTGATGGTCTAAGATCAGTTCGTGACTTAAACTATAAAAATTCTACAAAACTCTATAGTGATAACAATCATGTGTTCACTGGTAATTACCTTCTAGATGAAACTCTTGAAGTTCGAATGAGAAGCTATGACCAGTGGAGTTTAACTATTTCATATGTGAGATAGTTTTACACAACAGGCAATTGAAGATGGCCGAGTGATATCGGAGATCATCAATCATTCAATTGAACTGTATCAGAATATGACGATTATATTGTTTGAAATGAAGAAACCGGTATCCAAATAAATAGTATGCCTACTTATACATGGATATATATACATGAATAAAAATTTCACGAAAGACTGCTGAATCAGTTTTTGTAATACCCTCCACATAAATTTGAAATTCTTAAGATTTCAATGTGCAAAGAAATGTCCCTTCATAGTTATAATTTCAGGCATCCCACAGAACAGTGCATAATTTTAGATTATAGTATGAATGTATTTCACTTGGTATTGTTTACTTGAAACTTCTCATTGATGTTCAGGACTACAGTTGATCAGTCTTTTATTGGCGTATGTGCATACCGTGTGTAAGCCTCGATATAGCCTTAATTCACGAGCGTTATATGAAAAGATGCTGTAGGGACTCAGTAGCTAAGTGTATGACGCGATGGTGCTTGCAGCAAGCGGTACTCAGATGAAGTCACAGAATGAACATCAAATCGGGGTGCAGGTACATCTAGCAACGAATTCCAGATGGTACGAAACGCGTGACCTGGATTCCACTGCTAGCCACTATTCATATTTGAATAGGAATGTATTTGTTTCATACAGGTAGAAGAATTACCTTTCTCATCATATTCATCATCATCATCATCATCATCATCATCATCCAAAGCATCATCATCATCATCATCATCATCATCATCATCATCATCATCATCATCATCATCATCATCATCATCATCATCATCATCATCATCCAAAGCATCATCATCATCATCATCATCATCATCATCATTATAAAGTCTAATCTTTCTTAGGAATTTTAATGATTGATTTTATATTGGCGACAAATTGTAAATGACGCCAAATTTTATTGAGCGAAATTATGAAACCAATGGTCAACAATCTTTGTGCATTACAATGAATATTTTAGGAAATATGAATAATCGAATTGTTGATCAGAGCATTCTGAATTCCAGAGTTAATCAAATAATTTGGGTGGCAAGATGTCGTAATGTATACGGTGTAGAGACCACAGTGTAATTCATGAATGTTAACGTGCAGTATTTCCTCAAACTTGACAAAATATTATCAATATTCTGTATTAACTTGACATAATAGACTCTATGATGAATTAGTTTTATTCAAAAAGGATATCTTCAATTTTGATGTTGCGTAATCACGACTAGATAAAATATTACGTTTTTTTCCTATGATAATTAACTGTATATTTGTTAATGTCAACAATATTTTATCTCAGTAGTTCAGATCATTAGTTAACTGAAGCTAGACGACCATTGAGAACCTAGAAGCACTGAACGGCCGTTTCGTCATATTATGGGATAAGTGACTGGCTTTAAGATGTATATCCTGGAGTTCTGGTGAGAAGCAGTGACCATTGGAGTTCAACCGGGTCGGTTATAAGATAGTAACTCTTTGATGTCAATGGTAGATGTGTCGCTCAATTTCGTGGATTAGTTGAAGATTGACATTAACACCGTTGGATACCGGCTCAGTGGCCTAGTGTTTAAAAGCTCGCGTGCTAGATCGACGGGTCCTGGGTTCGAATCCCGTGAGTCGAGTTTATGGATGAGAACTGCTAAAGAGTCCCACAATAGCACAAAACGGCCGTTCAGTGCTCCCAGGTTCTCTACGGTAGTCTAGATTCATTGAAAATTTAGAATCCTAATATGAAACTTCTCAGTAGTTTACATCTATGATTACACACATGGAATTCGAACTCAGGACTCTCTCTCTCTGTGTTGAGCTCAAATGCTTAACCTCTAGATCAATAAACCGGTATTTAACGGTATTAATGTCTAACTTCAATCAACTCATAAATTCAATTATTACAATACTACTACTAACTCCGTAAATTACTATTCAGATAAATTCTGAATTATCTTGTGATGATGAAGATTTGCAGTCCAATTGAATGATTTCGATAAAGTTTTGTACTTTTATCTGGATGGTTTAGTCACATGATGCTTTTCATCATTCCTTTGATTGACATCATCAGCACAAAACTTCAAATAGAAGTTCAATTGTATCATCATCAATAATAATAATAATGTTCAATAGAAAAAACGTATTTCCCAATGTTTGTTTAAATAAATCTTAGAAGATGTATTCAAGTCAATTATAATAATAAACAATGAATTCGATTTGTTTATTTAAAGTTAAAGAAATTAAGGTGTGGTTATTCAATTTATTTTTGTTTTAATAGTTGGATTGAATGAATTCACTAAAGATTCAAATGTCAATTTCAAGGCGGTCTATTTCAATAGTTTTGGATTGTTTTTGAATTGAATTAAACTAAATATATTCACTTACTTACTTACGCCTGTCACTCTTCGTGGAGAAGCATAGGTCGCCCATCATCACTCTTTATCTAAACCTGTTCTGGTTAATCTTTTCTAGTTCTTTCCAGTTGTTATTGATCTTTTTCATATCTACTTCGAGTTCTCAATGCAGTGTGTTCTTTGATCTTTATCTTTTCCGGTTCCCTTCAGGATCCCAAGTTAGCGCTTGCTTTGTGATGCAGTTTGGTGATTTCATTAATGAATATCCCATCCACTTCCATCTTCTTTTCATAATTTCCTGTTCAATTGGAAGTTGGTTTGTTCTTGCTCACAGTAGACTGCTGATGATGGTATCCGGTCAATCGACATTGAGTATCTTCAGTAGACAATTGTTTATAAATACATGTACCTTTTTGATGATGTAGTTGTAGTGGTTCTCCAAGTTTCAGCTCCGTACAGTAACACTATCTTGACATTCATATTGGAGATTGTGAATTTGATACTGACTGACAGTTGTTATGAGTTCCATATGTTCTCCGACTGTAGGAATGCCGTCTATGCTTTGCTAATTCTTGATGGGGGTAGTGCTAGTTCTCCACGTTTCAGTTCAGTACAGTATGCACGTACTATTGAAAAAAGGTTTACAACTTATTATAATGTTAATTACTGGAAAGCCTTAAAGGAAAACCTACAGTGTTTGGCAAATTTTCTTACGTATTCATTCTTCAAACAAAGAAAGAAATAAGTTTATTGAAATTCAAGGGGCTTATATATGGTAGATGGCAAAACAATTGATTGTAGTAGATGGATAAATGATGGGTGACCGATATCGAGTTTTAAAAATATAGATAAAATATATTGATCGACGTTAGATCACCACTGAAAACCTGGCATCACTGTATGACCGTTTCGTCCTAGTGTGGGGCTCCTCATTAGTGCGCATCCATAACCTCACACGTCGGATTCGAACCCAGGAACTTCGGTTTCACACGTTAACACTTAACGTCTAGAGTATTGAGCCAACATCCAACGGTGCGCAACAATTTATTCATTGTCTAAGGTGAATACCTGTCTCTATTCGATAAGGATTGGATTGCACTGGTCACGACTTGATATTCGAACTTCAAGAAATCATCTTAGAGCCCCACATCAAGACGTATTGGACATCCAGTGCTTTCAGATTTACCATGGTGGTTTAACATCAATCACTTCATGATCTTAATCAAAATATCAATGTTTAAGCATCATTAAAATGCAATAATAAAAAATCTTTTTACCAATTCTTAGCGAGATTATCTCTATTCTTGATATTAAAGAACGGAATTCAATCGTCATTTCATCAAGTTGATTATACAATAGATTGAATATGAAATTTTCTTAACATAGTTGAATGTTAACTTCATGATCTAAATGTTAAACACTCACTCATGAGACTGACAAGTCCTGCTTTCGAATCCATCACGTGGATTTATAGATATGCACTATAGAAGAGGAGTCTCATACAGGGACGAAACAATCATTCAATACTTCCAGATTTTCTATGACAATCTCATTTTAATAAAAAAAATATGATTTGAAAACATTTTTATATTCATAAAATATTCAGACTAATTGTCTCATTTTAAATGTATCACCATTTATAGTAAATCGATTTTCAATTGAAGAGTAACACCCAATGTCATTATTTATGTATGTTTCCTGTTACTATGGTAATTATGTATGGGGGAAAAAAGTAGGTATTTATATATATGAGTTAACTAAATGTTACAATAATGTTACTTTTTTTTCTGATTACATAAAGGAAAAAAACCCATAAAACTGTAACAAATAATAAAACGAACTTGAAAAAGACAGTTTGTACTATATGGTTGTTGTTGTTGTTGTTGTTGTTGTAATAGTCGTCGAGATTTTAATATCCGGATATAAGTTTAATAAAACGACAAGGAAATTTAAATTGAACTAAAATTCGGACAATGATGAATAACAATAGTTGAAATCATGAGTCAATTGAAGCTGGATCACTATGGAGAACTTGGAAGCAATGGACGATCGTTTCGTTCTAGTATGGAACTCCTCAACAGTGCGAATTCATGATCCTGCCTTTCCGCGAGATTCGAACTCAGAACCTATCAGTCTTGCGTGCAAGCGTTTAACCACTAGGTCAGTGAGCTGGCCGGCATCCAACAGTGTAAATGTCTAGCTTCAATTAATCTACAAAATCACGTCACCTTTCACCATTGTCTTCAGTAAGCTGATATCTCACAACAGACCTGGTTGAACTCCACTGGTAACAGCTTTTCAACTATTGAAATTACTAAAATCTCTACAAAACCCCTTCAGACAATTATGAATAGATCAATGTTAGAGTACCAACGTAAAACACGGAGATACTTGATGGTCATTTCGATGAAGTATAGGATTCCTTAGTAGTATGCGTTCACGATCGCTCACGTAGGACTCAAATATAGGACCTTCGGTTTCACGTGCGAACGTTTCACTTCTGAACCACTGAATCGATATCCACTGTTGTGATTACCCTATTTCTGTTATTGTCTCCGGTGGGTAACAGTTTCAAACCCGACATGGTTCAACTCCGCAAGTAATAATGATCTTCACAACACCATAGTGATAGTATTTGATTTCTGCGCGAAATCGTCATGTCATGTACAACGAGCACTGAAAACACTTTCTATACCATCCAAAACGTTTAAAATGATATCGAAAATGTCTGTAAACATGGAGTTAAAATGAAGGTAACAGAAGTATGAAATAATAAGTTACATCTCATTTCACTGTAAGTGATAGATGAATCAACAATATCCTCAATACTCAACCATAACCAGACTTTATCGTGAAACAAATCTAAACCTATTGTCGCTATATTTTTATAGACGAACTATTCACATAGGACGTCGTAGATTTTTGAGAGAAGTTCATCCATCTATTGCTACATTATTGCTTATAACAATTTGTATCGAGAACTCTGACCACAAATACCTAACAATATGAGGACACATATATCGGTTTGAATCCTTATTATAAGAGTTTGAGCATATGGATAATCGTTATCCATTAGGAGACGTTTATACATCATTATTTTTATATTTACAGTCAGAGTAACCAGTGTACACTCTGTTTATGTTTTGCTATGTGGTGTGTAGTGAACGAGAACATCAGTAAGGACAACCACATGCATTTTGGGAAAATCTCAGAACCATACAATGAATACTTCATTTGCAAAATGTCAATCAATTGTCTCATACTTCATTGTTCCTTTGTTTCCACACTAATCATTCTCTCTTCTCGTTCCATTTCTTCAACTTTCTCACATCAGCCATTTCACTTTCGATCACTGATACAAATACTACTGATATCTGTCCATATCAGTAGCACATATCACAATTGTATTGTCTTTATCATCACATACAAAAACTGTTCCCTCATTGGTTGAAAATTCATCACGGTTCTTTCAAACTCATCCTTACACCATACATTTACAGTATTTCCTTCCACTAGTTAATGAATTATTTATGAAAATAACAATCCATAATGAATGATGTCTTTGTTCTTTATAATCTGTGAACAGTAATGAAAAGACATCACCACCACCACCACCACCACAACAACAACAACAAAGAAGAAGAAGCAGAAGAGAGTGTTGTTTAGCCCTTAGAAACTTCTATATTCTTTCACTGATCATTACAATGATGACCTTACTTCCTACATAGAGTTCATTCAACTGTTTCCCTCTCTCTCTCTCTCTCTCTGTCACTCTCTCCCTATTTCATCAATTAGATAAATTGAAAAAACAAAGCAAAGAAACGAAGAGTAAAGAGAAGAAAGGAAAAGAAATAGAGATTAGTATCACCGACAATGATTTAAAAATTCAATATGGAAAGTTCAATGTTACTTTATGTCCATCATAAACACCCTACATATTTATCTATCTGATGAAACTTTGTCAACATATCTGATTACATATACTACTGAGGTGTGTGCTACTGATATCTCTCGATATCAGTAGGATATGTATCAACAATCGAAAGTCAAATATCTGGTGATGAAAGGTTAGGAACATCAAAGTAAACACAATGAGAACAAAGAATGATTGCTGTGGAAACAATGAACAATGACGATTGAGTCGATTGATTGACATTTTGTAATTGAAGTATGTGCTGTATGCTTCTCAGATTTTACTAAGAGATTCTGTTGCATTCAAATATATTTCGTTGTCCCTATTTGCGTTGTCGTTCACTACATTGATGTTACTGCCAACAATGTGGGGGAGGGGAGGGTGCTATTCTGTGGACATCATTGCGGGTTTGGTGCTAAGGTGTTAGGTAGGGCTATCTGGTACTACTACTACTACTACTACTTATAATAATAATAATGACAGTATATATATCACAATACATGTTATAAATAATCTTAATGTAAGGAAGTGTTTATCGGATTTGAGAAAATATCTCAGCAACGTTTCGACGAAATTCAGACATGACTGGTTCTCATCTCTTATCACATGAAGAGTTCAATACGAATACAATCGGACAATGGTCAAGATGAATATTCTACATTATGTAAATATACAAAAAAAACCTTACATTGTTAATTGTGTTTAGGTGTTACTCCTTTCTATGTTGATTGCACAGATTATGTGAACCAATCTGTTTTCATACTAATCTCTCAAATAAATCAATTCACTAGTGACTCATTAGACAACTCACAAGATCTGCTCAGCAGTAATGATGAAGTAAGAATGTTAAAACATACATCGATTTACATGTGTGACTGATCCCGAAAATTACCTCTCGAAGCTAGTCACTAGTGAGTACATGGTAATTATCAGTATGGGGTTGGGGAGATTGTTGAGTTTTTTATTGAGATGATGAATCAATGGATGTTAGATCGCCATTGAAAACCTGGAGTCACTGGATGGCCGTTTTGTCCTAATATGCCGGCTCAATGATCTAGACTTTGAGTATTCTCGCGTGAGACCGAAAGTTCTGCGTTTAAATCTCGCAAGCGGGATCGTGGATGAGTACTACTGAGGAATACCGTACCAGGATGAAACGGTCGTTCAATACTTACAGGTTTCTAATGGTGGACTAGATTTAATCAACTTATGAATTCAACTATTTAAAACAATCGGCTAATGTTTGTTCATAATAGTGTCATGATGGGGAAATTCTAAACAGATGACAAGTGATTAATCAATGAAAAATCTGATGATCAACAAATCAACAATCAAGTTAAACGTTTTGTTTATTATATCCAAAATCTGTTACACATTATGATATGCTTGATTGAATAAGAGTTATTTGTACATTTGGGAGAATATCATGGCAGTCTAATATTAATCAATTCATGATGTCAATAAAAAAACTTAATAATCTTCACAACCCCATACTGATAATTACCATATGCTTACTAAAGACTAGCTTCGTGAGGGAATTCTCGGAGTTCTTGTGAGATGCTGTGGCCAGTGGAGATAATTCATGTCAAGTGGAGACAGGTATCTAACTCAATACAATGGAAGATGGTCGCGCAATTTCGTGGATTGGTTGAGGTTAAACAATAACACTATTGAATGCCGACTCAGTAGTCTAGAGGTTAAGCGTCCACGCGTGAGATCAAAGTCCTGGGTTAGAATCATGGATGAGTACTTCTGAGGAGTCCCACAAAAGGACAAAACGGTCGTTCAGGTTTTCAAGGGTGATCTAGCATTATTCGGTTAATGATCTCAATCAAAGACTTACCAATCTCCTCAAGCAATAGTCAATAAAGTCAAGCGATTTTTAACATGCTGACTACAATTTACCATCAATTAGTGTTTGATACATTGAATAAATGATCTCTATGTAGGTAGTCTGTGTGGATAGTCAGTCTGGTCAAACTGGATAAAAATGTTATGATTTATGATGTGCGATGTTCAAGATCTGATACTGAAAAACAACGTGTTATGCCTTTTACTTCTCTGACTAATTACTTGATTGAGAAGAGAAGAGTGAAGGAGACGCTTATTGACCTACCAAATATATGTATCAATAGTCGCTCATTCTGATACATTTCTACCGCTTAAAAAACCAATCCGTGCGTTTGTCATTTAGAAATAATCTGATTGTCACTAAGTGACCAAAACATGGTACAAAACCATGAAGTCATTGACAAGTTGACTGAGTCATGTTAATAGGCTTAAACTACCTCGTTAGAATCCGTCAGTCGATAACAACCGATAGTTAGAGACCTTGAATGACATGGTTCAAAATCATTTGCAATTGCGCAGGTGCATCCACTTTTTGTGTTCTCCCAAATTCTAACCCTCTGAATTCTTTATGTTCCCCATTTTTTCTCTTTCCAAATTTATTTCGCTGGATTATACTCCTTGAATAAACTTTACAAACCCTAATCTTCCCGATTACTGCTTATACTCTTACTACCTCTACCACTATGGGATTTGGATCGACAACTACATCTCTGTGGTATTGTGGTATGGCAACTCGAGCTGATGTACGTACGTACGATGTTCTACGTTGTTGCTAACTGACTGTCTGAAGTGACCACATCTGCCTACTATTGATTGATTTATTGTATAAACGTGACAACTCCTGGTAGATACTTAATGTGAATTATCCTATAGTGATAACCAAGTGAATCAGCTTCTTTGATGACTGTAAAGATCAAATAGAATCTTATTGGAACAACAGCATTTAGTACTAAGAACAGGTTAGAGAAGCACAGAATGGAACTAGTACTGTACGGGTTTGCCATGACATACAATCAAGTAATCCTCTTTGGTTATCTTTGACCTGTAAGAGGTAAAGTAGACTGTTTAACGTTCAACGATCTAGAGTCTAACATAGAAACGGTTCAAATTGATTGATGGCTTGGCTTGGGCTCAGTGACATTTCTCTGGCCGTATAAAACACTTCGTTTCTAGCTGATCCATAGAGTTCCACAATCTCTAACATTTGAATCTCTGAATATATCCTTAGATAGTTTTCAGAGGGGTCTTTATTTAGAACAAACAAAGCGATGTTGCAAGTGTTTACTTATATATATCCACAGAAGATAAGTAATAAACTAAACGACATCTTGATTCATTTATGTACTGGTTGATTAAATCTTTCCATTGATGTTGAGATGGATCGTGTCTAGCAGTGGAATTTAGGACAGGCGTTTCGTCCTATTCGAGATTCGTCAGCTGCATGTGTCTGCATCCTAGAGTTTATGTTCAACCTGGAACTTGAATCCATCAACTCCGCGATTCAGTTACATCCAGCTGACGAGCCCTAAATAGGACGAAACGCTTATTCTAGAATCCACTACTAGTCACCATCCATCTCTGCTTACAGACGACATCTTATTTCCGTCGTATTATTCTGAGTTAGTAAACTGATTTATCACTATGAGATTTATGGAGACTATTGAATTTTATTAAGATCACGAATCAATCTATATTATGCAGCTTTTGGAAACTCGAAAATACAGGACGGCCATTTCATTCTAATATGAGACTGAATTACATCTTAGTTAATCTGCACAACTGTTTTATATTCGTAGATGATATCTGTCAATAGTAGAACTTAATTGAGAAGTGAGTATCATTTAAAACTAAGGTATGAGGACGTTCCATGGGTAAACTAGAGGAAGCTCATTTTTTCACTTGTCTTCTGTCTTCTCACTTTCGACTTGGGAGTGTCCTGGCGTTCGAGTGCTGAAGTCATACACGGTATATTAGAAATCTAAGCTCTAGAAATGACATAAGGATCAATGAGTAAATATCTCATTCCAATAAGAATGATTACTACGCCACAGCCTTTGTAACTAAATATCTCTAGGAGTTATGAAGAATGCCTAACCATTCAAATCCCTTTTATTCTGCTTAAATTATCATTCCATTTTAATTGCTAGATTCATGAAACAATTAAAATTAAACTACCATGGAAAATCTGAAAGTACTGAACGATCGTTTCACATTTGCATGAGACTCCTCAGCATCGCGCATCCACGATCCCGATCGCAGGATACGAACCTAAGACACATCGGTCTCACGCGAGAACACCTAACCTATGGTCCACTGAGTTGGCCGCCATTCAATGTTGGTAATGTCTAACTTCCACTAATCCACAAAACTGCGTCACCATCTAATGAGTTACCATCTCACAATAGACCCCGCTGAACTCTATTAGTTACGGCTTCTCACTAGAATTCCAGGAAATACCTCTTGGAGACAGTCACTTGTGAGCATATAATGATTGTAATCAGAGAGAGGTTTTGCGGATATTATAGTAATTTATTAGTTGAATCTACCAGTCAACTTAAACTAAACCATCATGAAAAACCTGGAAGTACTGAAAGACCGTTTCAACTACTCAACAGTGCACATTCACGATCTCACCCAGCGGGGGGTTTCAAACTCAATGTTTCCACATTTTTCATGATAGTCTAGTTCTTTTTTTAATTGACTCATGAGTCTACAAAACTCTCTTCATTCCATTTTAGTTCAATAATGAATGTAAATGATTCAATTCATATCAACTTTTCTTTAATTTTCCTAAATAAGACTTGGATATTAACATCCGACAAGTAGTGAAATGATATAAATATATTAATAGACGTTTGTTCTTATTATTAGAATTAATCTAAAGCCTATTTCATTATTACCATGTTCATGTCAGTATTTCACATTCCTATATCATGCATAATTACTTAATATGGATTCAAGTATGGAATTGATAATTCACTATGGTATATGATGTATGCATGCCTATTTACCCTTTATTAGTAGTAATATTGGTATTAGTGATGGTAGTAATAGTAGTGGTGATGGTAGTAGTAACTGTAGTGATAGTAGTAGTAGTGGTGGTAGTAGTAGTAGTAGTAGTGGTGGTGGTAGTAGTGGTAGTAGTGGTAGTAGTGGTGGTGGTAGTAGCAGCAGTGGTGGCGGTAGCAGTAGTAGTAGTATTAGTAGTATTAATATGCTATGTAATGAATAAAACAATAAAGAGAGATCAATATATATTCACTTTGAATATACAATCAATCGTATATACTATATAAAGGATAATGAAAATGTCAACATTGAAAGTGAATTATCAACATAAATTTGTTATGATCGTTAAATGTGATTATGATCAGAAATCGATACAGATTAGATAAATGTTCAAAAATCTAGGATCAGTGAATTTTCATTATGTCCTAGTATTAGATTCTTTATCAGTGTAGATTCATGAAGATACACTGGATAACCGAACCAAAGGATTTGGCAGTTCCATGGATACAAGTTAAACTTGTGTACAATTAAATGTCGACTAAGTGGTTTGAAGATTAAGTGTTAAAACCAAAGACTGAAGGTTGTGGGTTTGATTATCTGTTACAAGATTGTGGATATGTACTACTTAGATGTCACACAATGAGAAGAAATAGATATTCAGCCCCTGCAGGTTTACAATTGTTGAGATACTTGTTTAGTTGTTCGACGAGTAAGACAAAAAGAAGCCTTAGTATTCAGTTACTCATCTAAATATGATTGTCGGTGAGACTACAATTTATGGACAACCTTTGAGGGACGGTAAAAAGACCTTAAGATGAAGTACTTAATGTTCTGAAAGAACCACAGTGATTGAAATTTAAAATAATCATTTCAATGTTTCGTCCAAACAAACATGTCTAGACTTCTTCAGGGTAGAATATTCAAAATCATCAAAGAAATATATAGTGTTTTAACACTCAAATCATATCATATCTACACTGTGTTTATTCAATCATATTTGAATATCGACCTTACTTACTTACTTACGAGTGTTATTCCCAGTGGAGAATAGGCCACTGACCAGCATTCTCCAACCCACTCTATCCTCAGCCTTCCCTTCTTATTCTATCCAATTCTTGTTCATTCTTCTCATGTCTGTCTCCATTTCTCGGTGTAATGTGTTTTTTATCTTCCTCTTCTCCATTGACCTTGAGGATTCCATGTGAGGACTTGCCTTGTGATGAAGTTGGGTCCTATCCTCAATATGTGTCCTATCCACTTCTACTGCTTCTCTCTGATTATTTCCTTCGCTGGAATTTAGTGAGTTCTCTCCCACATTAGGTTGCTGCTGATAGGATATTGACCTTAGTAAATAGAATAACATGGGCTAATTAAATGAGAATTCTGTGGAAAGGTCAAATCGTGAAAATAAATGACTCAACAGACTGTGTGTAAGCACGTATGTGTAGGATTGAGTTATTACTGATTGATATTCGGTGTTAATATGTTGTATATGAAGAAATAAATGAAAAGTACAAGTTGAAGGTTGAACAAATTGTTTCTGATGTGTATGTACCATGAGAATAATGATATACTTATTTCGATAGCTGAGATCATGAGTCAATTGGAACTAAACCACCATGGAAAACTTGGAAGCACTGGACAGCCGTTTCGTCCTACTGTGGGACTCCTCAATAGCGTGTATCCACGATCCCGCCACGCGGGATCCGAACCCAGGATATATAAGTTTCGCGTGTGAGAGCTTAGCCACTAGTCCACTGAGCCAGCATCCAACAGTATTAATGTCTAACTTCAACTAATCCGCGAAATTGAGCGACACATCCACCATTGTCATCAGTGAGTTCCTATCTCACAGCTGAGCCGAATTAAGATCAATCTTATGAACTATTGGTTCGTTCATAAATGATAATCTCACCAAAATGTATAGAATGTTACATGCAAAAAGAACTAACTAGACATTAAGAATACTTAATATAAATTCATTTGGTATTGTCTGCTTGAATATTCCCATTAATATTTTAGGACTGCAATTGATCAGTCTCTTATTGGTATATGTGGACAATGTGCGTATTGCCTCGATATTGCCTTAAGTCACAGGCATTATAAACAATGATGGGTAGTAGCTAGCAGTGGAATCCAGGACATGCGTTTCTTCCTGTTTGGGACTCGTCAACTGAATGTACCTGCACCTCAGAGTTGATGTTCAATCTGGAACTCGAACCCGAAATCGTTCACTTCAAACGCAATCTCATTATCCGCTTAGCTACTGAGTTCTGATAGACCCTTGCTTGTGCAATGAGGTGAAGTTTAGATTCAATTGGTATTGTTTACTTGAATCTTCCTCATATTGCCTAGGACTGCTATTGATTAGTCTTAATATAGTTGAATAGAGATTTTGTTTATGCCCACTACCTACCTTACTTATTCTCATTTTTATCCTTTTATCCTTACACTACATTTGACAGTGGAAAGCATAAATTGTAGTCATATTGTTAAAAAACATATCGACATTGACGACACACTTTCTTGTTTTTTAGAAGCCCAAATTTAAATGAGATCAGACTACAATTTGTTTCATTTGTTTCATGTAAAATCATCTTTAATTCTGAAGATTAATGTCTTCCTAACGTTCATTAAGTATATTGTATCTGTGGTGTGAGGTAGCATCATTGATGACTAGGGTGGATCTGATACAGATGTGAAGGCGCAGATCGGCATAACAAGAGCAGCATATTTACAACTGGAATCCAAACCAACACCAAAGTTAGCATCTTCAATACAAATGTTAAGACAATTCTACTGCATGAAGCGGAGACTTGGAAAACTGCGAAAGTCTTCATTCCGAAGATATAAATGTATATTCACAGATTTTTGCGCAAATCGCTTCGAATCCGTTGGCCAGACACTGTCAGCAACAACCTAATGTGGGAGAAAAGTCACTAAATTCTAGCGGAAGAATTAATCAGGAAGAAGCGCTGGAAGTGGATAGAACACACATTGAGGAAAGCACCAAACTGCATCACAAGGCAAGTTCTCACATGGAATCCTTAATTTCAAAGGAGGAGAGGAAGATCAAAGAACACAGTACTTCGAGAAATGGAAACAGACATGAGAAGAATGAACAAGAATTGGATAGAACTAAGAAGGGAAGGCTGAGGACAGTGTGGGTTTGAGAACCCTGGTAGGCGACTTATGTTCCATTGGTAGTAACAAGCAAAAGTAAGTCAAGTAAAAAATGATTAACCGAAATATGATACAGGAATTATGCATTCGAAAAGATATTGTTATCAGTCTTATACTAGTCTAACTACCTATTTCTAACACTTACTTGCATAACATCTTATTTCATCATCTCAATGATAAGTTAAGTTACCTTTAAAATTACCATAATCTCCACAAATCTGAATTCTGATAAAAGTTATGTGTCCACTAGTGACTAGGTCCGAGAAGGATTTCTCGGAGTTCTAGTGAGAAAACGTGACCAGTGGAAACCGATCCGTGTCGGGTGTGAGACAGTTATCTACCTCAGACAATGAATGAAGCGTTGTGCAAAATGATGAATTGAATATCCACAAAACCTTTTTCTGATAATGATCATCATATACTCACTAGTCAATAGCTTCAAGAGGTATTTCCTGAAGTTCTAGTGAGAAACGATGACCAGTGGAGTTCAACCAGGTCTGTTGTGAGATAGTAACTCACTTAAGACAATGGTGGACGTTAGCTCGATCTTGTGGATTGGTTGAAGTTAAACATTAACACCGTTGAATGGCGGCCAGCTCAGTGGTATAGAGGCTAAGCATTCATACGCAAGACTGATATGTCCTGGGTTCGAATCTCGCAGAAGGGCGGGATTATGGATGCCCACTGCTGAGGAGTCCCGTACCAGGACGAAACTGCCATCCAGTGCTTCCAGATTCTCCTTGGTGGTCTAGCTTTAACTGACCAATAATCCCAGCCATTGAAATTCTTATAATATCCACAAATACCATTCTGATATTATACCATTTAGTTATGTATACCTGGTTAAAGTCAATTCATGTATCAATCTTTAATCATTGAAATATCATCTAAATAAATTTCCCTTTCAAAAGAGAAAGTACTTCTTAAATGATACACATAAAACGAACCATAAAAAGGAATGAATGTAAAGAGATGGTACATATTTCTTTTTTAAGGAGGGATACTGTCTTGTTCACCTTTCTCCCATCTCTCTTTATTATCTCTCTTTTACTAAACATTTGGGAAAAAGCCAATCTAATTAAATCAGTTATAGTTTAAGCAAAGATTAGTAGAGATGATGATGATGAGAAAATGGAACTAACAATTCATCACTAACTAATACAAAATAATATTCGGTTAATGTAATTGAAGGATAAAACACATGTGTATAGTCATTTTTAAGCTTTTGGTTGAGATCATAAATCAATTAATGTTAGGCCATCATTGAAAACGTAGAAGTACTATGAGGACATTTCGTCTTGATATGGGACTCCTCAGCAGTGTGCACCCACGATCACGCATGCGGGATTCGAATCCATGATATTCGGTCTCGTGCGCGGACATTTATTACATTATATTAAGTCATATTTATTTACTTACTTACTTAAGCCTGTTACTCCTTGTCGATGAGTATAAGCCAACCACCAGAGTTCACTATCCAAATGTATCATGAACAATCTTAACTAGCTGTTTCCATTTGCTATTCATTCTTCCCATGTCTGCTCCCAATTCTCATTTTCTGTTTCTCTTCAGGATTCAAAAGTAGTGCTTATCTTGTGATGCCATCTGGTGATATCCACAAATTGTGTCCTGTTCACTTCTATCTTCTTTTCCTAATTCTTTAGTGAATTGATTTGTTTGAGAGTTGACAATGCAAAGAGTAGATTAGAATGAAAACTGATTGGTTCACATAATCTGTGCAATCAATATAGAAAGAAGTAACACCTAAACACAATCAACAATGTAGTTGTTTTTTTGTGTATATTTACATAATGTAGAATTCTCATCTTGACCATTGTCCGATTGTATTCGTATTGAACTCTTCATGTGATAAGAGGTGGAAGCCAGTCATGTCTGAATTTCGTCGAAATATGACTGAGATATTTTCTCAAATCCGAGTGATACTTCCTTACATTATGATTATTTATAACATGAATTGTGATATATATATACTGTGATTATTAGTATTAATATAAGTAGTAGTAGTAGTAGTAGTAGTAGTAGTAGTAGTAGTAGTAGTAGTAGTAGTAGTAGTAGTAGTAGTAGTAGTAGTAGTAGTAGTAGTAGTAGTAGTAGTAGTAGTAGTAGTAGTAGTAGTAGTAGTAGTAGTAGTAGTAGTAGTAGTAGTAGTAGTAGTAGTAGTAGTAGTAGTAGTAGTAGTAGTAGTAGTAGTAGTAGTAGTAGTAGTAGTAGTAGTAGTAGTAGTAGTAGTAGTAGTAGTAGTAGTAGTAGTAGTAGTAGTAGTAGTAGTAGTAGTACCAGATAGCCCCAACTAACACCTTAGCACCAAACCCACAATGATGTCCACAGAATAGCACCTCCCCTCCACATTGTTGGCAGCAACATCAAATGTAGTGAACGAGAACAAAATTGAGGACAACCAAATATATTTGAATGCAACATTACAGAACTCTCAGTAAAATCTAAGAAGCATACAACACATACTTCAATTACAAAATGTCAATCAATCGTATAAATCGTATCGTCATTGTTCATTGTTTCCACAGCAATCATTCTTTGTTCTCATTGTGTTTACTTTGATGTTCCTAACCTTTCACCACCAGATATTTGACTTTTGATTGTTGATACATATACTACTGATATCGAGAGATATCAGTAGCACACACCTCAGTAGTATATGTAATCAGGTATGTTGACAAAGTTTCGTCAGATAGATTGATATGTATGGTGTTTATGATGGACATAAAAGAACTGAACTTTCTATATTGAAGTTTTCACTCATTGTCGGTGATATTATTCTCTATTTCTTTTCTTTGCTTTGCTTTGTTTTTTCAATTTATCTAATTGATGAAATGGAGAGAGGGGGAGACGGAGGGAGAGATAGAAACACTTGAATGAACTCTATGAAGGAAGTATGGTCATCATTGTAAGGATCAGTGAAATAAAATAGAAGTTTCTAAGGGTTAAACAACACTCTCTTCTGCTTCTTCTTCTTTGTTGTTGTTGTTGTTGTTGTGGTGGTGGTGGTGGTGGTGATGTCTTTTCATTACTGTTCACAGATTATAAAGAACAAAGACATCATTCATTATGGATTGTTATTTTCATAAATAATTCATTAACTAATGGAAGGAAATACTGTAAATGTATGGCGTGAGGATGAGTTTGAAAGAACCGTGATGAATTTTCAATCAATGAGGGAACAGTTTATGTAAGTGATGATAAAGACAATACAATTGTGATATGTGCTACTGATATGGACAGAAATAAGTAGTATTTGTATCAGTGATCGAAAGTGAAATGTCTGATGTGAGAAGGTTGAGGAAATGGAACGAGAACAGAGAATGATTAGTGTGGAAACAAAGGAACAATGAAGTATGAGACAATTGATTGACATTTTGCGAATGAAGTATTCATTGTATGGTTCTGAGATTTTACTAAAATATTCTATAATTTTGTATTGAAATACATTCAGTTGTCCCAACTGATGTTCTGGTTCACTGCACTATTATTGTGCACAACTTTCATGTCTATCAATATTTTATTCACAGCGTACTCTGACTGTAAATATAAAAAGAATGATATATAAACCCATCCTAATGAATGAAGATTTTCCATATTCTAAAACTCTTATACGTGGAGTTGAAAAACCGTCATTTCACACCAATGGTGCACATAGACTCCAGAATTCTGAAGGAACAAATGACGTATGAACCGATCGTTGGTCTACCATCGGACTGCGTCTCCTGACGTTATCCTACTGCCTTATGGATCAGACCTTTAGGTGGAAGGCTTCGAGTGTGGCCTCCTAAGAAAACCACCTGCATCAATCTGGTCACCCGAGTAGTATCATAGCCCACACACAAATCGAGTAACTTGTGTAGCGCATATGTATTCGGTTCCCCTTTTGTACCAATATTTATGTATTCACATAAATTAATTAATAAGTTCCCTTAAGATTTTAGATCATTGTTTTTGTAGTTAACGTTTTTAGCGAGTTGATTTCCTATGCGTTGGGGTCGCTAACCCTGTGCCCAACCCTCCTCCTTTATCCGATCTTAGGACCGTCAGTAACCCGAAAGGGGCTCCATTAAAGTCTTATTACATGTACATAAATTATCAAGGATGTTCAATCCAAAAATAAAAAAGATTTCTACATACACACACACGCACACAGCACACACACGACACAATATAAACCAATTTGTCCATTCAAATCAAAACAAACCGAATGGATTGAAAGATAAAATCAATAAATGATACTATTCGAATTTCAATAACCATGATAACCATGTAAGAAATTATAGGTTATCCATTTGTTTGTCATTTACATCCAGACAATATAAACATATTTGTACACAATCACATATGTAATTAGTACTAATAATAATACAAAGTAAAAACAAACAAAATAATACAAAAAAAAAGACATTTTCATTGCATTTTTACAGATACATTGTCTGAAGAGAAAAAGAAAAAGAAAATCAATTCATTCCAATATAACAATGATATTTCATTGAGATCATGAACCGATTAATGTTTGACCACCTTTGAAAACCTGGAAGTACTGGACGGCCATTTCGTCCTATTGTGAGACTCCTCAGTAGTGCTCACTAGCGACTAGCTTCGTGAAAAAATTCTCGAAGTTCTGATAAGAAGCCGTGACCAATGGAGCTAATCCGTGTCGGGTAGAAACAGGTGTCTACTTCAGTACAATGAAAGATGGTTGCGCAACTTTGTGGACTGGTTGAGGTTAGACATTAACATCATTAGATGCCGACTCAGTTATCCAGTAGGTTAAGCGTTCACGCGCGAGAGTGAAGGCCCTGGGTTCGAATCCCACGAGCGGGATCGTGGATTCACACTGCTGAGGAGTCCTACAATAGGATAAAACAGCCGTCCAGTGCTTCCAGGTTTTCAATGGTGGTCCAACATTGCCTGGTTCGTGATCCCAATCAATAACTTAATAATCTCCACAACCCTATACTGATAACATTGTCCATTTAAGGAGTGTAGGAAGATGAAGAAGAGAAAACAGACATATGTAAAGAAATAATCAACATAATATGGAAGTGTATTAAGATCACAATAAACTAAGGGATTGGATACAATACTTATAAACATAAAGATCAGGTTTGAGTTAATGAATCACCAAAGTCTCCAATATGAACAAGCTTCTTATTCATCTCCTCATAGAACCAGTTCGTTTTACTCTGTGAATAATTTTAAATGAAGATTCTAGATGGAGATAGATGACCACAATGAATTGGATATTCAACTACCAAGCTATTGACTGATTTACATAAACATGTTTTATGATACCTAGATACATGTTTGGAAAATGCACGCTTCATGTAAGCAAGTTTCTTCTCTGAAAGTCTACAATTGGGACAATATAAGAATACCATGAAATGTATGGAATATATCCATAGTAGAATCTTTTTGCAAGGTTGCTTACTCTCACAATTTCTGTTTCTCCTGGTGATCGACTGGAAGATCATGAAGACATCAAGATCTGGGTGGAAGCATGGTATAGAGTAGACAGCTAGGATGCAGTTGGACAATCTAGAGTTCGCAGATGATCTGGCTCTTCTATCGCACACGCAACAACAAATGCAGGAAAGACGACCAGTGTAGCAGCAGCCTCAATAGCAGTAGGTCTCAACATACACAAAGGGAAAGGCAAGATTCTCCGATACAACACAGAGTGCAACAATCGAATCACGCTTGACGAAAAAGCTTTGGAAGATGTAAACACCTTTACATATGTGGGCAGCATCATTGATGAACACAGAGGATCTGATCCAGATGTGAAGGCATGAATTGGCAAAGCAAAAACAGCATATTTACAATTGAAGAACATATGGAACTCAAAACAACACAACTCAATCAACACCAAGTTCAGAATTTACAATACAAATGTGAAAACAATTCTACTGTATGGAGTGGATACTTGGAGAACTAAGAAAGCCATTATCCAGAAGATACAAGTGTTTATTAACAGTTGTCTACGTAAAATACTTCTGATCTGTTGGCTAGACACGATCAGCAACAACCTACCATAAGAGAGAACAAACCAAATTCCAGTGGATGAAGAGATCAGGAAGAAGCGTTTGAGGAAGGCATCCATCAGCGTCACAAGGCAATCACTCATCACTTGGAATCCTCAGAACCGAATGTGAAGAGGAAGACCAAAGAACACATTACCCCGAGAAATGGAGACAGATATTCCATCGTATCTAACAGTTTAAAGTGGAACATCCAATTTACATTCAATGAGACTATATTTTATAGATGACCTTGCAGTGACGCTAAACTGACCTTGAGAGGCTCCATCTAATGACTAGGACTAATTGAGGGTTATAAACCTGTATGAGGAATTAAATTCCTGATTTACATTTGATGGTTAAGGTTAGAAATTAGATTTTGGGGTTTTCATCACAAACCGACATCAGCTCAAATGCCAAGACGCTATTTAGCCAAATGGATGAGTGAATTACGCGCCAAAATCCAAGACCCATTATCTTTAACCCTAATTGGTTCGTCTATAAATTATAATCTCACCTTATATCCTTATTCTGATTTCCATTTAATTAATTAATTATATATATATTTATCACATTTTTTTTATTTTGCCGAAGATTTTCTAAAATTAGCGGACATACACCATATCACCATGGTAACTTGTAAAAAAAAAATTCACTGATGGAGACACTTCAATGTTTCCTGAGACATTTTACTGTTGTTTTTTGTTGTTGTTTATCTGTTCTAGCGGAACAAGAAGTTAGTTCTCTACTGTATCTTGTCTAATAATGTTATAAGTACAACCTATCAAACTAGAAATCTTTATAGTTAATGGTAGTTGTGAGATAATCACTGATGTTGACAATTCATTGTGAATTAAATATAGTATAATAAGAATTATTTTTAGTACGTCACAATCCTTTTATTGTTACCGATCGTATTGTACTACATGAAAATTTAGGTGCTTACTTATTTACACCTGTTATTCTCAGTGGAGAATAGGCCACTGATCAGCATTCTCCAACCCACTCTGTCCGCAGCAATCCTTTCTTAATCTATCCAATTCTTGTTTATTATTTTCAGATCTGTCTCCATTCCTCGGAGTAATATTGTGGTATGTGCTACTTATATCGATATAAGTAGTTATTGATGTTAGTCAGGAACAGAAGGTCTGGCAGCAGACAGACAAGAGGATCGAACAGAAAAGAATGGAAACAGGATGCGATGTGTATGAAAATGTAAGAACAATGAAGTCTGAGTCATTTTGAGACAATTGATGAACATTTTGCAAATTAAGCATCTACTTTATGATTGTTAGATTTTATTAACAAGTCTTGTAATTTTGTGTTCAGTGCATTCGATTGTCCTCACTAGTGTTCTTGTTCACTACAATATGTTCTTCGGTCTTCCGTTTTTCCTTTGCTTTGAAGATTTCAAGTGAGGACTTGCCTTGTGATGCAGTTGGGTGCTATCCTCAATGAGTATTCTATCCACTTCTAGTGCTTCTTCCTGATTTCTTCCTTCACTACAATCTAGTTTGCTCTGTTCCACAGTAAGTTGTTGCTGATAGTGTCTAGCCAACGGATCTGAAGTATTTTGAGTAGATAGTTCTTCAAAAAAAAACAAGAACTCCGACTACATACAACTGTTAATTTAAGTTAGACTTCCTTTCATTTCTGGTGATATACAGTTTGTTATAGAGAGTTTGTGAGCTCACCAGCTAATAAGGAATTTAAACGCTTTAATGTCATTCGTCTCATTCTCCGAAACAGATAGTTGTTAGACATAATTTTCAGATAATTGCCTTTCTTATTTACTGATCAGTCTTCTGAAATAATGACTTCAACTTACGGTCATTGACTAGAATGTGTATAGAATAGGAGAATTGTGACAAAGTATCCATGCGAGATGTCCTTCTATCAAACAAGGGATAAAATTTCTATTCATCAGTTCCCTCTGTTTCAATTTATAACTGTGCAATATGACCAGTGAAACTTGAGAACTGTCGTAAATAAATAGATTCAGTCGTAAATATCTTCAAAGCATTGCTCATGTATGTTGGGAATGCTGGCTGAACAATATTGAAATAGCAGATAGGATATTGGTTACAGATGCATAGCCATTACCATATGAGTAACTGATTCAATCTGTTCGTCCATTATAATCTTCATCTTCAGTTCACCCATTAATCGTCATCTCTCTCATTCCTACTCCATTATCCCATGTATTTCCGTTTCACTTTCCGTCTCCGTTTTCTTTCTACCCACATTCCACGTTTATTTCAACATTTTACCTTATTGTGTCTTATTCATTCCGTTATTAGAATTATCAGTCTATACCTAACACCTATGAAGTTTCCATAGCTTTAAATGACGAATCGATCGTGGATAGACCAAGTTCAGAAATGTAGAAGCATTGTACATCCTTTACGTTATAGTGTGGAAGTCTTCATCAGTGCTTATTCTTGACTGTGACACTGGTAATCCAATCCACGAACTTCGGTCTCCCATGTGGACACTTGATCTGGAGATTATTTAGCTAAAAATTCTCGATGAATATTCATGGTCTTAAGATTTGTAATTTCAGTCTCTTAATAATCATTGGCAAATATGTGTCACATGTCCATTTTTCGTTGTTAGCTTGAGTAAATTTATAGATCCATTGAAGTGTTGAGATTAATCTTCACAATCATGATAGCAACGATAGGGTGAGCGATCATCATTGAAGATTATGAAGTGACAAACAACCATCTCGTCCCATTATAAGTCTCTGCGAAAGTTCGTCTACGACCTTACACTGGGGAATCAAACCCAGGATCCTCGGTTACGCGATTCCACGCGTATCCTCTAAACCACTAAGCTGATATCCATCATTATCTACTGTGAGTAAATGACTCACACCCTGGCACCGGTTAGCTCCACTGATAACGGCTTTTCGTCAGAACTCCAAAAATTTCCTCTCAAATCTAGCTTCGAATGAGCACTTTTTTGTTGTCATTAAGGGGTTGTGGGAATTGTGTTACTTCCCGACTACGGTTATTTAAGTTCATTTTTATCAACTGTATGAAAAAGACTATTATTATTATCAGCATATCTAGTTAACATCTGGCATTGTTATCCTCTCGAAATGCTCTCACATGGCCACGTGCATGCATCCACTGTCACGGAATTCCTACTCACTGCTTTCTCGCATCACGGGTGTTGTTTACAAAATCGAGAGGAAGAAAAGCGAATATCTGACGCATTAGACGGGTTGGTTGACATGGACAGTCTACCTAGGGAAGTTGGAAAACCCTCATACCAAACCAATGTTGCACATGGGCTCCAATATCCTAAGGAAAAAATGTTGTATGAGCCAATTGTTGGTCACCGGCTATCATAAGTCTACAGTCTTGTGGATCAGACCTTTAGGTCAATGGCTCGGGGAGTGATCCTCTGTGGAAACCACCTGTTTCGATTTGGGCACCCGAACAGTATCCTAACCCTTACACAAATCGAATGATTTATGTGATGCATATGTAATTGATGCCTTCTTGTACCAATATTTATTTGTTTATTTAAACAAATAAATGTAGGGATATCCAGAAATCTCCTTGAAAATAATCCAGAAAACGGCTCTGAAAACACTGAGAAGCATCTCATCCAAGATACATTCAATAAATGTTTCACCAGAAACGTCTAGAAAGGGATAAGACACATTTCGAGTTTCTGATTGGATGATCACTTATACTGCTATTGTGTTTAGTAACGTTCCTGAGATTTCCCGAAATCCAAGACCATTTAAAATATTATAAAAACCCTAGATTTTCTGTACATAAACAAACCTTTGAAGTAAAGAGGGTTTTTTTGCATAGTTCGCGCTTTTTCTATCGTGTTTCCAAGTTGGTATGTAGATTCAGCCTGTGGTGGGGTGAGGGTAGGGGGTCACTACCAAAGCTTAAGAATTGAACCTAATTTTCAATTAGAAGATTTATCAATATGATATATTAGTTTCATATATTACCATGGTAACATTATTTCAGGTCATTATGTCAATATCAATTAAGTAAAAAAAATTTTGTTCAGTTTGACAGATATGAACTTTTATCCTATGACGACAGCATTGGATTATTCTATATGAACCATGTATGTGTTTTACAGTAGAAACATTCTGTAAAGAGTTGATAAATCTTCATTTTTATCAGGTTTTTTTTGTGTTTTTTTTACTTAGTTACGTAAGAAATGAAGTGGTTCCCGTTTGCAATTATGAACAATAGAACTGTGGTTACAACACAGGGTGATAGGTACAGAACTTAGGTTACCTAGGTATGTTGGTTGGGTGTACAGTGAAGGGTTTGGGGGATAGATAAACATTGGAGCATATGAGTTAGAACATTAACTCAAAATAAATCTGTAATTAAAATCAGAAATCGATAACTGTGTATCTTTAAATATGCTTGCATTTATCAGTGTATGGGTGAATGATGGTTGACTAGTGCGTTATCGTTCTATCCTATTGTGGTTTATTCTACTTAAGTTGACAGATATAAGTAGCATAAAACATCAATCAGAAATCGAAGGCCTGACAACAAAAGCTTGAGAAGATTGGATTGATAAGAACAGAAATGTTTACAGAGATTAATTATTATACTAATAACAGGAATAAAGGAACAATGAAGATTGTAAGAGACAATTGATGGTAGATGCTCAAATGAAGTATTGAATGTATAGTTTTCGTATTTTATGAAGACATTCTACAATCTTGTATTAACTAATAAGTTGGTCTTCTATATCTGAGTCCTCGTTCTTTACAATATCGGTAACCTCTTGTTATATCTAGAGCTTAGATTCTTATTATACCGCGTACAACTTGAGCACTCGAACGCTAGAATTGTCCAAAGTCGAAAATGAGAAGACAGAGGACAAGTGAAAGGAATGCTATTCTAAAAAAGTGTCAAACATGGTACAAAACTGTCAGGTGTATATGGTTTTTATAGTCCTCTAATCTGCATACAGGGGATTATTAGCATTTGTCCAATAGGGAAGCTACACGTCGTGATTCTGAAGTATTCTTCCAAAAGATGATTGGATGGAATATCTTCGGCTCTTTCTGAGCTTCTTAGAGATACCTCGAGTCCAACTATTGGCCGTTCTCACACCTGTCATTTGATTGAACACGACTAATCTTCTACGAGACTAATATGTTTGTATATTTAAACAAGAATTTTATTCAGTGGTCAAATACTGTTGAGAAAAATACTAAAACTAAATGTACTTTTTACTTGGTGTTGTTTCACTTGTATCTTCCGATTGGTATTTAGGACGGCAATTGATATTTATGCATCCTGTGAGGATTTCCTCGATATTGCCTTAATTTACATGCATTCTAAGCAAAGATGGATAGTGGTTAACAGTGAAATCCAGTTTAACGCTCATTTCGTCCTATTGTGGGACTTGTTAGCTGGATATACCTGCATCGCAGAGTTGATGTTCACTCTGGGACTCGAACCAAGTATTGCTTGCTTCGAATACCATCAGGTTATCCACTAGAGACTGACTTCAAGAGATACTCCTGGAGTTCTAGTGAGAAACAATGACCAGTGGAGTTCAACCAGGTCAGTTGTGAGATATCAACTCACTGAAGACAATGGTGTAAGGTGGCGCAACTCTGTGGATTGGTTGACATTAGACATTAATAGCACTGGATATCGGACGGTTCAGTGGTCTGTTTGCTTAGGCACCTGGCACGAGACTGACAGGTCCTGGGTTCGGATCTCGCGGGGTACGGGGCAGTAAGTGCGCACCGCTGGGGTCCCGTACTAGGACGAGACGGCCGTCCAGTGCTTCCAGGTTTCCTATGGTGGCCTAGCTTCAAATGACTAGTAATGATTTTGCCTATAACTATGAATCATTTGTGTGTGTGTGTGGATGGATGGATGGGTGTGTAAAGTTAAATAACTACGAGGCATAATTTGTGGATATCTTTCTTTAGTGTAAAGTATAGCGATTACTCTAATTGTACATATATACATATATTCTTTACCGTTCAATGATTTTAAATGGACTACAATAAGGTAGATAGTTTCATACTGAAGTTGGGCGTAGTGAGTAATGTGTGCTTAATATGAAGTTTACAATGCTGTAAAAAAAGAGCAGCATTCGACAGTGTGGATAGAAGGACATTATGGAAAATTCCTCAACACTATGGTGTATTTGAGATTACATACGAAGGACTACACTGCGAAGTTGTACATGGAGGACAACTGACGGACGCATTGCAAGTGAGGAACAGAGTCATATAAAAGTGATAACTCTCCCTCTTTCTCTTTCTTCTGACGTTTCACTGGATTATGAAAACTTAGACATCTAACGGGAAGCATGGAATACAATGGACAGATTGGATGGAACTAGGCAATTTGATCTGGTCCTTCTATGCCATACACAAGAACGAATACAGATGATGAGAACTAGTGTATCAGTAGCCTCTGCATCAGTAGGCCTCAACATACACAAGAGAAAAAGCAAGATCTTCAAATGCAAAACAGAGAACACCAGCTCAATCACACTTGATGGAGA
This sequence comes from Schistosoma intercalatum, assembly GCA_944470365.2. Classification (NCBI taxonomy): domain Eukaryota; kingdom Metazoa; phylum Platyhelminthes; class Trematoda; order Strigeidida; family Schistosomatidae; genus Schistosoma; species Schistosoma intercalatum. The sequence continues at coordinate 2,240,853 of OX103729.1, forward strand.
AGCTTTGGAAGTTGTGGAATCTTTCACGTACCTGGGAAGCATCATCTATGAACAAGGAGGATCTCATGCAGACCTAAATGAAAGGATTAGAAAATCAACGACAGCAGTCCTATAGTTGAAGAACATATGAAGAACTCATAAAAACTGTCAATCAGTATGAAAGTCACAATCTTCAATATGAATGTCAAGATAGTCTTACTGTGCGCAGCTGAAATCTGGAGAACCACTACAACTACATCGTCAAAAAGGTACATGTATTTATAAACAATTATCTACTGAAGATACCCATTGTCAATTGACCGGATACCATCAGCAGCAGTCTACTGTGAGAGAGAACAAACCAACTTCCAATTGAACAGGAAATTATGAAAAGACAATGGAAGTGGATAGGATATGCATTAAGGAAATCACTAAACTACATCACCAGGCAAGCCCCAACTTGGGATCCTGAAAGGAAACGGAAAAGATGGAGATCAAAGAACACACTGTATTGAGAATTGGAAGCAAACATGAAAAGGAAAGAACTGGAAAGAACTGGTTAGAATAGAGTTGGATGGAGCGTGTTCGTTGGAGACCCGTGCTCACTCACGATGGATGACATTAGTAAGTAAGTAAGTAAGTATTGCCGCAAAAAGCTAAAACTGAATGGAATTAATACATTTCTACCAGAAGTTATAAAAGTCACAAGTCACTGGGACTTTCTACAGTCATTTGTTGGTTACACTTCCTTTCATAACTTCTGAATGGATCAACCATTCATAGTGATTTTTTTAGCGTCATCGCACTAATTGAGTTCAATCCGATGATTAATAACGTGTACCTACACTGTAAGATCCTTTAACTGAGGATTACACTCGATCTTATTTGGCATGTCATGTGAGGATATTATAGTTTTGATGGTTTAATAATTATCACAGTGTAATAATGAGTTTCATTTGTATTTTGGTCTTCTTGTTTTGTTTTGTTTTGTTTTTGGCTTCAAGCTGGGCTAATATGATAAGTGGAATTGAAGATTTCCGATAAGATCGATTGCTCACTATGAATATTGTAGATGGTTTGGAATATTCTCGATAGGTTTTACTAGTTTACCGGATAAATGATTTCATTAATCACGACATTTGCCGTTCAGCATTCTCAAAGTTCATTGTCATTGGGACGATGTATAATGGTAACAATAAGACGGTGCGAACAGTTCATCAGTATTTTTGATACCAAAGCGGTTGTTTCAAAGGATTGAATTGTGGTGTTTAAAAGGTATATAACTATGGAAACCAACGTGAGATTACCTTCTTACAGAGTTTGATTATAAGTGTAAAATTAAATGATTGATCCTATCACTGGTTATGTAATTGTCTCAGATATTAAGCCACATATTATTCAAGTATGTACCTTGAAACGATGAAACCGTTAATGTCTGACTGAATAGCTATTGTTCCTTGGATCTTAAACACTACACGGATAACTACATTCATTCTAGAGTTGATACATGCCTTGAATACTAGATTTGCAAGGGTAAAGGCGGATTTATTAAGACAAAATCAACCAGATGCAGCTTCGAGTGTGCTTTGCCAAGAAAATACTGAGTCTTAAGTACTGAGTTTCATGATTAGCAAGTATCAAAAAAAATCAACTACACATATATAATGCAATATTCACGCTGGATTACATAACGTACATAATGTTGTAGTTATACTGCCTATTGAAATATATTTTTCAAACATCACTTACTGACATAACGGGATAATTTAGATATGTTATGTTTCCCACGTTATACCACTGTTGTACGACTATACTACCGATGACTGACTTTATGCTACCAACAGACTGCATACTCGATTGATACGCTATGCACGGAATGGATCACGTTATATCAGATACACGATTCATAGCCAAACAAAGGGAGCCAGAGTATAGCCTATGTACTACGTTATTCAATACGGTTATAGGCAACCCACATTCAATGAAGTACAGCAGTTGCATATTAAATAGATTGCATCTGACAGTCCGCTTTCAATGAAAACTAGATCAAACAATAATCAAGTTTAGTCTTCAAAAAGGATGAAAGTTAGTTGCTCTATTACTGGTGGGTTTGACACTGCGTATTGGTATGAAGTCGCATACAAATAAAGAAACAACTTTTCTGTGATCCCTGATTTACAGTAGTATTTCAAAAGAAATTAATTCGCACCCAACTGTCCCGGTACGGTCAACAGGGGGAGAGTTCGCTCTCTCTAACTCTCTCACTCGAAATGCTCTTACATGACCACATGCATACAACCACTATCACGGAAGTCTTACATATTGCCTTCTCGCATCACGGGTGTTGTTTATGAAATTAAGAGCAAGGAAAGCGAATATCCGGAGCTTTAAGCGGGTTGGTGGATATTGAGGATCCATCTTGGGGAGTTGGGAATCCCTGATTTCAAACCAATGGTGCACATGGACTTCAATATCCTGAAGGAACAAATGTTGTATGGACCCATTGTCGGTCACCGGCTGCCATGGGATTTCATCTCCTGACGTTGCTTCACTGCCTTGTGGACAAGACCTTTAGGCCAAGGGCTTGGAGAGTGACCCCATAAGGAAGCCGCCTGCTTCGGTTTTGGCACCCGGGTAGTAAATATTTACTCCGGCTAGGAATTTGATTAGTGTGGTAGTGACATTATTCAATTTTGCGAAAATGGTTTCTTGTTTATTTGAAAAAATATCTTTTTTTAAAATATCATATCCAGTGACCAGTAGAGTTCAACCGGATCTGTTGTGAGATATTAATTCACTTAAGACAAAGATAGATGTGTCACTCAATTTCGTGGATTAGTTGAAGTTAGACATTAACACCGTTAGATGCCGGCCGGCTCAGAGGTCCAGAGGGTAAGCACTCGAGCGTGAGGCCGACATGGGCTGGGTTCGAATCGCTCGGGGCAGAATCGTGGATGCGCACTGCTGAGGAGTCTCACATTAGGATGAAACAGTCTTCCAGTACATCCAGCTTTCCCATGCTGGTCTAGCTTCAACTAACTCATGAACTCAACTATTATTATCCTTTTTTATTCGAAAGGATAAATCACACTTTATATGATTTATTTACAGTTAGATTAACAAATAGAATTGGATAAAGTGAACTGATTTGTGGAGATTGTAGTCTTTTTTTCAACAGTTAAATTCACGAGTCAATTCAAGCTAGACTACCATTGAAAACCTAGAAGTCAAGCATTCGCACATAAGACTGGAGTTCATGGTTTAGAATCCTGCATAAAAGATCGTAGGTGCGTACTGCTGAGGAGTTGCATACTAGGACGAAGCGACCATTCAGTGCTTCCATGTTTCTATAGTAACAAGTCCCTTGAATTGGTACCAAGTTGGCAACTTGTTAAACAGGATTTTATAAGTACAAAAGAATGAAAAAAGAATATTCATTGGCCTCCGACCTAGTAATTTGTGACATCTCATTACTAAGCTATAAAAAATACAAGTGGCTTTAAAATTTACCGATGATGCTAGTACATCCAGCTGATGAGTCCCAAATAGGACGAAACGCATGTTCTGGATACTACTACTAGCCACCATCCATCTTTGCTTATAATACTGGTAAATTATTGGTTAGAGTTATTGCCTTGAGAAATATTTAGTTTACTTCATATTTTGACAAACATTTTATGAAGCTTTTAACAGATAAATGTAAATTCATAGCTGCTTAAATTCACTAAGCTTTGTTTATGTGAATCTTCCCATGGATATTTAGAACTGCAATTTATCAGTCTTTTGTTGGCATATGTGTGTCCTCTGCGGGCTGCTTCGATATTGCCTTAAACCACAAGCATTATAAGCAAATATGGACAGTGGCTAGCAGTGAAATTTAAGATGAACGTTTCGTCTTATCTGAGACTCGTCAACTGCATGTACTCGCATCTCAGAGTTAATGGTTACCTCGGGACTCGAACCCAGTACCATCAAAAATACTAGATATGTGATAGAAATTTATGTTGGGTACTGTTGGATTGTTATGTATTTTGTTGTTATTGTTGGTTTATCTAATTGTGTAATCATATAAAATGTCCGTAATGTAAACGTATAGTACTGACGAAATGTAACGCTAAAAAAATATTGCACGTCATGGTTTTATTTATTTATGATAATTTGATCAATTTCTTAAACAGCTAAATGGATAACGCGATGGCGTTTGATGCGGACGGTATTGTATTCGAGTCTCAGAGTGAATATCAACTCTGAGATGCAGGTACATCTAGTTGATGAGTCCCAAATAAGATGAAATGCGCATCCTGGATTCCACTACTAACCACTATCCATCTTTGCACATAGCTAATTAATTTTAAATGTATAATCTAATGTTGATCAATATTTTCAAGTGTATACACTGGAAGGGAAATATTTATTTCTTTGTTTTTCCAAATATTTACTTAAGAAAATTTACTTTACTGAAGATAATCAATAAGAATTCTTGAGAACAAGTTTTCGACTATTTGGAATACGTCAGTAATATATCTCTTCATCAATATAGGAACTGGTACTTCATTCCTTACCGCTAGAATGCCATCGGCACGATGAAGTAATAGTTAGTGGATTAGACGAAAGCTTACGGCAAACAGAAAACGGAACTACTCTATTACTAGTATTCATTGACTATACGATAAAGTACAAGCAACGACAAATCATAAGTAAGTCAGAAGAATTACGTTTTATTCGATAATTGCTTAACCACAACACTGACCTTTAACATAGGTCAGTCAAAAGTTTACGTCATTCTCAATGTATCTAGAAATGTATCGAATTTGTGCATATTTCATACTTATATACTTACACATATTACCTCTCATGGAGGAGCATAGACCGACCACCAGCCATCTCCATCTAACCCTGTCCTAGACAATTCTCTCCAGTTGCTATTCATCCTATTCATGTCTGCTTCCAATTCCCGACGCAATGTGTTCTTTGACCTTCCTCTTTTCCGTTTCCTTTCAGTATTCCAAGTTAGCGCTTGTCTCATGATACAGTTTGATGATTTCTTTAATGTATGTCCTATCCCCTTCTAACATCTTTTCTTAATTTCCTCTCCAACCAATAATTGCTTTGTTCTCTCCCACAGTAAACCGTTGTTCCACCTATAGCTCCGCCAAGACTACTACCAGTCGGGTAAAAGAGGAGGATTAAACATAGGGTCAACAACCTCATCCCATAGAAAACAACTTTGCTAAACCAGAACAAAAAACGTTAACCGGAATAAAAAAAGTTTTGTATATGACAACATAAAAATGTAAACGGATCAATAACAAACTGTAAAGTGCTTCTTCGTAATAACGTGGAATTGTGATATAGATAAATCTCAAATATTGAAATTGCTATAATCTCCACAAAAACTCCTTTTGATATTAATCAACATATCCTCACTAGTGATTGGCTTCAAGAGGTATTTCCTGGAGTTCTAGTGAGAAGCAGTGACCTATGAAGTTTCATCGGGTCAGTTGTGAAATAGTAACTCACTAACGACAATGGTGGATTTGTCACTCAATTTCGTGGATTAGTTGAAGTTAGACATTAGCATCGTTAGATGACGGCACAGTAAACTAGTGACTAAATGCTCGCGAACAAGACTGATAGGTCTTGTGTTCGAATCTCTCGAGGCGGGATCATGGATGTTCAGTGCCACTGAAGAGTCCCACAATAGGACGAAGCAGCCTTCCAGATCATCTAGGTTTCCCATACTGGTCTAGCTTTAATTGACTCATGCTCTCAACTATTGTAATTACTATACTATCCACAAAAACCTCTTCTGATATAGATATATATAGATAAACATATCTACGTTGGATTATCCAATTTTAAAACTTGGTCATAAGATAGGTGAAGAAAGGTAGTATTACATAGTTATGTATTGTTATGACAGTTGTTACTAATCAAAAAAAAACTTGTTTGCTCTCTACTAATCAAGTAAACAGACACTAAACACACACATACATACACACACAGATACAATAGGTATGATAATGACGCAAATGGTAAGTGTATCATTTTACAATTATTTTCAATTGATTTCAATTTTAGATCATTTTATATTCATTCTTTCTTCTTCTTTTTTTTCTTTTTCTTACAAAGCACATAGCAACACATATATCATTTCCTTTTCCTTTTTTTTCCTTTTTGATTACAACGTTTTTTCACATAGTTTTTACAATTTTCAATTGTGATTACAAATCATTCAATCATCATCATCATCATCATCATCATCGTCATCATCATCATCATCCAAATCATCGTCATCGTCATCATCATCATCATCCAAATCATCATCATTATTTCACTTGGTATTGTTTTACTTGAATCTTCCCATCCAGTTGTCGAGTCCCAAAATAGGACGAAACACGCATACTATATTCCATTACTAGGCACTATCCATCTATGCTTATCATCATTATTGTTTTGTTCTTATTTTAATTGATTTTCTATTAAAAGTCAATCATTATAATCGTGTGAATGAATTTGAAATAGATGGATAAACAAACGCCCACGTAGCCGAGCGTGCGCATGCGTACAAACACACAAGTGCGATCAAGCAAGTTGGCAACTATGTGTGTAAAACAAAACAAAAAAAAAACGGATTGATTGAAATTTGAATGCGTTTTATCCTTCTTGTTCAAATGTCAATGTAGTCGGGGAAAAAAACGTTTTCAAAAGATGAATTGTCTATAGTAGTATATGACAAGTAAAGTTTTGTCATAAATCATTATTTAATTGTAATTTTATGTTACATAATCATCAAAGCAACAATAACAACAACAACAACTTGTTGTCTATTGTTTATAAGAAGTGAAGTTTTTTGATTAATTAAGTAACAGTTAAGTAAACTAATTATCATAATTATAATAAGGGTAGTGAATAAGAACACTAAATGTAGTTGAACACAAAATGATAAGAAGTCTTTGGTAGATTCTGAGAACTATACAACAATGAATAATTCATTTGTAACATGTCAATCAATGTCTCTTCGTTTTTACATCAATCATTCTTTGTTCTCACTCCATTCTTTTCAATCTTTTTAAACTTTTACAGACAGATCTATCACTTTCAATTGATGATACATACTATTTATATCTGTTGATGTCAGTAGTACATACCGTAATATGAGTAGCCATACTAAGGATTGAATTTCGATCATAATATTTGTACTATTAGACAAGCTGGAGAATGGGGAACTTGGTAGTAAAGTTACTAGGTTCGAGTCCTGTCGTGAGTATTGATTCTAAGATGCAGGCATATCCAGTTGACGGATGCAAAAGTGGCCGAAATGGGTGGCTCCAATTTCACTGCTAGCCAATATTTATACTTATATTTATGAAATACATTTGGGACAATTGTAATGAACGAGAACACAAATGTGGGCCATCAAATATACTTGAACACATAATTACATAATCTATCAGTAAAATTTGAGTACATAATTCATTTGCGAAATGTAAATCAATCGTCTATGACTTCATTGTTCTTTCAATTCCATACCAATCATTCTCTGTTCTCGTTCTCTTCTTTTCGATCTTCTTAACCTTCTGCCATCAAACATTTCACTTTCGATTCATGATACATATACTACTTATATCTGTCGGCATCAGTAGCATACATCACAATAATATCACATAAACTTAACATGAATTTTGAACAATTTGGTATGACTATAATTTGTGAACAACCTTTGAGCGATGCCAAAGTGACCTTGAGAATGTCTACCTATCAACTAGGGCAGTTTCAAGAATAAAAATGAGGATTTACAGTTGATGGTTGGGATTAGGAATTAGATTTACGGTTTTTTTTATCAGCTATTTGGTCAATTTCACGCCGAAATCCAAGACCTATTATCATAAATCTGATTGGTTCGTCCATAAATTATATTCCCATCAACTTATGTATGATGTCATGCATGGAACTAAACGATATCAATCAAAGTTTATGAATTATTTGAGTATATAAAATTTTGGGATAAACAAGGTACTTTGTGAATGGGTCCCATTCATAGCTCATCAGTTGTGTGTTATTAGCTTAGCGTTGATAGTTTGATTGATTAAAGAGATACAATAAAGGATGAAGCTATTGTATATATTGAACAATCCACAAAGTGATCTTAAGATGTTTATATCACATTCATGACCGATGATTATACAATCTGCTTCAATCAAACATCTGTATCATTAATAAGAAGATAGGATGTGTGTTTATGAATTTGTAGGTCATTCACTTTTCACTGCTTGATTTGTGTGTAATATCTAACACGTTCACGTTCATTTAGTAAGTGAGTGAGTGAGTATTTCATTTAAGAGCATAACTTTCACTGAGAATTTCATTTCAAGTCCCAACTTCCATAGTTTTTCTTTGTTTTTTCATTCAGCAATTTGAGAAGTGGTATAGTGGCCTGTTTGTGGAAGATATATATCTACAACTTTAGATGATTGATAGATAGTGGCTAGTAGTGAATTCCAGTTTGACGTTTCGTCCTATTTGGGACTCCCTGTTTTGACTAGTGTTCAGGATGGATGGAAGAAAGTTAGGGGCGGCTAAACCAAAACGTGGCATCAATCCTTGAAGTCACTAACTTCTAGTCTGAGACATGTTGGTAGACTACTTGGTTGGGATCCACATGACTATCGTAACCAATGGTTGAAGACTATGGGTGATATATGGCTTAGAATCGACCACAACGGTGTCGGTGTATACACTCTCTGTCTTCCCTTAAACTATGAGATTAAAATTGCTTCATATCTTCCTTTTTACCAACTAATTCTTCCTTCCTGTATTATATATTTATACACAATCTTTCTTCTATATGTTAATACCATTGAATTAACTACTTCTATGAATTCAGTGTTCATCTTGTTGTGCTAATGATCTGTGGCAACTCGGACCGATGCATATATGTGCCTGGTCCTACGTTGTAGCTGACTGACTGACTAACTTAGTCCCTGTTTTGACGCGAAATTCACCCATCGATTTAGCGAAATAGCATCTGAGTATTATAGCTGACTTCAGTTCATGATGAAGAGCCTTATTTTAATACCAAACTCTAACATCCAATTGTAAATCCTAGTCCTCATTTCTCACAATCACTTAGAATCCACTTTTAATCCTAATAAGTAGGTGAATGTTCTGAAGGTCACTTTAACGTCCCTCAAAGATTGCCCATAAATTGTTATCTCATTATAACTTGCCTACTGTGGGAGAGAACAAACCAGCTTTCAATTTAACAGGAAATTAGGAAAAGACGATGGAAGTGGATAGGACATACATTATGGAAATCACCGAACTGCATCACAAGACAAGCTCTGACTTGGAATGCTGAAAGGAAGCGGAAAAGAGGTAGACTAAAGAACATATTACGTCGGGAAATAGAAGCAGGTGTGAAAACTAGGAAAAAAACTGGAAAGTATTGCTCAGGACAGTGTTGGATTGTGAGTGCTTGTGTGTGACCTATGCTCCTCTAGGAGGAGTAATTGGACTAAGTAAGTAAGTATAAACCGAAAAGTCCCAATGACTTGCATTTTATTCATTTCTTTACTTACTTACTTACTTACTTACTTGCTTACTTACTTACTTGCTTACTTGCTTACTTACGCCTGTTACTCCTAATGGAGCATAGGCCGTCGAGAAGCACTCTGCGACCCACTCTGTCCAAAGCCTTCCTTTCAAGTTCTATGCAATTTTTGTTCATTCATTTCATATCTGTCTCCATTTCTTAGCGTAATATGTTCTTTGATCTTCCTCTTCTCATTCAGACTTGAGGATTTCAACTGAGGACTTGCCTTGTGATGCAGTTGGATGCTTTCTTCAATGTGTGTTCTATCTACTTCCAGCGCTTCTTTCTGATTTCTTCCTCCGCTCTGTTATTGTCCCTATTTGATTTCTGTTGGGGACGTTAGATCACCAGAACTCATTTGGGAATGGACCTAATTTTGTAATTTTATTCAGAAAAATTTGAATTTCTTTGTTTTCGCGCCAAATGCGCTCTTGTCACCTTTATGTTGTATTTCCCACTTGGGGGAATCTTAAATGTTATTAGTCCGTTGTGTCTTTTAGTTTGCTATTTGGTAACTCTCCCCAAGGACGGTTTTGCACTGTATATATATACGTTTTGAATTGTGTTTGTTGTTATCGCTTATTACTTCCTCATTCCAAGCTTGGACTTCTCCCTCTAATTAGCGGGATCGGAACGTATCGAATAGTTAGCTTACTGGTCTTTGGTCACCGAGTCTTGTTTCTCGTTCACAGATTAAATGAATTCGTGATAGTTTCAAATCTAGCAACTTCCTTAAATTCTATAACACAGAATACTCTATACACTTCATCATTACTTCGAATAACATTTATTATTATTATTATTATTATTATAATCATCCATATTGTTTGTTTCACGCAATTGGAATATATTTCACAGTGAATGTGTGTGTATGTGTATGGGTGGGTGTGTTTATTTCTCTCCGCCAATTCATATTCGATTTTTGTTTTGTTTTTATTCAGAAAAAGTAAACAACATGTAAATCATGAGTTTCATTTCCTGTTCACGTACACACACACACACACATATATACACACACTCACACAAGCACACAAACACATACACTCTCACTTGTTATAGTTACTTGTTTTCCGTTTCATGTTAATTTTATTACCTCTACTCTGTAAGCAGAAAAAAGAAGGGACAAAACGTTTTGGTTTGTTTTACATTAAATTGATTGAAATGTTTGGTTTCTAGTCACTTCTATTTCTCCCTCTCTCTCTCTCTCTCTCTCCCGGTTCTTATCGTTTTCTCTTTATTTTGTTTACTTATTTCTTTTTATTTTGTTTATTTTTCTTTTTATTATTTAAAGTGTTTCTTATTCTCTTTTGGCCATTCTATTATTTATGGGTGTGTGTGTGTGAGTGTGAGTGTATGAGTAAGTGAGTGTGTGTGTGTGTGTGCACGCACGCTTTTCTTGGATTCAGTACTTGATTAGGTTTCGATATACATAGAAACAGAAATATTAAAAGAAAATTAATCACGAAAACATAAAAAAAAACGAGAAAACTATTTCTTTTTGTTTAAAAAAAAAAGAGAACGAAAAACCACTCAACTCATATTCATAGTTAAACGTTATTTTATAAGAAAAATTAAAATGATTCACACACACACACATGGAGATAAAGCGAGAGAGAGAGAGAGACGAAGGAACAGGTAGGAGATTGGTAGATAGAAAATTTTTAGATTCATTTAAACAATATTAGCGGGAAGTTTGAATAACACAAAGATGGATAGTAGTTAATGCTTATAATGATTGTGTGAACTAAAGAAATATTGAGGCAGTTCGCACAGGATGCATATATGCCGACAAGAGAAAGACTAACCAATTACAGTCCTAAAACAGTAATGGAACTCCGCCTATAACTCATCTAGAGCTACTGCCGGTCCCAAGCCCGGGTAAAGGAGGAGGGTTGGGTGTGGGGCCCGTAATTTTTGTCGTCATTTAGACCGGACAATGTTGTCGAAAGGGCTCTTCACTTTAGAGGTCCGAGATCTAACTCCAAGAAGATAGTGAGAAATGTTTATTATCAATTCTCCTCGTATATAATCATTGACTTAAATCTCGTTAGTCAATAACGGAATTAAATAAGTCGAATAACGAGCATGGACTTGTGAATACATATATTTTGTATATAAATCGAATGGAATAGAGAGAAGAGAAACGACGCAGTGTGGAGATGGCTGGTAAACTATGTGATGAGTAATGGGATAAGAAATGTATACACACCTACGCGCTCATATAAAAACAGTCAAGATTGATAAGCGAATAAATAACAAGGTCAGAATGTGACTTAAATAGAACGAATAGAATGGGCTGTCCGAAAGCTAGAATAAGGCATATGGACTTAACATAATAACCAACACTACATGTGCATGGGATTAGCGAACCCATCCCGTAGAAAGCTAACTAGCTAAAAAAACGCTAACCAGAAAAATAATTCAAAACAACAATGGGAATATACAAGTAAATAATACCAAGTGAATTTAAACCTTATCCCATAGAACAAGCAATCAGTGATCAGTAGCTAAATGGATAACGTGATGCCATTTGAAGCGAACGGTATTGGGTTCGAGTGTCAGATTAAGCATTACCTGTAGGATGCATGTATATCCAGTTGATGAATTCGAAAATACGACGAAATGCGCGTCTAACTTCATTCCACTGCTAATCACTATTCATCTTTCCTTGTAAAGCTTGTGAATTAAGGCAATACCGAAGCAATCTGTATAGGATGCATATATACCAACAAGAGACTGATCAATTACAGTCCTAAAACAACAATAGGAAGATACAAATAGACCATACCAAATGAATGGAAAGTTTAAATGTTTTCATTTCTTTTATACAATAAAATACATGACTGTGAAGTTATTAAATATTCGTTTTTCAATGTTCAATATATACGTGAGATATCAAGTAGTTTGGAACAGATATTTTTGACAGAAAGGGGTTTTTGTGGATATTATTGAGTTCATGAGTCATTTGAAGCTAGACCAACATGGAAAACTTGGAAGTACTAGACGGCCGTCTCCTCATCTCTCCTCATTCACCATCTTGCCTCGTGGTATTCGAACCCAGGGCATTTGATCTCACAAGCAAATGCCTAACCTCTAAACCACTAAGTTGATATTCAACGGTGTTATTGTCTAACCCCAACGAATCCATGATATTTCGCGACCATGCTCTATTGTCTTCGATGAGTAACTACCTCACAGTCGAGACTGATTCGCTCTACTGTTCATGACTATATAATGGATTGGTTGAAATTAGACATTAACACAATTGAATGCCATCTCATTGGTTTAAATATTAAGCATTCGCATGCGGGATCATGAGTGCTCTCTGCTATGGAGTCACATACTAGGAAGAAATAACCATCCAATCGTTTCAGGTTCTCAATAGTGATCTAACACTAATCAATTCATGATCTCAGTCAAAACTATTTAATTGTCTATAATAAATCAATGAATAAAACATCCTGTGTTCGAATCCCGCGAGGTGGGGTGGTGAACACACACTGCTGATGAGTCCCACAATAGGACGAAACGGCCGTCCAGTGCTTACAAGTTTTCCATGATGGTCTAGCTTCAATTGACTCATGATCTCAATTGTTGAAAACATCTACTCTTGATTTATTTAAATAATCAATCAAACTTTAATGTATTTTCATTGTGTATCTATGTATGTTGTTTGTGAATAGATAAGTATGTATCTTTGTATAGATTGTCATTGATAAAATTGTCATTTCTGTCATTCATTGAACAGTGAAGAGATTGAATGATTTCATTCACAATTGGGCTATGATTGATAAGCTTTCATTATTTTGAATAGTTACTAAGTGTAAATCAAATGAATTGATTATATTACAATAATTAATTAGTAAGGGGGGGGTCTTTTTGCTTTAATCTATATATCAAACTGATCTGTTATAATGAATCCCTTTCCAACTGGAAACTCAAACTGGTCACAACCTTGTGTACCTGATCAGTATTAAAGTACTTGACAACTATAACATTGGGCATTACTCAGTGATCAATCCATGTAAATAGTTTAGTCGTAGAGAAGGTTAGCTGTGGCTTGAATAGTTTAGCGGTCATATATTGTGTTGTGAAGCTGAGTGATATCGGTTCGAGTCTTAAATTGAGAACCGACCGGCATGAAACTTAGGATGAGCAGGGTTTTCAGTCAAATACCTCTGGTTACGTCACATCAAAATAATTATAGTTGAATTTGATTGAGATGATAAACCAGTTTGAGTTAGACAGCTATTAAAAATGTGGTAACAGTGGATGGACATTTTGTCCGTGTATACGGCTCTACATTACCGTGCGTCCATGACTCAACAACCATCAATCGAACCCATGAGTGAAATTTAACCGTATCGAGCATGAGGAAATCACTCACTAAAGATAATAAAATGTGGTCATACAGTATCATGGAGTGAGAAAAGTTTACTTTGTCCACCAATGAATGCCATCTCAGTATTCTATAGAGTTAGCATTTGCATATGAGACCGAAATTCTTGGATTCATTTCCCGATTGTGGTATCATGGGTGCGCATCACTTAGTCGCATCACTTAGGGAAGAATAGGTTGATGATTACTTAACAGAATTGTACATTTTGTCGTGATCTAGATAACAGTTAATTACTGAGTACACTTTGGTTCATGTTATGTAACTCCAGTCATTTTATAATCTATTATGATATTTGATATTATTTCATTAAGCTTTCATTCTATTTAAGTACATAAGGATCCTGTGTGCCGTATCGATCATCAACGCTAATGAGGAGATCGATAAATGACTAAGAAGCTATCATTAGAGAATCAAGTAAAATGTACACAAATCCAAGGAATAGATTCATTTGTCGTTTCGACCTAGTGGTTGAAACTCCAATTAACTGCGTAATCACCTAGTCCTAATACCATGCTTGATTCCTGACCTCTGATCTACGATATAATTTTGAGATAAGATGTAAGCACAGGACCATGATATGTTTAAAATCACTCATTCTATCAGGTTGGTGCATTCGATTCTAATTTACACCTTTTTGATAAGAGTTATTAATACTACATCATAAATGTCCAACAATTTCAAGTCATTTCAATAGTTGAGATCATGAGTCAATTGAAGCTAAACCACCGTTGAAAGTCTGGAAACACTGAAAGGCCCTTTCGTCCTATTGTGAGATTCCTCAGCAGTACACATCCACGATCTTGCTTGCGGGATTCGAACCCAGGGCTTTTGGTCTCACGTGCGAATGCTTAACCTCTAGACCACTGATGAGGCATCCAGCGATGTTGTTATCTAACCTTAACCAATTCATGAAAAAGCGCGACCATCTCCAATTATACTGAGATAGATACCTGACTTTCTGCTACTGTATGAACGTCCTCATTAGATTGATTGATAGATTTTAAGTATAACAAAATGGTTAGTCACACAGCAAGTATATGAAAACTTATGAATAAAAATGTAGTGTCGATTATTATGTTAACTCGATATACCTTATTCTAGCTTCTCGATAGTCCAGTTTATCCATTCTTGGTAAGTCACGTTTTGACCTTGTTAATTATTCGCTTATCAACCCTGATGGATTTTATATGAATGTTTGTGTGTGTACTTCTTATCCTATTCATCATATGTCTGTAACTTATTCTTGTCCAGCTATAAATATTGATTAACGCTTGGTTAAATGGAGTTGGCTCATACTCCATCTTTACTGCGTGTCATTTCACTTCACTCTCTTCTCTTTGCTTCATTCCCTGATTGCCTGTTCAAATTAATGAATGCATGAATGATACGTATTCAAAACACTCGTTCATGAACTTGACTCACTTAAGTCTGTTATTCACTAACGCGATCTATGTCGATAAATATATACGAGAATAATCAGGTATTACATCCTTGACCTGCCTACCCACTTCTATACGGAGGATAACTTGTCTAAATCTAGATTAAGACCTTGACGCTATAGACTGAATGGTTTAACCTTGAGGCTAGTATGTGTAAGTTTGAAATGACACTAACTACTTGGTTCCCGATTCAGATTAGTGTAAAACGATACATGAATAAATAGACCAAACTAAAACGCACAAAACAATTAGGAAAATACAATTACATCCAAAACTGGGGATTAGAGTGCAAAAGATTACGTTTAAATTACAATAGCTTTGGAACAAAAAGGGGGTTATGGCAATGAATCATACATCAAACGAAGGCTTATGATCTGCAGAATAGACTAGGGACATGTATATTTCGACAGCAAACATTCATACCATCTAATTAGAGTCAAATATGCTGGTCCACTAATAAAACTATACTATAGTAATGCTAATTAACTATTGAATAGACAATCAGTTTAAAGTAGAGTTTCAATGAAGATTATTCAATCATTACTTATTTACTTACTTACTTATTGAAAAGGATGAATGACAACTGGAAGAAGCTGGAAAGGATTGCCCAGGACAGAGTTGGATGGGGAATGCTGGCGAGCGGCCTATCCTCCTTCACGAGGAGTAACAGGCGCATGTAAGTAAGTAAATTACAGTCGAGTTTTAATGAAGATTATTCAGTCATAGATTGATCTTATTAAAAAATAGCTAAGAAATATTCAATAATGAATCCATTAAAGTACTAATGCTTGTTTGTCTTTTTTCTTCATCATCACATAAAATGTAGAATTAGTGATAGTAATAATAATGATATAAGAAGAGGGAAAGTTAGTCAGTAATGATGTATGTATATATATGTATCTCTCTATCCCTATCTCTCTGTGTATGTGGATGCACGTGAAGTTGTTCAAGTGTCACTAAATAATCACTTTTTTCTAATTTTGTTTAAATGCATCCATAGTTTGTACTTTTCTCTGAGCGGGACATTTAATATCGATCAGAATTCTGTAATTTAATGCTTACATATACAATAATAGATATATATATTAAATTTAAGATAATTTTTATCACCTAACAACTAATGAATCGTGTATTGTTTACTTGAAACTTCCCATTGATGTTCAGGACTGCAATTGATCCGATTCTTATTGGCATATGTGGATCCTGTGCGGATTGCCTTGATATTGACTGAAGTCACAAGCATTATAAACAAAGATCGATAGTGGCTAACAGTGAAATCGTCGTATTTAAGACTTGTCGGTTGAATGTACCTACATCTCAGATTTGATATTCACTCTGGGACTCGAACCGTGTAGCGTTCGCTTCAAACGCCATCACGTTATCCACTTAGCTACTGAGTCCTGGTAACCTAATGCATCCTATATTATACACATCTGTATATATAAATTTATTAATCTATGAAATGGTACATGTCTGTGTACAAAAGTAACATTCTAATTCAATCTCCTGATTTTGATGGAAAACCTTATACGTTTCTTGACGGGGGGAATTTGGGAGAAATGGTACAAAACTCCAAAATGTCCCCAGATCGTGGGAAGTAGTACTGTTGGTACTGACTGTTGGTTCTGACTAGCTCGTCCTTAAACTATATACCTTGAATGTGAATGTGGTTTCTTTTAACAAATTCAATCTCGAAACTAAAAGTTCCAACTGATACAGATGATCATTATGATTATTTAACCATAAAACTGAAGGTCATGAAGTAGCCAATCAGATTAACCTTATGTTCAATGCATCAGTTAAACTATTAAAATAATAAACTGATAAATATACCTCTTTGCTTTGTTAATTAACGATATTACCATTGTACAATCAGATAATTCAGGATATTATGGATGATTTGAAGCTAAACATTAACACCATTGGATGCCGGCTCAGTGGACTAATGGTTCGGGGTTCGAATCTTGCGGGAGACGGGATCATGGGTGTGCACTGCTAAAGAGTCCCATAATAAAACGAAACGGCTATCCAGTTCTTGCAGCTTTTCCATGATGGTCTAGCTTTAAACGACTCATGAGTTCAACTATTATATTTAGAATTTGTTAATACTGACAAAAATTTTTAAATGAAAGTAATGTGATTTAAATGGTTAAGATCATGAGTCAGTTGAAGCTAGACCACCATGGAAAACCTGGACGTACTGAACGGCCGTCTTATTCTAACGTAGGACTCCTCAGTGGCAGTACGCATCCACGATCCCGCCTTGTGAGATTTGAACTTAGAACATATCAGTATCTCGCGCAAGCGCTTAACCTATAGACCATTGATATAGCAAGAATATGGTTAGTCAACGATTCTAAAGCGAAATTAATTCATCCACACAGATGAATGGCATTCGAATATTTTAAGTAATCTCAATTCATGATGAATACTGATAAGTCTTATGGATTGAACGCTATATTAGTTTCCTAAGCTATTCTGGTACCCCGAAAGCTAGAACTGCACAGCGACTTGAACACCAGAGAGAAGACGCAAGTATGAAGGAAAATACTTTACTCCGAGGCTCATTTTATTACAGAAAATTTAGGGTTTTTATAATATATCTAAATGTCCTTGGGTCGCTGGAATATTCTGGAATGCTACTAAATATAGTAGCACTGTAGTAGCCAACCAATCAGAGCTTCCGCATGTGACGTTTCGCTACCTTGATATTTCTGATCAAGACTCCAAATAAACGCTGATTGGACGAAACACTTCTTAGTGTTTCTTGATGCTTGCTTGTCTTTTGCAAGCGATTTCTGAATCACCCCAACAATACCCTAAATCCAGTTCCTAATCCTAACCCCTAACTCTATTTCGTAATCTTAGTTCCTTGTGATAATTTATAACCCTGTTTTAACTCCAGTATGAAGGAGAATTTTCACAATATCACTTCAGTATCACTCAAAAGTCTTCAGGCAAAGATGGATAGTGGCTAGTAGTAGAATCCAGGATGCGTGTTTCGTCCTATTTGAGAGTCGTCGGCTGGATGCTGCTACATCTCAAAGTTCATACTCACTCTGGGAATCGAACCCAGTATCATTCGCTCCAAACCCCATCGCGTCATCCACTTAGCTACTGAGTTCCGATAGCCACATGCTTGAGCAATGAGGTCATCCATAAACTATAATTTCACTGATAACTTCATAGTGTTATCATTTACCTCCAACCTTAAGATACCATGATACCATCAGAAAACAGCCTTTAAAAAGTAGGTGCCAAGATTGTCACTCATAAAATACAATTTTAGTTAACTCAAAAGTACAACAGAAAATAACTCAATACTTTTCACTGATTAGTTCAACAATAGAATAAACTAACCAATAAGATTATTTTGAGTAAACTTTTATCTGATTGGTCAATGATTGGAGCTATTAATTACCAATGAAACTACTTCATGTAAACCACTATTCAACACACTGCTGAGGAGTCCCACAATAGGACGAAACGGCCATCCAGTGATTTTAGGTTTGCAATGGTGGTCTAACTTCAATCGACTTGTTAATTCAACAATTAAACTACTATAATATCCATAAAATCCCTCTCTAGTTACAAAATTTTATAATGGCATTAACAAGATAAGCTGTAACTGATCACACTAAACTGGAGCAGCAAGCTAGGAATCGCCATACAAAGCTATCAAATATTATTGAGTGTTGACTCACCTAGACTGGTGGTCACATTGCAACATGGTCGATAGCATTCGATCTGCACTAAGAAGAACTTGACACACATGTCACTGATCACCACCCAGAAACCCGGGTTCAGGGTTTTCTGTCAACTACATCCAACTACCATCTAATTACTGATCTCAAAAATAGTTAATAGTATTCAATCACTAGGCATAGTTTTGGTAGTTAACCATGACGACTGTTTCATATATCAAATTTATTAGGAAACTGTTATAGCTATTTTATTCTAATTTGAAATAGGTATAGGATTCTTTGGTCTTATATGATATACCGTAAACATGTAAACGAACATTTGAAAAAAATGCAAAATGTATTAGTTATTAAACGATGTGATGTCAAACAAGGCATCGTTTGAAGGGAACGGTACTGGGTTCGAATCCCAGAGTGAAAAACTCTGAGATGCAAGTACGTCCGATTGACGAGTCCCAAATAGGACGATGCGCGCAGTTTGAATTCCACTGCTAGCCACTATCCATCTTTGTTAAGATATTAGTCTAAGTATGGCTTTATAGTCCTTCAGTGAGAAGAGTTCTACTGTTTAATTTCGAAAACTGGTCCCACCGAGCTGAGGATGTTCGACGACTGTCTGTGTTCAATCAATATTATGTTTAACTGATCGCATACTTCCAAATGGAACACCATGTTAGTAATGCTGAGGTTCTATAGTATGAATTCGAGCTGAATAATGGTAATTCATTTAGTGTCACTATCTTTAAAAACAGACTTCAGTGGGTTGACCACGTTTTACGAATGTCAACCACAAAATATCACTCATTATTCTTTACCGACTTTAGGTCTCAACATACAGAAAGGGAAAAGCAAGATTCTCCGATACAACACAACATGCACCAATCAAATCACACTTTCTGGCGAAGATTTGCTCAAGCTTCTTATTCATCTCCTCATAGAACCAGTTCGTTTTACTCTGTGAATAATTTTAAATGAAGATTCTAGATGGAGATAGATGACCACAATGAATTGGATATTCAACTACCAAGCTATTGACTGATTTACATAAACATGTTTTATGATGCCTAGATGCATGTTTGGAAAAGGCACGCTTCATGTAAGCAAGTTTCTCCTCTGGAAGACTACAATTGGGACAATATAAGAATACCATGAAATGTATGGAATATATCCATAGTAGAATCTTTTTGCAAGGTTGCTTACTCTCACAATTTCTGTTTCTCCTGGTGATCGACTGGAAGATCATGAAGACATCAAGATCTGGGTGGAAGCATGGTATAGAGTAGACAGCTAGGATGCAGTTGGACAATCTAGAGTTCGCAGATGATCTGGCTCTTCTATCGCACACGCAACAACAAATGCAGGAAAGACGACCAGTGTAGCAGCAGCCTCAATAGCAGTAGGTCTCAACATACACAAAGGGAAAAGCAAGATTCTCCGATACAACACAGAGTGCAACAATCGAATCACGCTTGACGAAAAAGCTTTGGAAGATGTAAACACCTTTACATATGTGGGCAGCATCATTGATGAACACAGAGGATCTGATCCAGATGTGAAGGCATGAATTGGCAAAGCAAAAACAGCATATTTACAATTGAAGAACATATGGAACTCAAAACAACACAACTCAATCAACACCAAGTTGAGAATTTACAATACAAATGTGAAAACAATTCTACTGTATGGAGTGGATACTTGGAGAACTAAGAAAGCCATTATCCAGAAGATACAAGTGTTTATTAACAGTTGTCTACGTAAAATACTTCTGATCTGTTGGCTAGACACGATCAGCAACAACCTACCATAAGAGAGAACAAACCAAATTCCAGTGGATGAAGAGATCAGGAAGAAGCGTTTGAGGAAGGCATCCATCAGCGTCACAAGGCAATCACTCATCACTTGGAATCCTCAGAACCGAATGCGAAGAGGAAGACCAAAGAACACATTACCCCGAGAAATGGAGACAGATATGAGAAGAATGAACGAGAATCGGATGGAACTACAAAGAAATGTTGAGAACAGAGTGAGTTGGAGAATGCTGATCGGTGACCTCCATTAGGAGTAACAGCCGTCAGTAAGTAAGTATGTATGATCGATTAGACAAATTGAATAGTAACTAAGTTCATGATCTAGTGTCTTGATAATAAACATTACATGTATCAACATATAACATTTCTTTCTGATCCATTATAATATCTTCATTAATATGACTGGAAATGATCTAACTCATACTTAACTACATTGATTATTATTAGTATCCTTAGTTATTTTCTTAAAAATTATATCATAATAAAGATTAACTCTATTCATCAAATGAATAAAAAGGTCAATTTATAATTAGTTGGATACAAACTTACTGATTACAACTTTCTATTTATTCACCGAATCAATTCATCAATGTAAATTATGTATCAACAAAACCCCCCATTCCCCCCTTCCTCACTTCCCCCCTCCCACACACACACACACACATACCCATAGAATGGGTGGGATAAATAGTTAGATCTTGTTATTCATTGAAGTATTCTATCAATGATTATCACTATTATTATTATTATTATTATTATTATTATTATTATTATTATTATTATTATTATTATTATTATTATTATTATTACTGATATGACCTAGATCAACAAACAAACAGAAATAGGATCTTATTCCCTCATCTCATCAAACATACTATTTCTCTCTTCATTACTTAATTAACTAAAGAGTTGAATGAATAAATAAATAAAATTGTCATAAATCTATCATTGACCTTGAACTAATTAAACAACACTTTGCTTGTTTCATATCAGAAGGGGTTATTTTTGTGGAGATTGTAATAATTTCAACAGTTGAGAACATAACTCAATCGAAACTAGACTATCATAGAAAAGCTAGAAGTACTGGACAGTCGTTTCGTCCTATTGTGAGACTTCTCAGTATTATGCATCCACGATCCCGCCACTCAGGATGTGAACTTAGGATATATCAGTCTCATGTGCGAGCGCTTAACCACTAGTTCACTAAACTGGAATCCAACAGTGTTAATGTCTAACTTTAACTAATCCATGAAATTGAGCGACACATCCATCATTGTTATTAGTGAGTTGCTATTTCATAATTGAATAGGTTGAACTCCACCGGTCGCTACTTCTCACTAGAACTCCAGGTAATACCTCTTGAAGCCAATCACTAGTGAGGATATGTTGATGAATATCAAAAGGAGTTTTTGTGGAGATTATAGTAATTGTAATCGTTGAATTGGTGAATCAATAGAAACTAGATCATCATGGAAAATCCAAAAGAAGTGGGAGGTCGTTTCGTCCTATTGTAGGACTCTTCAGTGGCAGTGAGCATCTACGATCCTGACTCATGAGATTCGAACCCAGTGAACTTACTCTATGATGTACTAATTATGATAATTTCATTCATGAACAAATAATTTACATATTAATCCAAAAATACATTTGAAAAGATGGATGGTGGTTAGTCGTAGAATCCAGGACGCGCGTTCAATCCTACTTCGAGCCCCATTGCAAAAGGCATTTAGCTATGAGGACTCATTATTTAAGTGGATAACGAAATAGAGTTTATAAATAAACGGTACTCGGTTCGAGTCCCAGAGACAATATCATCTCAGAGATTCAGGTACATCCAGTCGATGAGTCTAAAATAGAGCGAAACGCGCGTTTTTTGAGTCAATTGCTAGCTACCATCCATTTCTGCTTATAATGATTGTGACATAAGGTTATATCGAGGCAGTCCGTATAGTATGCATTCATTCCAATAAAAGACTGAACAATTACAGTTCTAAACACCAATAGGAAGATTCAAGTAAAACAATAACAAGTGCATTTAAACTTCACCCCATTGCACAAACAAGTGCTTATCTGGACTCCATAGCTAAGTAGATAACGTGATGGCGTTTGAACCGAGCGGTATTGGGTTTGAATGCCAAATAAATATCAAATCTGACATGCCAGTTCATCCATCTAATGAGTCTCACAATAGGACGAAACGCTCGTCAAACTGGATTCCACTATCAGCCAACAACAGTCTTACCAACTGCAATGCTAAACATCAATGAGAAGATTCAATTAAGCAACCATAACAAGTAAATTTCTATATTTTAAAAATTTTCTAATTTTTTTCTTAGAATTTTGTTGAAAAACAATTGAAAACTTGTTTAAATGTTTATACTTTTAAATTTTTGATTGCGCGCTTCTTTGAAATCTATCTATTTTTTCACAATTGATTGATCACTGGGTGGTGATCAATGTCATGTGTGTCAAGTCCTTACTAGTTCAGATCGAATCCTATCGACCATGTTGCAATGTGGCCACCAGTCTAGGTGACTCAACACTGCGGGCACTATATATTGAGATTTGATGGTGGTTGGAGCTAGTCGACAGGAAACCCTGGACCCAGGTTTCGTGCTGCTTGGAACTCGTCAGCAAGGTATACCTGTAATCTTGAGGGAACTGATGCAACTTGGTCGATACCATCGGATCTGCACTAAGAAGGACTTGGCATACATGACATTGATCACCACTCAGTGATCAATCAATTGTGATTACATTTCAGTCTTACAGGAGGTCAGCTGCGACTCGGATAGCTCAGTGGTAACATGTCTGACTGTGAAGCTGGGTGACACGGAATTGAATCCGTCAAGGAGCAGCAGTTCACTCAAGATTACAGGTACACCTTGCTGACGAGTGCCAAGTAGCATGAAACCCGTGTCCAAGGATTCCTGTCGACTACCTCCATCTAATCTACTTTTTCCTTACGAACTAACTATTATTTATATACAATTCACATATTGAAATACATTTTGATACACTAAAATGATTTTGAAAAAAAGGAGGGAATTTAAATAGAACGTTACTTTTAATTGGATCATAAGTGTAAGCTTATTTATAATAATACTACTGATCATTGTATTCTCTTTTCTTTTCCTTTTTCCCATCATAAAAACGGAAATGTTACATTGTATGCATGTTCATTTTATTTTATTATATGATAAATGATTGAAAAAAAATAATGAAACTATACGGATCAATGAACGGAAGTCACACTTTAATGACTACTGAATACAATCTATTGAATATCATGGATGAATGAATGAATGAATGTTTGTCATTGTGTATATGTGTGTATTCACATACATCTTAATTGACTTCATCATATCACTCCCCCCCCTTCTTGGAGTGCTTTTGTGATTAGACTTGTTGTTGGTCAGTTGCTTTCAAGCTACGTTACTACCGGTTGATTTGTAAGTAGTTGTTCATATCGAAACACTGAGAGATGATGATAATGTGTGTATACATATATAAAGTGAAACAAAAGATAGTTTCTATTCATTCATATAACATGATTTATATGAAATAATTTTCCATTTCATTAAAAATGACATTTTATAAACGAATAAAAACTTTTTTTTCTCGGGGTTGATAGGTGGGGGGAAAGGAGACGATGGGTGAACAGAAATGGGGGGGGGACTTTGAATTCACATTTTCATAAGTGTTAATTAATATATACATATACATAAATCTTTGAATATAGTTGAGAGGATGATCTTTTAACAAGTGAAATCATAAGTCAATTGAAGCTAGATCATCATGGAAAACCTAAGTGTACTGGACGGCCATTTCGTCCCAGTTTGGGACTCCTCAACAGTGCGTATTCACAATCCTGCCTCCCGCGACATTCGAATTCACGACCTATCAGTCTCGTGCGTAAGCATTTAACCATTAGACCACTGAGACTTGGACATTTCAAAAGAAACTAGAAAATCAATGTTTATAATAAGCCTTAATCTTTTGCCTTTTATACGGTTAACGATTAAAGAGATAAAGTTCAACGAAGTGATCTCTTTTCAGTTGTACAATCGTGTATAGATATATACGAAATTTTTTTGCTAAAGTACTAGTTCCATGAGGAAATGTGAATGCAAATAACTAAGATGAAGTAATAGAAAGATTATAAAACTACATTACTTAATAATAATAGTAACAATAGATTAGTTGAAGTTCGACAGTAACTCCATTGGATGCCGGCCAGCTCAGTGGTCTAGAGGCTAAGCGATCGAACGTGAGACTAATCGGTCCTCGGTTCGAGTCTCGTGAGGCAGGATCGTGGGTATGCACTATTGAGGAGTACCACAATAGCATGAAAAGGCCGTTCAGTTCTTTCAGATTTTGCATGGTTTTGTCAGAATCATGGCAACTATATTTAGTGAGTAAGTCTTTTTAACTGGTCAAACACTATCCGTAACAATCCACTGTAAGAGAGAACAAACCAGATTGCAACGGAGGAGGAAATCTGAGAGAAACACTGAAAATGGATAGGACACACATAGAGGAAAGCACTCAGTTGTGTCACAAGGCAAGCCCTCACTTGGAATCCTGAAGGCCAAAGGAGGAGAGGAAGACCAGAAAACACATTACTCCGAGGAATGGAGACCGATATAAGAATAATCGGCAACAATTGTATAGAACTAGAAAGGAAGGCTCAGAACAGAGTGAGTTGGAGTATGCTGATGGTTGGCCTATTCTCCTCGAAGAGGTCAGTCATTCAGTCAGCTACAACGTAGGACCAGGCACATATATGCATCGGTCCAAGATGCCATCCTTCACTAACACAACAAGATGGACACCGGATTCATAAAAGTAGTTAATTCAGAGGTGGTAATATATAAAAGAAAGATTGCAATAAGGATATAGTACAGGAAGAAAGAATTAGTTCGTAGAAAGAAAGATATGAAGCAATTTTAATCTCATAGTTTAAAGGATGACAGAGAGTGCATACACCTACGTCATTGTGATCGATTCCGAGCCGTATATCACCCAGAGTCCCCAACCATTGGTTCCGATAGTCATGCGGATCCCAACTAAGTAGTCTACCAACATGTCTCAGACTAGAAGTTAGTGACTTCAAGGGGGTAACCGGCATAAGTAAGTAAGTAGTTCAAGGTCACTGCTCACCACAACTTGGACATAATTAGGTCATCTGTGATATAAAGATGAGTAATAGATGGACAATAAACTGATGATAATTTAAGAACGGTAAAACTATATATCATCAGTGGAGTATATAAACACCATAATCCAAATGTTTAATAATTATACAATAAATATTATGTTATATGAATCCCAGTACGATAGTTTTCCCCATATATATATCCATTTATTTTTCACCTCCAGCATAGAGATTTTGTGAAGTTTGTTCAGTTTTCATAGTTTACATCACAGACTGACCTTCATGATGACAGCTATTGAAAACCTCGATGAAATTAACTGCTGTTTTGTCCTAATATAGGACGCCATAGTAGTGAGCGACCTCATCTCTACTAGAGATCGAGTATAAAACCTTCATTCTTGTGATGAAAGCCTAACCTCTGGACCACAGAGGTAAGATCCAATATTTCGGATCTCATTTATCTTCCTTTACAAAAAAATTGTTTTTAAATGCATTTTCAAGTGAACGGTGGTGTGTACTACTAATGTCGACAGATATAAGTAGCATGTATCGTCAATCGAAAGTGAAATGCTTTGCGGCAGAATGTTAAGAAGTTTGAAGAAAAGGGAACGAGAACAAAGAAGGAACAATAAAGTCTTAGACGACTGACTGACATTTTGCTAAGATGTTCTGTAATTTTTTGTTTAAATACATCTGGTCGTCCCCGCTTGTGTGTTCTCGTTCATCACACTACCATGCTAGGCAAGTCGGTTGAAGAAGAGCAGTAAGACTAAACGCAGAAACTCCAAGATCTGAGTATGAAGTTGTACTGTTGACTGTACTAAGGTGTTACGGTAATAGGGTATTTCCTTCAGACAACCAACATAACAGCAATGTTACCTTCCCATAACAAAAGGTGGGGTGGCCCTTAGTTGTATTTTCGTTCATTACAGAATAACACTATAAAATTGAACATTGAATTCTCTATTATTGGATACAAAAGATTTTAAAATTTATCGATTGTTTATTTAAATAAAACTAACAACGTACATGATTAGAATTAACTAAGGAATGAATTATGGATATAATAGAGAGATTACTGTAACGAAATATAAAGATTAATCAAAACTGATCTCAGATCATGTTGAACGGAACCTGATCACCCTCACTCACTCACTCACTCACTCACTCACTCACTCACTCACTCACTCACTCACTCACTCACTCACTCACTCACTCACTCACTCACTCACTCACTCACTCACTCACTCACTCACTCACTCACTCACTCACTCACTCACTCACTCACTCACTCACTCACTCACTCACTCACTCACTCACTCACTCACTCACTCACTCACTCACTCACTCACTCACTCACTCACTCACTCACTCACTCACTCACTCACTCACTCACTCACTCACTCACTCACTCACTCACTCACTCACTCACTCACTCACTCACTCACTCACTGTTGGGGACGATAGATCCCCAAAACTCAAATTTTGTAATTTACTTGTCGATTAAATGTGCAGATAGGTCAATTGATGAACTATCGATTAAATGTACAAATAGGTCAATTGATGAACTATCGATTAAATGTTCAAATAGCAGTCAATTGTTGATTAATGTTCAAAAATCTTCCATGACAATATCGATTGTAAATATTTGTATAAATACGCTTGACTTGTATGCTTGATCTGATCTGCCTGCCTGACTTGTTATCTGCTGTTGTCTGTAGAATACACTTTCTACACCTTACACAGACTTCTTGATCGAGTTAGCAGAGTTGGAGACAACGGACCAGAATAGTCTATCGAGATTCTGAATCCTTGATCCGATCGATAAGTCACTGTCATATAATCGGCTCTCTCAACGAAACATAACACTCACTCACTCACTCACTCACTCTCGCTCTTTCACACACACAAACACACACACAAATATACATATTAATAGACAAACAAACTCAATGAATATATCATTGATTCTCGCTTTTTCACTCAACGAATTGTTGATTTTAACAGTTGAATTCATGAGTCAATTGAAGTGAAATCACCATGATAAGCCTGAAAGCTATGGACGATCGTTTCATCCTAGTTTGGGACTCTTCAGCAGTGCGAATCCACAATTCCATCTTGCAAGATTCGAACCCAAGACCTATCGGTTTTGCAAGCTAACGCTTAACCTCTAGGTTTTCTATGGTGATCTAACTTCAATTGACTTATCAATCCAACTGTTAAATTACTATCATATCTTAACAGTTGAGGTCATGAGGTCAATTGAACCTAGACTACCATGGAAAATCCGGAAGCATTAGATGGCCATTTCGTTCTATTGTGGCACTCCTCAGTGGCAGTACGCATCCACAACCCCGTCTAGCGGGATTCGAACCCAAGATCTATCACATCCACAAAAACCTTCTCTGACCATTGTTTACAACATTTTTCAAAGTAAATACTTTTGAAATTTTTGTTTTCTTCACAACTTTTCAGTAAACAATGATTATTGAGATATTTTTGACAATATCTAGGCCAACGGAAGTGATGGGTAAATACTATGAACATAATTGTAAACAAATGATATATTCATTTGAAATAAAATCGTAAACAAGAACTGATATATTAAAAGGGACTATGATTTATTTTCAATATTTTGAATATAAAGCCTTGGGATTATGCTTAGTGATTCTTCTAGTAACAGAAGAAGGTTCATTATTAGTATGATGATAATCATATCATGTTGCTTACACAACAAGTGAGGTCAATTGAACTAGCCTGAATCATCTGAATCCTCACGTAATGTGAAGTTTTAAATATCTGATGGGTTTTGTGGATATTATAGTAATTTCAATGGTTAAGATCATGAGTCAGTTGAAGTTAGACCACAATGGAAAACCTGGAAGCACTGGATGGCCGTTTCGTCCTATTGTGGGACTCCTCAGCAGTGCGCATCCACGACCTCGCCCCCTGCGAGATTCGAATCCAGTAATGTCAATAACCTTATTATATGATTGGTTCTCATAAGTCATGTGGTCAAGTGCTCGCGCGCGAAACTCGTAGATCCTGGGTTCGAATCTCGCAGGGGGCGAGGTCGTGGATTCACACTGCTGAGGAGTCCCACAATAGGACGAGACGGCCATCTAATGCTTTAAATATCTGTCCATAGATATTGATAAAGTGATAAATGTTTCAAACGTTATGAAAAACTCTTCAGCTTCTTTAGGGCCTCGGAAACCGTCCAAACAGTGACAAGTGTGAGACGTGGTATAGAATTCTTCATTAACATGAAGGGTAGGATGGTGATATTCCAAATGTTAAAAATACGTCCACAATGTGATGGTATAAAAGTAAGTGCAATGACCATAATATATTCATAACCTTCATTATTGACCCTTTTTATTGGGAAAATCACCGGACTCAAGAAGTCCGAAAGCGTTTACTCGAATCAACACACGAAGGAATAAATGACCGTGACTGAATCTAATGATGTCTATGTTGTTCCTAAGTAACTGGGAGTAAACAATCATAAGACAGCTGAAGTAAAATACAAATGCTAATCAATGTTATCATTAGTTCATGGCGAAAGAGGGACATATAGAAAATGAATAGGAAAGGAGAGGTGACGAATGAGTTAAAGGATAAGGCTTGTAAAACGCCGTATATGTATACAAGTTATGATTCATGAATGGATGAAATGCTTATCCAACACTAATATTCTTACTATTTACTACATCGGAATTAAACACTTTCTACAACACCCTATACTAATAATAATCATGTATTCACTAGTGAGTCATTTCAAGAGTTCATTCCCGAAGTTCCATTGAGAATCAGTGCCCAATAGAGTTCACCCTCATCACTGGGGTAAGAAACATAGTTGTGCAATACCATGAATTGATTGAAGTCACATAATATAAACTGTTTAGTATCATTTTACTAATCTAAAGATGGGCTGCTCACCACAAGATCTGAAGTTGAGACCGTGAGTATATACTACTGAAGAGTCTCACGATACAATGAAACAGCTACCCATTGCTCCTAACTTTTCAATACTTATCCAAGCAAGATCAATTCATAATATCATTTATTATTTCAAGAAACTATTTATTGTACGACCATTCCATGTACCTAAATTAATGGTTGCTCTGGATGTCAGATAGGGGCGTCAACCTCGTGACTTCCTAAGGAACTCGGCTTTCACCATGAGACATCATAACTCTTCTAAATGAAGATCTCCTAACTTTCAGAGCAGAGTTTAAATGGTTTGAATTATTTTTTTCTGGTTAGCGTTCTTTTAAAGAGAGTTAGTTTTCGACGGAATGGGGTCGCTTACCCCATACCCAACTCTCCTCCTTCATCTGGGCTTGGGACCGCCAGTAGCCCCAGAAGGGCTCCAGGTGGAGTTGAATAAAGAGGTAAAAAACTTTCGTCACATTCCATTCCGGTTTAATTATTCATCAACTTGTTAATATGAATACAAGCAATTTCAAACTTCCGGTAGTTTCATTTTCAAAATAAAATAAAAACAAGTAAATTAGTTAATTACAACTCAACTAATCTAATATGGATGTCGATTGATTACATGAATTACATGACTTTATAAAATGATTTTTTATTATTGTGTATTATAAAATGGGCAAATAACTGAAAATGGGAAACTGTATAAGCAGTGGAATCCAGGACGAGCATTTCGTCCTATTAGAGACTCGTCAGTTGGATGTACCTGCATCTCAGATTTGATGTTCACTCCAGGTGAGACTCAAATTAAGTACCGTTCGCTTCAAACGCCATCACGTTATCTACTTAGCTACTGAGTTCTGATAACCACCTGTTTGTGCAATGGGGTGAAGATTGGAATTCACTTGGTGTTGCTCACTTGTATCTTCCCATTGTTGTATTAGGACTGCAATAGATCAGTCTCTTATTGGTGTATGTGCGTTCTGTGCGGAATGCATCGATATTGCCTTAATTCTCAAGCTTTGTAAACAAAGATGGATAGCGGTTAGCAGTGCAATCCAGTTTCAAGCGTGTTTCGTCCTATTGCGGGATGCATCAACTGGATGTATCTGCATCTCAAAGTTGATGTTCACTCCGGAACTAGAACTCAGTACCATTCGCTTAAAAACTCTATTGTAGTATCTATTTAGCTACTGAGTTCTGATAGCCACTCAGGATTCACATATGCCAATAAGAGACTGATCGATTGAAGTCCTAAACAACAATGGGAAGATTCAAGCAAACAATATCAAGCCAATTGAAAATGAGAAACATTTTGTTTTCTTTGTAAATCATTCTTCTTGCGTATTTATTCAATAATTCATTTACATTATCCTTAGATTATCTTAATTGTAAACATTCATTTGATTTATTCACTTCGGTTAGAGCTAATTTTCCGTTCATAAATTACTGTTAAGTATAATAATTGAGTCTGCTATTAAGTTTTATAACCTAACTGTCCTAGTTTTGTACATAATGAGATGAATTATTCATTTATTGAGCTTTATGATCTTGTATTTGATGTATGATAATCATATGAGTTTGAATGCCTGATTAATAATATAGAATAGAACGGGATAGTACTTGTCTAGTTCTTCTGACTTTCGGATTAGCAAAGTGAGAAACAGTTAACGGTATCTCATCCACATTGTCGGATTTCTGATAGTTATTGGGGCATGAGAACAAAAAGAAAAAGAACAAAGAATTCACAACATATTATTGATAAATCGTACCACCAATGAGTAAATGAATCATATAGACTCAGAAGGGATTTTTGTGGATATTATAGTAATTTCAGTAGTTAAGATCATGAGCCAGTTGAAACTAGGCCACCATGGAAAATCTGGAAGCACTGGACGGCCATTTCGCCCTATTGTGGGGCTCCTCAGCAGCGTGCATCCACGATCTCGCTTTGCGAGATTCTAATCCTGGGCCTATCAGTCTCGCGAGTGAGCGCTTAACCACTAGACCACTGAGCCTAGAAACAATTTTATGCATTTTCTTTAACGTAGAAGTTAAGTTTGCAACAAAATTTTGGTCAAGTGTAGTTTAACTGAAAAACATTAACATTCTGGATCAAGATGTATAGCAAAATAGGGTAAAGCTTGAAATAAAACTTCAGTAAAATTACTTCATACCAATAAACCAATTATATTCAAGATAGTGACTAACCTGGAATATTGCGCGAAATCTAAAATGCAATAACTAGTAGCTTATTTAGAGCTAAGTGGAAATTCTCAATACTTAGTTCCTAAGATGCCTGATCATGTCTACTATACAACCATGTGGTGAACATAATATTGTGTTAAAAATACATTATGTCAAACATTTCCCTCCTGATGTGGAAACTTTCACTACTTGTCGACCATACTTGTTGTTATTCATGGTATAGTCAAAGCTATTTGTGTAGGCTCTTAAGATTGTCAATATGGTTTGCCTTCTACATTCAACCTATTCTCTAATAAATAGAAAATTAAAGTAGAATGGACTCGACACGACACATTTAATTTTTAGTGTCAACACACAGGATCTGGTCTGGTGTATGCTGAAATCTCGGCACGGATACAGAAGGCTCGAATAGCTTTTGACAACTTCCGTCATTTATGGCGTCGGCGAGATATCCGTCTACCAAATAAAGGGCGGACTTACTGCGCAGCAGTTTGTTCCGTCCTAATATATGGCTGTGAAACATGGCCGGTAAGAGTAGAGGATATTCGTAGGTTACGCGAATCATTGCTCGTACATCCTGGGACCACCGGGTAAGTAATGTAAGTAAGTAAAGATAACAACTGAGTGATTTAAAAATAATACTTCCACCACGAAAGCATAAAGTTATAAATTTGTGTGGTGTTTGAATGAATAAATGATTCCTTTGTACTTGTTGAAGGCTTGATTTCGAATTTCAAGTATAGTACATTCGTTCGTGCTTGTCTAGTACTTCTTGATTCAATTGCGTTATATCTAGGATTCTAAGTTTATACTATAATTCAAATACATCTAATCACCATAGTTTGATCCTCAGTAAGATCTTGGATACCCATTGTAAATACATTGTAGTGCCAGTTATTATGTCAAGCCCATATACCTTATTCTGGCTTTCGACCAGCCCATTCTATTCATTCTACTTGAGTCACATTTTGACCTTGTTATTTATTCACTTATCAATCTTGACTGTTTTTATATGAGCGCATAGGTGTGTGTATATTTCTTATCCCATTACTCATCACATGTCTGTAACTTACTTTTGTGTAACTATAACTTTCGATTAACGCTTGGTTAAATGGAAGTTAGCTTACCAGCCATCTCCATTCTGTGTCGTTTCTCTTCTGTCTATTCCATTCGCTTTATATACAAAATATATGTATTCACAAGTCCATTCTTGTTATTCGACTTATATAATTCCGTTATTGACTAACGCAATTTAAGTCGATGATTATATACGAGGATAGGCGATAACAAACATCCATACGATCTAATTGGAATCAGATCCACGGACCACTAAAATATCCCCTGAGAGGATGAATTAGATATTAGGCTGTTTCACTTTTTAAATAATCTTCTACTTAATAAAGTTCATCCATTCTTTCTAAAATCTTCAAAATTGAAAAAATAATTTCCAAGTTAAATAATTAATTAATTATTAATTTTAGAAGAAATAGTCAACACATCTGAAAACGTCAAGAGAAGACATTCTTTACATCTTTTCATTGAAATGATTCATTAAGGGTTAATTTCTTAACAATTATAGAGTTATCAGTTTAGGGGCTATGGGAATTGTTAAGTTTTTGATTGAAATCATGAGTCAATTGAAGCTAGACCACCATGGAAAACCTGGAAGCACTGGACGGCCGTTTCGTCCCAGTATGGGACTCCTCAGCAGTGCGCATTATAGTTTTATTAAACCACAATCTCATTGGTATTCTTGGACTTGGATCAAACTCAGAAATCATGTCTCTGTCATATATTCTACATAAGAAATATCATTGTTAAAAAGGAATGATTCATTCAAAGAACTATGAATTAATTCAGTTGGAAGTTAATTATCATATCAATCACAGCTTCTTTCTTGTTATTTGTTTTTGTTATTTTATACTACTCACTAATAGTTAGTAGTTTGATTTATATTAAAACATTTGAAAGTGGTTTCAGATTCGTCATCTTAATTAATTATTTATTTATTTCAATGTTTTAGCCGATTTTTCTACTTGGAATTGTGTTTCATATTCAGTCTCCTTCTTATTGATTCAGTATTACAGCTTGATGATGTGTTTATCGTATAAGTGTTTGCCTCTTTTCCATGTATCTCATGTAGTAGGCTTATCTAACTGAAATGTTAAAGTTTGGCTTTAACCAAAATCCGTCGAAAATTTACTACAAGGTGAACAGATATCTCAACTCGACATAAAAGAAGTGTTCAGGAGCCGTTCAGCATCTACTGACTTCCTGTTGATATAACTGTACTTTTTTCATTGGAGAAAGCGATCTAGGCAACATTGTTTGAAACCAGGCTATCAAACTAAAACACGATGCTAGATCATAGATAGTTTTTATCAAATACTATTATCAGAAGGGGTTTGTTGAGATTTTAGAAATTTTCACTGATTGAAATCATGAGTCAATTGAAGCTAGACCACCATGGAAAACCTGGAAGCACTGGACGGCCGTTTCGTCCTAGTACGGAACTCCTCAGCAGTGCGCATGCATATAACACTAGCATATGTTGTATAATTTTATACGGATCACCTCTTCACTTTGAAATCACTTTTGATGAGCTCATTAACGCTAGGCATTTTACAATTTGTATTTAATGTTTAAATAAATTTCACATTTCTATATGGAACTTATGGTAGTTTGGCTTCATGATAATTTCTTAGGCTTCGTTTATCAATCACCTTGATAACCATTGTTAAATAAATTCCAATGGTATATGAATTTAGAAAGCAACACAAAGCTCCGATTACACTTTATTATTAGATAACACAGATAACAAAGTCACAAGCATACCAAGTGAATTTGAGCAGAAAGGTTAATGAGCGCGAGTAAGCGAATACAGAGGTTGATTCTGCGTCAAATCGAATCGAATCGAAGAGAGGCATTTGATGAGATTCAAGCCCATACATAGAGGAAAGCGAATGATTCATTGAGCAATATTTGAGCAACCAACATTTAAGCTAGAGAGACATGTGTATAGCGTATCTTATGTGATCAAGCATACACTCCTGCATAGACATGATACAAATAAATAAATAACTAGTTTCACAGATTGAAATCATGAGTCAGTTGATAATAATCAACTGCTCACTAGTGACTGACTTCAGGAAAAACTCCCGAAGTTCTAGTGAGAAGCCGTTATCAGTGGAGTTCAACCAGGTCTGTTGTGAGATAGGAACTCACTGAAGACAATGGTGCACGGTGGCGCAACTTCGTGGATTGGTTGAAGTTAGACATTAACACCGTTGGATGCCGGCTCAGTGGTCTAGTGGTTCAGTGCTCGCGCGCGAAGCCAGTAGCTCCTAGGTTCGAGCCCCGCGTGGTGCTGGGCCGTGGATGCACACTGCTGAGGAGTCCCATA
This sequence comes from Schistosoma intercalatum, assembly GCA_944470365.2. NCBI lineage: Eukaryota > Metazoa > Platyhelminthes > Trematoda > Strigeidida > Schistosomatidae > Schistosoma > Schistosoma intercalatum. The sequence continues at coordinate 2,276,482 of OX103729.1, forward strand.
CTAGGACGGAACGGCCGTCCAGTGCTCCCAGGTTTTCAATGGTGGTCTAGCTTCAACTGACTCATGATTTCAATCTGTGAAATTTCTAAAATCTCCACAAAACCCATTCTGAAAACAACTAGTTATCGTCCAAATAACGCTCTGTTAAATAAGTTAACCAAAGGGTTTGACAAGTTAATCGTAGGAGAAATGTTATAAAGGTGTTTATAGATCAAACCAGATCCCAGCGGAGGGAAAAATCAGGAAAAAGTACTGGAAGTGAATGGCACACACATTAAAGAAAGCACAAAGTAAGCCCTCACTTGGAATCCTTAAGGTCAACGGAGAAGGGGGAGACCAAAGAACACATTACGCCAAGAAATGGGGACACATATGAGAATAATTAACAACAATTGTATAGAACTAGAAAAGAAGGCCCATGACATAGTGGGTTGGAAAATGATGATCGGTGGCCTATGCTCTATTGAGAGTAACAGGTGTAAGTAAGTAAGAGGTTCTATAAACACCATGATCTGTGACTTATCAATGTTATCAGTGTTCACCATCTCAAAATCATATGAGCGAGGTACACTTTTCGCTTCTCGAGAATGGGAGAATGTCGCCAGAAGCGAGGCTTTCACTCGAGAACAACTGTATTTTCTACACAAGTGCCTTTGTCATCATATTCTACTAACAAGTGTAAGATTGTTATATTGGGTCGTCACAATTGTTGTGCCGGAAAAAACAAAACGTTGATCACTTATACTCGGAACGAGGGACTTCTGCAATTCCCACGATGAGAAAGTAAGAACACAAAGACTGGTGTATAAGTGATGATTTATTAGCCCCAAAACACGACGACGAACGATGATCAATATCGTCTAAAATACCCTGGTTTATATATTGATTTTACTCCCATTTTCGATTAATAATTAAGATTAAATCACATACTTAGTGATAACAAATCACAGACTGAGTATAGTTCATGTCAATGGAATATAAGAAGATCGTATATTATACACAAGAAAATATTATACTGGGAAAACAATCAAATACTACACTGAATGATCCTCATATTGAATTAGAAGGGAAGGAATGTTCAACAAATCTCATAATGAGTAAATCAATGGAAATTGGATGTTTCTTCCCATCATATCAAAGATACAGACCTCAAATTAACTGCCCGTTGGAATGGAGCAAATAAATATGGTACACCTAATGATAACTGATGCACACTACAGGATCCATACACACCAACATGTCATGGAGGACCAAAAAAAGAAACTACAAGGAATACTCACATCAGAACATTTGGAAATCTTGACAAGAGTTATCGAGGTATTATGCAAATGACACAGAGAATAAAAAAAGAAACACGCTAAAGGAGAAACTAATCAAGCTCTCAAAACCAATCATCGGAGTAAACAAAAACAACGGTGTGGTCAGCTTGTCAAAGCAACCATTAACAAACATAAAAGAACACCTACTTCGAAGGGGATTATAGTGGCGACTAAAAACTGGAATTATTCTTAGTACTAGATTCATCACTCAAAACTGTCGGAATTGGTGAACAGACTCAACAGGAAATAAGACAAAATATATTACCGCAACACGACCTAATCATCCAGCTAAGAGAAGAAAACTGCATCAAAATCATTCACCTAAGCTACAGATCTTCTCCACCATCCCATATATCATAAGCGAATTTGAGTCAGCCAGAAAGTCAGCAACGACGTAGAACCTCGTACGTAAGTACATCAGTCCGACTTGCCATACCACATTACCACAGAGATACAATTGTCGATTCAAATCCCATATTGGTAGAGGTAGTAAAAGTATAAGCAGTTATCGGAAAGATCAAGGTTTGAAAATGTTATTCAAGAAGTATAATCCAGTGAAATAAGGAACATATGAATTCAGAAGATTAGAATTTGGGAGAACACAAAGAGTGGATGCACTTGCACTATTGCAAACGACTTCGAGCCATGTCATTAAAGGTCTCTAACCATCGGTTACTGTCGTCTCGCCGATCTCAACCAAGTAGTCTACACCTACCAACATGGCTTTGTCCAGCTATCAGTGACTTCATGGATTTGCGTCATGTTTTAATCTGGCCGCCTCCAGATTTCTTCAAACCTACTCCTACACCAGAAAAAATCGCTCGTCGAGGCACTCGGTGGTTGGGCATACGCAACACATGTCCGAAACATCTCAACAGATGAAGTCTCACTACTTCGTCAATTCAGCCGCCATCCCTATCTAGTACCCGTTTCCTAACAACTGCATCAATTACTCGGTGGTCTCTGAATAAACGAGCAATGCTCCGAACACACCTATGATCGAATGCTAGTAACCTACGAACATCCTCTACTCTTACCGGCCATGTTTCACAGCCATAAAACAGGACGGAACGAACTGCTGTGCAGTAAACCCGTCTTTTGATTGGTAGATGTATATCTCGCCTACGCCACAAATGACGCAAGTTGTCAAGAGCTAGTCGAACCTTCTGTATCCGTACTGAGATTTCGTCACACACCAGACCATAAATGTTGATGAAATTCCCAAAATAAGTGAAGCGGTCGAAACGCCCAACTATTTCACTCCCTATCATTAGTTCAGGTGTCGATTCAACCCAATCATGAAGCAACATTTTGCATTTCGAGAATGGGTTGAATCGCATCTCGAACATGCTTGGATTGTTGCTGAGAGTGGTCAGAAGACTCTGGATTTTGTCAGCATTTTCACCAAATAGAACTATGTCATCTGCATATTCACTTGAGAGATTTTTTCTTGAGAAAGTAAGATGATCTCTAAAAGCATATCTATGATTACATCATCTTATAATTAATGCTTAAATGAAGAAGAAAAACAACAACAACTCAGTAGTCAACACAAATAATAAATATTTTCATCAGTAAAATGCATTAGATACATACACTCAGAGTTCATCATACCTTACTATGTTTTATTTACTTACATTTTATACAATCACATGATTCATTACTAGTATAGGGGTTGTGGAGATTATTAAGTTTTTGGTTGAGATCATGAACCGATTGATGTTAGACTACCACAATTGAAAACCTGGAAGCACTGGACGGCCGTTTCGTCCAGTTGGTTAAGCGTTCGCATGCGAGACCGAAAACCCTGGGTTCGAGTCCCGCGAGCGGGGGCGTGGATGCGCACCGCTGAGGAGTCCCACAATAGGACGAAACGGCCGTCCAGTGCTCCCAGGTTTTCAATTGTGGTGGTCTAACATCAATCGGCACATGATTCATTGTTGATTAATTGTTGTATGATTATGAGATCAACTCAAAGAAAAATGATCTAATAAACTTTTGATAGTTTTATTCTGATGATAAAACTCCGATTAAAATTAATTCACATTCACACTCAAGATCGTAGATCCTGGGTTCGAGTCCCATATTCAGGATCGTGGAAACGCATCGCTGAAGAGACCCATACTAGGACGAAACAGTTGTCCAATGATTTCAGGCTTTCAATGATGATTTAATATTTATCGATTCATGATCTCAATCAAAAAGTCGATAGTTTGTTGGAGTTCTAATTCAATATCTAACATCCGAATTCAGATATTTCAAGTATATTCACTACACTTATCAAATATTCGAGTTAGCTCTCCTTCTCGAAATGGTCTCACATGACCACGTGCATACAACAACTACCACGGAAGTCCTACTCACTGCCTTCTCGTACCATGGATGTTGTTTACGAAATTGAGAAGACGAAAAGCGAATGTCCGACGGGGACTTGAACCGTGTCGGTGAATACAGAGAGTCCACCTAGGGGAGTCGGACAACCGTCATTTCAAACCAATGGTACACATGTGCTCCAGTATCCTGTGGGAACAAATGGCATATGAACCAATCGCTGGTCACCAGCTACTATGGGACTGCATCTCCTTACGTTGCTCCATTACCTTGTGGATCAGACCTTCAGGTCGAAGGCACTGGGTGTGCCCCCCTATGAAAACCACCTATTTCGGTTTGGGCACCCGGGTCGTATCCCAGCCCTCACACATACCAAATGAGATTTATGTGGCGCATATGTATTCGGTTCCCCTATGTACCAATATCTATGTGTTAAAATAGAGAAATAAATAAATGTTAAAGGATACAACAGGATAACGTCATTTGTAATTGATCATCTTTTTAAGCTCAAACTTAAACTTATAGTTAAACAATATGATGTGTTACTACTGATATCTAATCTTCTATGCAACGTCGAATACGAGTTCGATAAAGAAAACACCAAATTCTATGCTCCTCGTGAAGGAGCAAAGGCCAACGACCAGCACTTTCCATCCAACACTGTCCTGCGCAGTCCTTTCCAGCTCGTTCTAGTTGTTAATCATCATTTTCATATCTGCTTCTATTTCCCAACGTAATATGTTCTTTGGCCTTCCTCTTTCCCGTTTCCCTTCAAGCCTTAACTTGGAACCCTGAAGGGAATCGGAAAGGAGGAAGGCTAAAGAACACATTACGTTAGGAAATAGAAGCAGATATGAAAAGGATGAATAACAACTAGAAAGAGCTGGAAAGGATTGCCCAGGACAATGTTGGATGGAAAGTGCTGGTGAACGGTCTATGTTCCTCCACGAGGAGTAACAGGGGTAAATGAGTAAGTAAGTAATAGGATTTAAATTAATCGCTAGTTACCAAAAACATCAACATTAGAGGTCAGGTAAACAAAGATATTCAACAGGAATGGAAGGATAAATGAAAGTATCAAAATATTGATGGATAAGTAATTGCATACACGGTGACCAACTACTTTAGCGTTCATAAAGTCAACATGAAACCGATTCTACGTTTCTTTGATCGTTTGGTGCTGGATTCTATCGATTATGTTACAATGTGCTGGCCACTAGTCAAAGTGACCTAACTTCGTTTGGATTATATTCTGACATTAGGTGATTGGATACCTTGGACTTTGGTTTAGCGCTCGTTGACACTTTTTAACTTGGCACATTTTGAATGTTGTAGATGTAAAATCTGTATTAATCAGTTTTATAGTCTGAAATGTTACCACTTAGTTCCTAGTAAGAATCCCTTGTAGTACATACCGATAGAAACTAATACCCAATAGATTTATGAGCTTGATTGATGGTAATACTCAAAGCAATTTATGGAGGGTCATGTAGGGTTCTGGACACGTGTTGTTGTGGCGTTCTAAGCTAGAATAAAACAGAATTATATTGATTATTTGAATGTTCCGATTGATGTTTAAGACTACAATTGATCAATCTCTTATTGACAGATATGCATCCTGTGTAGATTGCCTCGATATTGCACTAAGTTATAAGAATTAGAATCAGAAATAGATTGTGACTAGTAGTGAAATCTAGGACACCCGTTTCGTTCTATTTGGAGCTCATCAGCCGAATGTACCTGAATCCCAGATTCATAGCTCAAATGGATGCATTCATTTTTGTTGAATCCTCTAAGCTCGGTCGTTTACTTGCCAATTTACATTGTCATTCTGCAACAATATAATGCATTACGTGTAGACAACCATATAGGTGAATTCGACTGCAAAACTGTCAAATTTCTGCAATGAAAACATTCAAACTATACCAGAGAATAGTTAACAGATTAATCCATAGTCAATAGGCCTACTTCACATAGACTATATTTACCAATTTATACGGTAAATGTCAACGAATCACGTGGCCAGAGATCAACCAAACAAGACAGTCAACAGCAATCCAAAGTACATATTAAGTTAAATATTTAATTTGTTTTCAATCACTTCCTAGTTAAATCTCTACATTAAGTATAAAATCAATATCAGATACCAAATAGCACTAGATTTATTTAACAACATATCACAATGTTTTCTTCGAAGATAATAATTAATTAATAACTAATCCTTGTCGAGTAGAGACAGGTATCTACTTCAGTATCAAGGAAGACAATCGCGCAATTTCATGGATTGGTTGAGGTTAGACGTTAACACTGTTGGATACTGACTCAGTGGTCTAGAGGTCGTGGGTTGGAATCCTGAGAGCGGGATCGTGGATATTCGCTGCTCGCGTGCAAGACCAATAGGTCCTGGGTTCAAAACTCTCTGGGCTGGGGGCGTGGATGCACACTGCTGAGGAGTCCCATATTGGAACGAAACGGCCGTCCAGTACTTCCGGGTTTTCCGTGGTGGTCTAGCTTCAATTAACTCATGATTTCAACTATTTAAATCTAATTCTTTACCCTGGTTTATAACCCTTATTTAGTCCTAGTTAGTAGGTGGACATTTTCAAGGTCACTAGAAGGTCGTCTATAAATGATAGTCTCACTTAGATCTTTACTGAAATACAAAACATGTCTGATCATGTTATAACATTATGTTATTCTGATCAAGGGTAATTCTGTATGGGACATGTGTTTTTCATTGTGACTTCCCGTATAAGTGAATAAATGTGACAAACATAAGATTTCTGTAATATGACCGAGTAGTTTAATTTGTATTTATAATTGTAGTATAAGAGGTGAAACAGGTTAAACATAGCTGTTTTCAGAAGAAGAAAAAAAGAGGCAGTTCAAGTTAGTTGAATACCTCTAGGCGATGGTAGGATGCTCGCCTACCACGTGGGTGATCCGGGTTCGGTTGCAGACCAAAGCACAATGCTTTGCCTCCAAATCCCCTGGTACGGACGAAAGTGGGAACAGTCAACTTTCTCTCCCTTTCTAAATGTTCTCATATGGCCATGTGTATGCAGCCAACATATACAGAGGGGAAAGCAAGATGCTGAAATACAAAACAGAGGGCACCAACCCAAGCTCACTTGATGGAGAATCTCTGGAAGAGGTGAAAAAGTTCACGTACCTGGATAGCATCATCAATGATGTTTCTTGAATAGAGAAACTATAGTTGAATTTTTATATGGTTAAGACTTCAGCAAATTTAACAATTGAATTCATGAGTCAGTTGAAGCTAGACTATCATGGAAATTACTGCAATCACAATAAACCCTCTCTCTGATTATAATAATCATCTGCTCACTAGTGACTGACTTCAAGGGGTATTTCCTGGAGTTCTAGTGAGAAACAGTGACCAGTGGAGTTCAACCAGGTCTGTTGTGAGATAGTAACTCACTGAAGACAGTAGTGGATGTGCTACTCGATTTCCTGGATTGGTTGAAGTTAGACATTAACACCGTTGAATGCCGTCTCAGTGGTCTAATAGTTAGACACACACGCGCGAGACCGACAGGTCTTGGGTTCAGATGTCGCAGGGCGGGATCATGGATGCACACTGCTGAGGAGTCCCATACTAGGATAGAACGACCGTCCAGTGCTTCAAGGTTTTCCATGCTGGTCTAGCTTCAACTGACTCACGAATTCAATTATCAAATTACGACAATCTCCACAAAACCCCTTTCTGTTTACTTCAGCAAATATTAGTATTTGCCCTAGAACATATATACAGTAAAAGAAGACCTAGTGGGTATAACAGATCCATTATTTGATATAAAATTACAGTGAAAACCATACATCAAATACTTCATTTGCACATCTTCCATCAATTGTCTCTTGCAAACTTGATCATTCCTTCATTCTTGTTGTTATTACAATTACTCTCTGTCTACATTCCTGTTTCTTTCAATTTCATGTCAACCTTCTGTTGCCAGGCTTTCCACACTACATATATATGACCACAAACTATGAGTTGTATCCAACTGTGGGCTCGGAACTGAAAGAAGATAGAGGTTTATCGTCTGCTCATATGAGGTCATTTAACGTCATTGATTTTCTCAACCATTCGGATGGATGTTTTGCCAGATTAACATACAACTCACCAGTACTTTACATAGATATATGTAAATTCGTCAACATAATAGAATAATGACGCAATTGTTTATATACTGTTTAGATGTTTGATGATGTATTGACCTGAGATTTTTTCTTCATAATGATAAAATGACCTTCACTTTAAAGTACACTCTACTGAAAATCAGTCTGAGCTTTTGTTTCTCGATTGGTTGAAGTTAAACGTTAAGACCGTTGGATGCTGGTTCAGTGGCCTAGGGTTTAAGCGTTCACGTGTGCAGGATCATAGATGTGCACTGCTTATGAGTCCCACAGTAGGACGAAACGGTCGCCTAGAGCCTTCAGGTATCCCATGGTGTCTATCAGTACTCAGTAACTAAATGGATAACGCGATGGCGTTTGAAACAAATGGTACTGGGTTCCAATCCTGGGGTGACTATCAACTCGGAGACGCAGATACATTCAACTGACGAGTCCCAAATAGAACGAAACGCGCGTCCTGGTTTTCGCTGCTAGCCACTATCCACCTTTGTTTTTAAAAGAATTGTTAAGTTTTCTTGATAAACAATTCATATCTTCGGTTTCGTCATACATTAATATGATTTCATCCATATAAAGCATCTACTTTCAATTGAATACCCGGCTAAATTCTCATTATATTTACTTCGTGTATTTTCTAAACTTTAAACGGTGCTGTATATTCTAGTTAATAACTGTCAAAAGTTTGAAGATGTTCCACAGAATAGATTGAGTTTGGTCTAGTAAACGGTTGAAATCCGAAAACTATTCACATATACTTTGTACCAGTTTTAGATCCTTCACCAACCTACACCTACTATTCTACTAGGCACCGAATAAAGGACCTAGATGCCTCACTATCTTCTAGTTTAACTCCTGAAGCTTCAATGTAAAATAGTGGTTGATGACGTTTCCAACGTTGGCATTAAGGCAACCATCTTCGATAGAACTGAGTAATTCTCGAGCTATATCACGCAATTGGTTGAACGAGGAAACGTGAACCTTCGGATTCCCATGCAATAATCTAAATATAATACCTTTGCCAAGGAATTTATAGATCTTGAGTAAGATCACTGTCGACGTCATTAACGTGAGCTGATGAAGAGTCCTGTAATAGAGCAAAACAGCTGTCCAATATTTTGCAAATTTCAGTGATACTATGTATGATATCAGTTCATGACAAATACTACCTACAAGCTGAGACCGATCTTCAAAAACAAAACTTTCCAATGAAGGTGTCTTAAAATTTACTGACTTAAATATGTATTTCTTTCGCGTTTATTATGACATATAGATTGTAGATCACCAATGTAGATGATCTATGTCAAATGATTAGAGGCCTACTCGAGTTAGACGGGAATGGTGTGAAGAACCAGCTAATTTCGAAGTCACACCTTGCGGTCAGCATCTCACTTGGATTACCCATTCGGTGTATCAAAGTACTATGGGCTACTTTGAAGACCGTATAACACAAAGGACGTTATTATAAAAATATAATAGTAAGAATGAGTACAGAAAAGATAGCGAGACCACTATCGCATGGGCCAGTCCATGGCATACAATAAACTGATGCACGTTGTTTGTCCTTGACCTTGACAGGAATCGATGATCTGCTCGATATCTAGCGACCCAACTACCAGATGATTTGGCCCAGGCTCAGTGACATTTCACTGATCCTACAAGATAATTAACTTGATTACCACAGGTCAGTTTCAATATATCGTAGTTTTTTATTCTGCTATTTCGGCTTTACACATACTGACATCCTAATTTTATAGATACCAAAAGTGTGATTAATCTTTGTAAATATTAACAAGATCTTTCAGCAGAGTTGAACAGAAGCTAGCGCTAGAATACAGGATGTGCATTTCGTCTTCTCTGAGACTCACCATCTGATGTGCCTTTATTCCAGTGTTGGCATTCACATTGGAACTAGAATATAGTACATTCCACTTCAAACTTCAAATGTATTATCCATAAAGCTATTAAGTTCAGGAAATCAGTAGCTTATGCAAAGATGAATTTATTTCAAACCACTAGAAGATTAATCTCTTTTGAATGATTTGTTTTGTATTCGTCTGGTTGCTCTTTCAATTTATAGTTCCAATGATTGTCTAAAATATACGCTTTTCTGAACCTTTGTACTGTCTGGCCCGAAGTGATAGATACTTCTGGATCACTAAACGGCACGAGGTAACACAAAATTTCAGATTGTCGGTTCAGACCGAAGTTTATCTAAAGTATGAATTCGTTCAATAATCAACTCCAAAACATAGGCCGCCCACCATCACTCTCCATCCAACACTGTTCTGGGCAATACTTTCCAGTTGTTATTCATCCTCTTCATATCTGCTTCTATTTCCCAACGTGATGTGTTCTTAAACCTTCCTCTTTTCCGATTCCCTTCAGGATTCCAAGTTAGGGATCGCCTCGTGATGCAGTTTGGTGTTTTCCGTAATGTATGTCCTATCCATTTCCATCGTCTTTTCCTAATTTCCTCTTCAGCTAGAAGCTAGTTTGTTTGATAGAACGATAATTCAGTAAAAATAAACTGTTGTGGTGGGGGGAGCCGTTAGATTTCGATCTAACTTCATAAGTTGGAGAAAAGATGGCGTTTGAAGCGAACAGTACTGGGTTCGTGTCCTAGATTGAACATAGATTTAGGTGAATCCAGTTGACGAGTCCTAAAAGGGCGAAATGCGCATCAAACTGGATTCCACTGCTAGCCACTGTCCATCTTTGCTTATAAAGCTTGTGACTTAAGGCAATATTAAGGCAGTATGTACATATACCAACAAGAAACTGATCAACTACAGCCCTAAATAATAATGAGAAGTTACTAGCGAACAGTATCAAGTGAATTTAACAATTGAGGCAGATCAATTTGTTTTTATTTCGTGATTTATGATCAGTTGAAAATAACTGGGTTAGTGATTAAATAGAAATCGAGAACTAATCAGGTCAACCATACAATATTTGAAAGTTTTAGGTTAATCTATCAATCTATAGTCAACTCATTATTCTCATATTCGTTTAGAAATACACGTTTAGATGGGGTGATTTGACATGAGTAATCTTAATTATAGTTGTGAAAAAAACACAACGTGAAATTGAAGTATTATAATGATTTATATTGAATGAGATTTCATCCATAAGCTAAATATCAGTTATTTGGTGTTTGAATCAAACTCACGATCCTAACTAAAGCTCATGAACAACAGACTAGAGAAAACCAAGCTGATTTCCAACCTGGACGTGGTTCTATAGACCGGATATTCACACTACATTAGGTCCTAGAACATAGACACATCTTCAGACGCTCCACAATAGTAGTATTTCTCGACATTAACGCAGTATTTGACTCCGTTGGTCATGAGGTTCTATAGCAGTGTTTGCCACTGAAAGGAGTACCAAGGAAGTACATTACCCTTTTAAAGGCTACCTACTCGAACACAACTGGTCGAGTGAAAGCTTACGACGAACTGTGATCAGAAATGATCACATCAAGTGGTGTACATCAGGGCTGTCCATTCTCACCATTCTAATTTAACTTTATCGTAGACGTGCTTTTAGAGATGACACTTTCCTCATTTAAATTTCCAGGGATTATACTTTTACCGGGAGATTCACTTTTTCACTTAGAATATGCAAATAGCATAGTACTATTTGGTGAAGACGCTGACAAAATCCAGAGTCTTCTGACCACTCTAAGCAACAATCCAAACATGTTCGAGATGCGATTCAACCCATTCTCGAAATGCAAAATATTGCTTCATGATTGGGTTGAATCGACACCTGAACTAATGATAGGGAGTGAAATAGTTGGGCGTTTCGACCGCTTCACTTATTTTGTGAATTTCATCAACATTTATGGTCTGGTGTGTGACGAAATCTCAGTACGGATACAGAAGGTTCGACTAGCTCTTGACAACTTGCGTCATTTGTGGCGTAGGCGAGATATACATCTACCAATCAAAAGACGGGTTTACTGCACAGCAGTTCGTTCCGTCCTGTTTTATGGCTGTGAAACATGGCCGGCAAGAGTAGAGGATGTTCGTAGGTTACTAGCATTCGATCATAGGTGTGTTCGGAGCATTGCTCGTTTATTCAGAGACCACCGAGTAATTGATGCAGTTGTTAGGAAACGGGTACTAGATAGGGATGGCGACTGAATTGACGAAGTAGTGAGACTTCATCTGTTGAGATGTTTCGGACATGTGTTGCGTATGCCCAACCACCGAGTGCCTCGACGAGCGATTTTTTCTGGTGTAGGAGTAGGTTTGAAGAAATCTGGAGGCGGCCAGATTAAAACATGACACAAATCCATGAAGTCACTGACAACTGGACAAAGACGTGTTGGTAGGTGTAGACTACCTGGTTGAGATCGGCGAGGCAGTAGTAACCGATAGTTAGAGACCTTGAATGACATGGCTCGAAGTCGTTTGCAATAGTGCAAGTGCATCCACTCTTTGTGTTCTCCCAAATTTTAATCTTCTGAATTCTTATGTTCCTTATTTCACTGGATTATACTTCTTGAATAACATTTTTAAACCTTGATCTTTCCGATAACCGCTTATACTTTTACTACCTCTACCAATATGGGATTTGAATCGACAATTGTATCTCTGTGGTAATGTGGTATGGCAAGTCGGACTGATGTACTTACGTACGAGGTTCTACGTTGTTGCTGACTGACCTTTTCCTGTCAACTATTGTTTGACAGTAATTATATATAGGTCCACCAATTCTGTCCCAAGTCATACTTTCCACGTCAAAGCTAGTAATATAAATTTTCGGTCTAGACTGAAGCAGCTAAAAGGGGGTCTGAACTTAAAGTCGTAGTAGAATATGAGGTCTTCTAATCCTAATGTCACAGTTCCGTTTTATAAAGTAGTACAAGGAGGATTGTTGTTCATCATCTTCATACTTGAACTATTTTTGCATCTCATCGGTGACAAGGACAGGTTAGTCGGACATTCAACTATTGGGGTACTTTACACGGACGGAAACCATTCTATTCTACTTGCTCAAAATCAATTCTGGAAAAGTATTTTACACCTAGTAGGTAGAAGTACATAATCTTGGGTTTCTTAGTCAGATGTTGAATGATTATATCTTCATGGACTTTAGCAACGAAGTTAGTTAACTTGGAAATCTTATTGGCTTACACAATAGAGGATTTGTTCTTTCTTTAAAATTAGAATAATGAAAACCAGACACCATTTTGTTAACTTTTAAATTCCGACCTACCACTTCGGTTGATTTCCACGTCAACTAGTAGCCATACCTTTAAAAGACTTGAGATCAGAACACCGGTCCCCATAATTTTAGCCATCTTCATACTTGTCTTCCCAACCTTAATTAAATCTGGGGGGACAATTATCCATTGAGATTACTGATAACTAAATCGTGTATGTACACTACCTGAGTGATATTTGCTTATCAACAACTAACCAATTATTTATCAATAACGATCCAGGTTTAGTTCCTATAGACTCAACAACTATTTCAAGCCGACAGTTTTGGGTCTTATCAGGCAAATCAAACTGAATGAATTTAATGTAATAGTGAGTCACTTAAAATAACATTAGTGTTTAGAATTTATGGTTACGAAGGGTAGCCAAACTAAAGATTGGTATTAACATATGTCATATTCGTGATGGAACAAGTCAATCATTTGTGACAATAATTAAGTATCTAACAATACGACACCGGTATCGCCTTGGTTCACAGTGACTAGAGCACTTCTTTAGTGAACCGACAGTTCATGTGTAACAACCGGCTAGTATTTCCTTACTGTTAACTCATTACTTACAGGCTCACGAGGTTAGCTTTGTGCCACATTCTATTGGTATTACACAGTTGGCCAAACTGAAGAGGGTTCGAACCTGTTACTCAGTGAATGAGAGTCAGGTCTCTTAACTGCCACTGATCCACTGAATATAATTACTATCCACTACATATTTCGTGTGACTTAACATTGTGTCACACTTTCTGACTTATATCTTGGATACCTAATATTAACATATTACCATTAATACTGTTACTACCTCTACCACTCTGGGATTTGTCCTGACAATTTTATCTCACTTTACCAATTGAATGTGGCAACTTGAATCGATGTACGCATTACTTCCAGTAAGATAGCTAAAAACAAAACAAGGGAAAATCGGATGTAAATGTACTAGGCAAAAGCAGAACGCCAGCTTTGAAGTCTTAAAATTGGTCTTACTCCGCACTATTCGTTCCTTTTAAAAAGACAGCATCATATAAATTTCATACATCGATTGACTATAAATCTATACACATTATATTACCTGAGAAAACGCCTAAAATATAAGTCAATATGTGTTTATTAAATTCTTGAAGGACGGTCCGAAATTCAAATCTACTGAACTTATTTATTTAAGCACATAAACAATAGTGCAAGAAGACACCAAATATATATGCGCCACATGAACCATCAGATTTGTATGAGGGTTAGAACACTGCCCAGATGCCCAAACCAAACCACGTGGTTTTCTTAGGGAGCCACTCCCGGAGCCTTCGACCTAAAGGTCTAATCCACAAGGTAGTAGAGCAACGTAAGGAGATGCAGTCCCATGGTAGCTGGTGACTAGCGATTGGTGCATATGCCATTTGTTCCCTCAGGATACTGGAGCACATGTGTACCATTGGTTTGAAATGACGGTTGTCCGACTCCCCTAGGTGGACTCTCTGTATTCACTAACACGGTTCAAGTCCCCGTCGGACATTCGCTTTTCGTCTTTTCAATTTCGTAAACAACATCCATGGTACGAGAAGGCAGTGAGTAGGACTTCCGTGGTAGTTGTTGTATGCACGTGGCCATGTGAGAGCATTTCGAGAGGGGGAGCGGACTTTACCCATATGGTTATATATACCCACTCTTGGCCGTACCAGGGCACTGAGCAAAATAAACCTAATCAGAATATCACTTATGAGTACGTATTATGTATAATATAGCTTAGTAAAAGCCAAACGCTCGTATGAAGAACACATAATACAAAACGCAAAAGAGATATGTATTTATTTGCTTGTTTTCAGGTTCATTGAAAACAAAAGTAAATTAATAATAATAATAATGGATCGTAAACGGAATAGAGAATATCTGAATTACAAATGTTTATAAGCGACATCTATATAGTTCATTAAAGTTTATTTTCTCAAATATCCATTTCAAATGGTGCTTCTTCGCCTGAAATAATTAGAAACAATCATGA
This sequence comes from Schistosoma intercalatum, assembly GCA_944470365.2. Classification (NCBI taxonomy): domain Eukaryota; kingdom Metazoa; phylum Platyhelminthes; class Trematoda; order Strigeidida; family Schistosomatidae; genus Schistosoma; species Schistosoma intercalatum. The sequence goes on from OX103729.1 coordinate 2,291,507, forward strand.
TAAGTTAATCATACTGTAAAACAAGGCAAGGAGTTATGAAAACAGACAAAGGGAATTAAATTTGTGCACATGGGCTCCAGGATCCTGAAGGAACAAATGGTGTATGGAACAATTTTTGGTGACCGGCTACCACGGAACTGCATCTCCTGACGTTGCTCCACTGCCTTGTAGATCAGACCTTCAGGTCGAAGGCTCCGGGTGTGGCCCCCCTATGAAAACCACCTGCTCCAGTTTGGGAACCCGAGCAGTATCACAGTACACACACAAATCAAGTGACGTGTGTGGCGCATATGTATTCGGTGCCCCTTTGCACCAACATTTATGTGTTCAAATAAATAAATAATAAATTAATATATACTGGGAAATAACCTATTATGAATAATTATAAGTGTGAAACATGCTTTTCAAAAACAGAACGTGTGCATTTATCGTTTTTAGTTATGCTAAATGATGGCAAGGTTGGGCAAAAGTTATTAAGTGAAAATATCATGTCGTTTGCAAACTTCCACTGATTTAAGCGGTTTACAAATATGTTTCTCATGGTCACTTAAGATCTGTCACGATATGCAATGCTAGCTATTTGGGTAAGTGACTAAAATGCTATGGAGGGCGAAACTAACTATTGACATTATTCCATACACCCAATTACATTTATTTCGAACCTTGTTGGAAAGTGGAAACTTTCGTGATGGCGTTCGCAAGTTAATCGTAAGTCGTGGATGAATGGTGCACGGTGTAGTCACATTTTATTTGCCCATAAAATCTTGAGTTTATGAATTATTTGTTTTGTTTATTTGTTTGAATTGTATATCTCTCTAGTTACCAACATAATCATCCCTAATCTTTTGGTTTTTATTCTCTCAATGTTATCACTCTATGCACTTTGACAATTTGAACTGTGCATGAAACACTTGAAAATAAATAATAAATCTAGCACCGTTCCGAACATCACTACTCTCTCTGTCTGATGTCCAATATTATAAACATGATATTTTTAGTTGAACAGTCTGCTAAAATGGAGACGTCATCGAGACACCTCCAAAATCATTTGATTTATCAAATACACTTGGTTCATTTTAATTTGTGGCAATTTAAACATGGATTTCCAAGATCGATGAAGACAAAGTAAAATATTAAACTACAGATAGAAGACCTATTGATATGAATAACGAAAAGCCTAAGTGAACAACAATCACCAAATAATATAACTAACTCCAAAGGAATTCTACTTGCTTCATTCTCTTCAATTTTGAAACAATATTATATTTTAATGATATGAAACAGGATGGTTACTATGGCCTTTTTGTTAACAGTTTAGCCGAGCAGTGTAACTCATAATTCAAGTACGCCAGTTGTTACTTGATTTTAAGCAATAATTTAGGTGTGATAACTAGTGGCAGTACTGTGCAACGCAAACTACAGAGAGGGGTTAGGTGCATGAGACCAAGAAATCATCTCTACATCACAATAAATCTTAACCTAAATGGTATTAATGAATGATATAGATTGACTATTTATTGGGTGACGATTTTGAAAGACCCAGTATTAATAAAACCATAAGTAGACAACATATGTTACCTTTGCTGAGTCTGTTATGATCATTTGATGTTGATTCAGGCACATTTAGAGAATCTTTCACCTTGTGACCATTACACGGATGGACTGTCTTGTCATTATTTAAGCTGGAAGGAGTTATTTCTGGTAAGTATATCATGTCAGATGGTGGGGTTCGAGCAACTGGTGAGTTGCGACAGTTGAGAATAAAATCGCGTTCATATATTATACGAGTGCCACCCGGAGTAGTACTGAACAAAGTTCCACCTGGAGTTGTACTATATAGCAATATAAATGAGAAATAATTAAACAGATATGAAGTAAAACAGATATCTTAAAGTGAGTATATAGCCTCGACTACTGAATTGTTGACTGACTAAATTTGGACAATAATCTTAGCAGATAAAGTTACTTGACAAAGTTCATGATCAATTTAAAAAATAAACGCAAAAGCTGAAAGTTTATTGATCTTATGTACGATCATGCACTGAAACCCGATTTAGACTTCAAAAATAAACACTGAAAAACTTAAAGCAAACTTACATTGGTTCCAGTTACCAGATCACATCATAACAGAAACGTTAAATTATCAAAACGAATACTAGAATAGTGGGAATTGCATCATTGATAGTAGAAACGATTAGCGATAAACAAATTGGTTTAAGAATTATTTCATAAAATAAAATATACAAAAATAATTTTGAGGACACATGTTTGACATACATCCAGGCAGTCAATTGCGACGCAGAACCAAGAATATATGTATACTAGTTCAAGTTCCGACACCACATCAGCACAGTGAGAATAAGTAGTAACAGTATTATTGATAGTAGAAAAAATTAGGCGGGTAGGACAAATAGGACTAACATTGTTTTGATTCAGTATAATAAGTACTAATTGCATACATGTGATAGTTTATTTGTATTACGAGAAACTAAAGACAGCTGAACCACGGTCATCTGACCACCGAACCTCATAAACAGCTATAATCCATTTAAGCAGATTATTACTTACACAACTACGCATTTTGACTGATTTGCCTCATGATATTTTTGTTCAACTCCTGGAAACTAGGTGAATGTTCCGAAAAAAGGACGAATCCCACGCCTATATAATAAGATGTAAATCACAGAATCGTTTAGTGAGTTAATGGCATACAATTTTCATAGCATACACAGAACGTAACTTTGGGCTTGATGCAAACTTTCAAGAGTTGAACATAAGAATTTAGATAGTGAACGCACGCTGGAATTGTCACTCCATACTAAAACTTGGTATATTAAGAACTATCCACAAACATACGGCCTCGAATGGAAATCCCGATTGTCTGGGGTATAAAAGTAGTGTCTTTTCATAAAAATGTTAAGGGATAGGAATTAGGAATCTACTTCAATGTATTGGGATGATGCTACAGGAAACAGTAACATCTCAATCTGGTAAACGAGACAAAAGAGGTTACTTCGAATCAATATATTTACTATAACCGTACTTTAAAACTGCTCCAAGTTTTAGGTAGTAAAATCAAATAACCGATGAATTTAAAGTTAGAAGCTTGCAAGAAAATGCGTGAAAATCATACATTAACATTGAACACATCTAAGAGACACATTCTATTAACTCACTGCCAAATCAGAGAATCAGAAAAATCACCATAACGAGTTAAACCTATCTACATCCGAAATCCATTGAATGAAGACAAGGTGAATCACCATGTCCTAAACCGCCGAAGCCATCAGGGAAGTACGTTACTTCCTATAAACTCAGATTATACTCCTTGGTCAGAAAAATGGGATGACCTCAGAGACACTCAATGAGCGTCATTATATATATGATGCTTGAATCTCCTTTACATTAATGCTCAGCGTTAAACGACAATAAAACTGCATAATAATAATAAATCGGGTAACTAATGCAATTATTTAATGAAAAAATAATTACCCGTGGTTAGATGGTATTTGCGATAAGTCCTTAACAGTAACTTTCTTCACTGGGATTGGTTCCGTTTGTTGACGATCCATGCCACCAATTAACGTGTTAATTTGTTGATAGCTCCGTAAACATCAAGGACAGCGTATGTTCAGTATCTAATATCTTTATGATGAGCTGTAGTGAATCATTTAACTTCTTTGTGCTCAATTCTCAGTATCAACGTGACTTTTCAAGTCTTTAGTAATTTTTGTGCATGCGTATTAATACTGATGAATTGGACACATATTTAGAGGTTTCTGACTCAGATTTATGTACTGAGGACAAAAGGCCGACGCATGTGTTCGTCCTTTTCAATTATTATTATTATTATTAAGCTTCTATTGGTTTCTGTTCTTTAGTTTAACAGTACAGATGAAGATATGGATGATACTTCTAGTAATGGGATCCAAGAGTTGATAGCTCCTCGTGAGGATGTGTTTGATACAGGTATATTTGTTCATCCTCACATTATGTATACCAGTTTATTATGGTCTGGTTAGAAAAAAAAGAAGAAAGTACACATCAGCTCAAACTTCAGCCCTTAGTATTCTATACATAAAGTTATATCACATGCCTATTTGCGATTAGACAGAGTAAAGAGGTCTAATCCTAGATCCTCCCTGTATACGGCTAGACCCGAAATTCTGAAATTTCATTGATTGTTGTCTTGAGTATAACAAGCATATTCTCTTTGAAAAAATTCGATTTATATGATCAGCAGCCATCACGTCAAAGAGTAGTCAACTGGTCATTTGTAACGAGGAAGAGTATAGAGACATGAGGCAAATGTTTCGTTCCGTTGGGCAACCCTCGTTCCATTGATAGAAGAAGCAAGACAAGTAATTAATAAGTTTTTATTCAGCTCGTAGAACATTCAAAGCAGATCGGTAGGTTACCTTTTCAAATACACAAAGCTTTTCAACATTCAATATAGGATAATTGGGAAATATAATGCCTATACGAAATAAGGAAGTGAAAGAATATTTGAGCCCTATTGTTTTGACACATACTTAGTTGTTAGATTTCAGCCCTTAACTAATAAACCTAAGTTTTCCTTAACGAAAAAAGTGGATAAGAATTGAAACCAAAAAGATGAATTTATCGAAGGATTAAACATGTGATGAAATAGATAAGTGATAGAGTATATAGGAACGATGGTAAAACGGTGATGATAAGAATCAAAGTAGGGTAGGATTTACTGCTACGATAACAATCCCTAAGAGGCCTGCTTGAGCATCAGAACTCATTTGCCAGTAGATAACCCCAATAACACGGCTTACTACCAATAATAAACCAAAGCTGAACCATTGTTCTGCAGGTGTATATGTTCGATCAACCACTCCTTCCTTAGTTGTTCCAACCGCGATATATGTACACTCAGTCTATAGCTAACGCGAGACTTGTGGGAAAGTTTCCGGTACGATGTAAAGGCGCCTGCTGACATGATCAACGGTGGAGTTACAATTTTCAGTATCCTCGAGAATCTATTATTACTCAGTATGTATCAACGCACCTCCTCGAAACGATTAAACTTGTGTACTTGCTCGCCGTAATAGGAGAGTTGGGGATGGCCGGCGAACACCTTTTTAAATGAAAACAACTGAATTGCACAGTATGGGATAGATTACAACAAGTGAATGCCATGACACCTGAGTAAAATTGTATAAGTAGTACGAAGTCTAAAGAAATTTCGACTGTAAATTGCACAAATAGCAACTACATTACTTGTAGTTATCTTCCATAATCCATATCACTGTCTGTTAAAATTACATATGATAGCGAGTTAAGGTAATCACACACGAACAACCAGAATGAATGGATGCCACAACTGGAACAGCAAAACATGCAAATCAAACGGAAGATAGACATCGAGCATCCTTCGTATGCGGTGGTGTTTAGAAAGTTACACATCTTGTGGAGCCACATTTTACATCATCACATTGCACTCCTTCCTCTACAGGGAAGGAACAACTGAACTGCCCACATTTATAACTAAAGGCTATTATTTTGAAGATAATTAAGTAGGGAACGTCGACAGAAGAGCAAAACACAATCACTAGCGTGTGAACCGAGTGAAAAGGAGTATCAAAAAGGGCTTGGAGAAAAACCCAAACCTTAACTGGAATAATTCAAATTAAAGTGTATCAAGTATGCTCCTGACGTGATAAATACGCAAAAGCAAATCTAACTGACGACAAAAACGCGCGCAACTAATCAGTGAATTTAATAATGCAATCAAACTAACCAGTGGCATCTCCGCGACAGCTTAATTTATAATCATTTTTTTTAAACCCACTAATATTTGTTTTTTTTGTTTGTCGAGTGGCACTCACAATAATGAAGTTCTCACCACTACCTACACCATAGTTGCAAGGATAGCAAGTCCAGACTTTATTGCAGGAGATGATAGTAAGTAAAAGTCCCCTTATTTAGCTAGATACCTTCAAAATCTCTAAAATAAAACTAAGGCATCCCAGAGCAACGTATACAGTACTGTCTACACAACACAGTCATAAAAATCTTCTGTGCAGGAACCGAGGGCTACACCCTGACAGAGTCCCGTTTCTGTAAAAGCAAGGAAAACAGAAGCAAAAAGCACAACAAAACAAGATACTTGCAAACGCCGTAGGCTGGAGGAGGATACAAAGGTGACAATTATATCGCGTGTACGTTAGTGGTTAGAATGAGAAATTAGAATTCGAATTGAGTTGTTTGGTGGGTGGACTTCTGTGGCTGTAACACTGAGACGCCCGGGCAGTACCACATGTTCATGTTACGTCAACCAGTCTCGTGGTTATTGTGTGCAAACCTGAAAAGAATGCGTCAAACTCACTCATGAAGTTTCAACGTAAAGCTCCATTTAAACTGAAAAAATCGTACCCTTTCTATCAGTACAGCCAGGGCAGACATAGGAAAAGAAGTGATCACGAGAGAGATAACCCAGATAAACATCAGTACACGCTTCAAGTTCACCCTATACACCACACTTAATGATAGTAGGAATTAACAGTAGGTGACTGCCAGAAAAGGAGATATGAACGACGTAGTTTCTATTCCATTAAAACTTGTGAAATAGATGCCGTTCAAAACTTGATAATTCTCTTTGATCTTTCAGCGTCAGAGGGTATTCTACAGGAGAGCAGTTCAGCTTTTGATGAACAGCAGTGGGACAATGCTGTCTCGTGCTCGGCATGGTTACTATTCAACTCAAACTGTGTCGCTTATGAAGAAACTAAACTAGCATAAAAAACAAACCTTACGCACTAAGAGTGACTGTGCATTACACAAGTATGGCACAGAAAACTATCATGATGCCTCAGATATCGACGTTGAAACGGTCATCAAGAACCAGAGTTGAACACGACAAATTGTGGTCTGTAAAACAGATCGTGAGGAAACACTCAACAGGCCACGGAGAACCATTCAGTGTGGCAGTACACAAGAGTCCTAAGCTGGAGTATGACATTTCGGCCAGGCTGATGTGCACGATACAGAGGTTGTGGTGATCATTACTGATTTTTTCTATTAGGCTTTTAGCAATCTATATTTTCCTCTTGTCCTTACACTTCTACTGACCCACACTGTCCATGTATCTAACTAATTAAGTTATTTATTTGTTTACTTCTTCAGACAACAGTCTTCTCTCAGCTTTTCTGCATCCGGATAGTCCTCGAATTATTTTTCACATTTCAACAACCCCGTCCTCTTACCTGGTAATGCAACAGCTACTGGCTCGAAAATACCGGTTACTCTTAGACTAATTAATTCACTCAGATAACATGATCCCATAAGTAACTACAAAAAAGGTTAGAACTAGTGCAGTCAAATGGTTAGACTACTTCTCACTGAACACCACCGCAGATATATAACTTTAACGAACAAGCGATAAGTGAGATCAAGGAAATCAATCAGTTTATGCAAACTCAACACCAAGATTTGGGATAATGCAATGGCCAACTATTTATTGAATTCAATGTGATTGTTGGTGTCATGTATCTAGATTAATCGCTTAGCTTGATGTTCTCATACTCGCCAAGCCGAGGCAAACTACTGAAAATTTGGAAGCTGGCTGACATCATACCAATTTTCAAAGGAGGTCAATGCAAAGAACCTTCAAGCTACTAACCGGTGGCCCTTCTCTAGATACCGTCAAAAATTATGGTGTACCTGATATGTGACGTACACACGACTATTTATTATCACCAAACCCATTTTCACCTCAACAGAATGGTTTCAGGAAGTGGCATTCTTGTATAACCAACCTGCTGACTGCAGTGGACAGGTAGACAAGCATCCTTGATCACAAAGAGAAGGTTGACGTCATTTGCCTGGATTTCTCAAATGTTTTTGATAGCGGTAACCATATATGCCTTACCAATAAGTTCAGACGATTAGGTATCAGACCACCTCTACTTGACTGGCTCATTTCATATCTGAAGAATCGACATTTTGAGGTCAGAGTTAATTTCACTTTATCTCAGGCTATGGAATGTCCTAGTGTGGTCCTCCAGGACTTAGTACTAGGACCTCTTCTCTTCTTGATTAAAAAAAAGATCTTTCACAACAGGTATCGTCAGACTTATTACTTTTTGACGACGACGTGAAACTTTGAAGAGAGATACGCAACCAAGACGATATACAGGCACTTCAGGAGGACCTGACTCGAATTCAAAGTTGGACAGACGACAACGGACTTACCTTTAACACTTCAAAGTGTTAAGTAGTCCATCTGTGACATGTCGCGAACTGCAGCTACAACTTAAGAAACTCTTCTCCAGAAGTATCCCAAGTTAAAAGAGATTTACAAGTGCTGGTACCCTGATATTTGAAGTTGTTAAGGAAGTTTCGATAAGAAAAGTTGTTTAAATAGGCCATCATCGAAAGTTCTTTGGCCTATAACCTCTCTCATTCGTTGCAACATGTCCGTTGCAGAACCGTATTGCAGGTCGATGTTATTGAGTAGTTGGTCTAACCTTTGTCTATCGGTTAGGTCTCCGAGTTTAAGAATAGAACGTTTCAGCGTTTCGTAAGGTTCAGAAACATCACTAGTTAACATACTAGGTGTTACGCACCTGTTGAATTGACGTGGTAGTGTCTTGACTACTGTGAGGAATTGTGCACGTGTGTCGTTCACGCCGTGCTCGGAGAAGTCGGCTTCTGCGAAGCAAAACTAGTCTTCGATGTTGTCTGGCCAAGAGGACATCAGTTGAAACGAAGGTGGGGACAAAGTCTTAAGTTTAAATACTTTGGGTGTCAGTTCAATCATGATGAAATATGAAGTATGATAATGAACGAGTGAAAAAAATATTTATCCAAAAAGCACGAAAAAAAGATAACAATGTATAAAAAATTAAGATGAAGCAATAATATATAGAATCCCAGGATGGAACAGACTCACATTTTACGATTTGGTGTACCAGATCACTTTAGGCTCACCAATGAAGATGGCACAGTTATTCAGTGCTTGACAACGCTTTAACCAGTAACACCTTCTAATATGAAGCGTACCCACCAAGAGAAACCAAAAGACAGAATGGAGGAGATCGGAAGATATATTTGATGTGATATCAATATATCGAGAATCGTCTGATCTAATCTAGCTAGCGATTGCAGTAGATGTTGAGCACGGCGTTCCCACATATGATCTGGTGCGGATACATGACTGAGCGCCTTCAGCTAGGTGAGTTCATTAAAACATGTGGTGAGCATCCAATGTCGAAAACTTACAGAGCTATTTATTTTGGGGATTTATTTACCGCTACAAAGTCTTACGCTGTGACAGAAATGCCTTTTGAGCAAACCTTGCACTGATAACACTGAAGCGCACTTTTGGCCAGTCTGACGGAAGAACTTTACACCTAATCTTCAACAGTTTTATTCGTCTCCATTTAGAGTACGAAAATATAGTATTTCCTTCCTCACTCCGAAAAAATAGGGACACTCTGTAGCGTATTCAACGGTAAACCACTAAATCAGCCCAGGGACTCAAATTCAAGCCTTATGAGGAGCGCCTCTAATCACTAAACATTTACTCATTGGAGTACAGGTGTCTTAGAGGCGACCTTCTAAAGGCTTACAGCATCCTTGATACTTCTGGACATTCCCTTGAACACCTAGTTAAGTTTAGCTCCAGCACAAACCTTAGGGGTAACACCCAGAAACCAGGGACACAAAACAGCAGAAAGGACTGTAAACACAACTTCTACTCCTTAAGAGTTGTCAAATGCTGGAATTCGTTGCCGACTGAGTTAGTTCAAGCGACTTCCCAGGAGTTCTTTAAGAGACAACTTGGCCTATTCTCAAGGCCTAAGGATAATATATTATTATGATTTACCAATTTCTTTTTCCTATATTATGGTTAATATACCTAGGTTCCTGCCTGCAGGTATTGGTGATCCACTGTTACTAGACACGAAAGCCTATTAAGCGAAAGCTTCTTCTATTCCGTCCACAACCATTTGAACCATTTGAATCCCATTGATTTCTGTAAAGTACCAGTTATTCCTTCATATGAAGACTGGACCATAAAGAAAAAATTGAACGATGTTTGCTAGTCAATAAGACATTCAACACTAAAGATTTTAGTCCTTACCGGACCAACCAATGAAACCGGTCTTAGCTCACACGCTCTCAGGCGCTAATTATAAACATTTCGGGTTTTCAGTATCTTAGGCTTTTTTCCACCCATATTTTCACTGATATGAAATCAATCAAAAAAACTTAATTATGGTCTAGTTAGTGACCAGGGTAAAATATAGACATTAAGGTCAAATATGCCTGAAATGTCTTGCAAACATGCGAACCAATTCTTCACACAGAAGACAAATGAAATTGCATACAAAAATATAATTAACCATCTTGCTTTCCCAAAGTCCAAGCGTGAATTCACTCATAAGGTATGTCCACTGAAACGCGGATTGTCTTTCGAGAAATTTAGAGATTTTACAGGTCATTCATCTAGCATATTGTTTTTCCGTCGTTACATAGGCTACGAATTATGTACTGTTTGTTTGAGATACTTTCAGTTAGTCACCACACTAGAGAATTGCATCCTAGGTTCACTCTAGAGAATTTATTGTTTGTGTGAAGCCCTACCTTTATGTTCGAGTATTTTTTAATTGAAGCTACTAGATAACATAAAATCGTAGTCGTTTGACTTTCGTTACTAAACTACGAAGATTGGTATTCATTGAGCCTATTTAGGAACAAACTGATTTTCTGACTTGCAGATGTGTTATAAGATACAAAGTTTTATTTTGTAAGTCCTGGTAAATACCATGTTTTACAGTGATGTACACTTTCTGTAATAGTAGTATCTTGGTTTTGAAATGTGTTAAATATGTGTTAATGTAAACAACTTGTCAAATAACTTAGTCTGCCTAACATGTCATTAACTTTTAGCTAGATTTACTCAGTTGTTACGTATAAGTTAATTCGGTTTTAAGAAGTCTTCATGGCTTTATGCAAATAAAAGTTTATAGGTATAACTGTTGATTGTTTTCACTACTATCATACCCATTCTTATTTACCATTTTGGTTGTTAGAGAATTAGTGCAATAGGCCACTAAAAATACAATCCAGTCAATTTACATACAACAAATTTCTTTCAACTATGTTTTGCCATTTATGATGCATATAATATAGAGCTAAAACACTACCACCGCTAAATTATATTCTTAGTCACGTCTCAAGCCACTAGGTTGGATGATCTTTAGGTCTTTGATATCTATAAATGGAATTTGATGGTTCATAACTTTCTTTAAGAATAAGGCCATAAACTATCATGCAACTATTAGGTCAGTCTCGAACAGTACTATTTGATCTATCTGGTTTAATATATAGATGTGAAACTAATGCAAGGTGAATATCCGTGAGTTCATGCTCATCGGTTCTTAATGACGAGAATTATATATATGTTACAAATACCATGACAATGAATTGGTTTTCCAATTAATTGAAATATACTAAAATATAAATTCAGAGAAGACTGTTGATTTATAATTGACTTTCATGCTAAAATTCATCTTTTGAGTTCAGACTTTTACGCAATATCTTAGTTGTATATTATATTTAAAGATTTCTAGTTTTTCTAGAGGGAACATATGTTTGTCAATCTTTGATTTCCAAACAAGCGTATATTTGTGTGTAATATTTCTTTCAAAAAACTTATTTAAACGTCACAAACATCCTTCTGTAACTTGTAAACGATATACACATATTGTGTTTGGAATTCCTAAATAATTCGACAAAGATCTAAACATTTCAGTTTCAGTTACTTAAATTATATATTAAGTAGCAGTCAAAAAACTTTAAAATACTACAGAAATTATCATCATTTTTTGTTATTAATCAGGCTTCATTATATTGCACTTTATGCAAAACACGAGGTGAAGATTTTGACGTTTGCAATAAAGATTTGATAAGACCTAGATGTTTGCTCGCATGTGCTCATTGTATTCATTTCGCTTGTTGGGATTATCGTCATATATATTTACACAGAGAAGACCATCCTGATCATTATCTTTGTAAGTCTATCGTGTTTTATGTGTAATTGTTGTTAGCTGTAATTTTTTTTTAGTTATCATGAGTAATTATGAAAAATTCAGATTGGATTATTTGCTGAAAACTGTTCATTACTCTGTAATCCGAAGCTTTTTTATTATATTACATGAGATTTTTCCAAAAATACAGGCTTTATGATATTGTATAATGTCATATAGCAGAATCATACTTCGGCTAAGAATCGACTAAATGATAAGTCATTTTGCAAGGTTGTGTGTAGGCGACCGATACATTGATAAAGTTGGACTAAGGGGTTATTAGTCTTATGAATTTTCGGTAATCCATATAAATTAGAATATGCCGAACCCATAGGTTTTAATAAATTAAACTCATCCTATGGGTTCGGCATATCCTAATTTATATGGATTACCGAAAATTCATAAACCTAATACCCCCCTACGTCCAATTCTATAAATGATAAGTGTTTTGACTTATTTAAATGATCGTTTGTTAACTTATAGTTAAAGATTTCTAGCGAGGAATGATTATTAAACGAATTAAAATGAACTATTTTTTGCTTAGCAAAATAATTATAGAACTACATTTGATTTTAATCACTCACACACTCTCTGTATGTTTGTTTATTGTTCATGGAAAACTAATCACTCAGATCCTTTTTTGTTATATTCATAAAGCTGTTTGTACAGAACGTGGTGAATTATTTTGTACTGGTTGTGGTGATTTTGTTTACCATTCTGTGGCTGAAAGTTTTCATCAGTCTGCATGTCGCACTTATTTAGCTCAATTTGGTGAGTCTCATTCTTCACTAAATATTACCATGATATTTTATTTTATTTTTTTTAACATAAACATAAGTGCAAGAAGGCACCAAATAGATATGCGCCACATAAGTCATTCGATTTTTGTGAGGGCTGGTATACTGCCTGGGTGCCCAAACCGAAGCAGGTGGTTTTCATAGGGGGCCACACCCGGAGCCTTTGACCTAAACGTCTGATCCACATGGCAGTGGAGCATCGTGAGGAGATGCAATCCCATGGTAGCTGGTGACCAACGATTGGTTCATACACCATTTGTTCCTTTAAGATCCTGGAGCCAGCCTATGTGCACCATTGGTTTGGAATGAGGGTTTTCCAACTCCCCTAGGTAAACCCTCCGTGTTCACGAACCCGGTTAAAGCGTCGGACATTCGCTTTTCGCCCTCTCGACTTCGTAAACAACAGTTATGCCGCGAGAAGGCAGTGAGTAGGACTTTTGTGTCAGTGGTTGTATTCACGTGGCCATGTGAGAGCATTTGGAAAGTGGGAGCTGACTCTTCCCACTCTCGGCCGTACCAGGGTATTTTGGGGCCTGAAATAGGAACTATATTTTGATTATCCGTTAAACCAACAAATAAAGATCGTATGTTTACTCTGACTGAGGTCCGTTTGATTATCGTAACCAATGGTTAGACACTTTAGGTGACATGACTCAAAATCGTTCGCAATGACACAGGTGCTTCCACTCCTTTGTCTTTTTCTAGGATTTGAGTCCTGAAATCTTATGTTCTTTTTTATTTCCATACATACTCTGTTCTACTGGTGACACTGTTATTTATCGTACTCTAGTATCTGTCTTGAAATAATTTTATCTCATTGTGGTAATTTGGTTAGGGAAATAGAACCAATTCATTTGTATCGGGTTCAATGTTGAGTGTGGAGTGACATTTTTACTCTGTTAAAAACAATTTGAACTATGTCACTGTTCAATTTTCTAGGTGGATAAGTAGTAATGCTTGCATTAGCTGTTGTCATTTTTTAGTTTTTACGACAAGAACAATTTGGTAATATTAGAAAAATTCACTAGTCATATTTTCTTTATTAAGAGAAAAAGTCTTCTCTTATGTCAAGAGCATCATGTTATTTGATTCGCCGAAACCTATTCAGAGGATTAAAACACTTGAAATTTGACTAGTTATTTTCTACGAATATATCTGTTAATTAGCTATATTTTTCTTATAAGGTCAGTCTCACACGTTAGATTATATCCAGAGTCATTCTGCCTAGCAGCATTCATGGATAATTTAGACCTGCATGAACAAAATCAAATAAGTAAAATTCATTCAGCGCAGAATCCTCTCTTCGGCGTATTCATTTTTAAAGCGGTACAATCACAAATGTACACTTATTTTTCCAGACGATAACAATGACAATAATAGTGATTATAAAATTTTGCTCCACTGCCTTGTGGACCAAACGTTTAGGTCGAAGGTTCCGGGTGTGGCCCCCTAAGAAAACCAACTGCCTCGGTCTAAGCACCCGAGCAGTATTACAGTCCACACATAAATTAAGTGATTTGTTTGGGGCATATGTATTCGGTGCCCCTTTGTACCAATATTTATGTTTTCAAATAAAAAAACATATGAACAAAAAAGACATGAAATTGTTATTTTTATGAAGCGAACAGGTAATAAAGCTGTTGAGATTTTGAATATTCAAAATGAAGAAGTTATGATTCAAAAGGGAAGGATCAGTGTGATCAGATAAAATGTTGAAATTGCACACTAGGATTTATTATTATTATTTTTATTTCAACACATAGATATTCGTACAAAGAGGCACCAAATACATATGCGCCACACAAATCTCATTAGATTTGTGTGAGGGCTGGGATACTGCCCGGGTGCCCACACCGAAGCAGGTGGTTATCTTAGGGGGGGCACTCCCCGAGCCTTCGACCGGAAGGTCTGATCCACAAGGCAGTGGAGCATCATAAGGAGATGCAGTCCCATGGAAGCCGGTAACCAACAATTGGTTCATACGCTATTTGTTCCCGCAGGATACTGGAGCCCATGTGCACCATTGATTTGGAATCCGGTTAGAGCGCCAGACATTCGCTTTTCGTCCTCTCAATTTCGTAAACAACAACACCCGTGGTACGAGAAGGCAGTGAGTAGGACTTCCCTGGCAGGGGCTATATACGCGTGACCATGTGCGAGCATTTGGATAGGGAGAGCAGACTCTTTCCACTCTTGGCCATACCAGGGCATTTGGGGGCCGCATAGTCTTATAACATTGCTATATTCGTTTTCAATTAGAATGTTTTAAACTTCTGTATAGGAGTCAAAAAACAGTACATTGTATCAGCTTTTATCTCATTTTTTCTTTCAAACTTGCTTCAGAGGTTTCGTTGTAATTAAGTTATATTCTTATCAGCAATTTCAGTAGTATTTAATATTCTCATTACTCTTATGATTAATTTTTCAGGTTTATCCAATCGTTATTGGAGACCATCGTTTAATGAATTACGCCTCATACCTCATATCACTCCAGTATTACCCTTAACTGTAAATGGCTGTTCTGGAGGTTTGTCTACTTAGTGTTTTATTTTGGCCTGCAATTTTTTGTGCACAGAATTTGTGAAGATTCTCATCCTATTAGCTTGATTAGTTATTTGTTGTTATTAACATGTCCTGGTTGCTTAGTCCTTAGTGTCAGAGTTAGTTGTCTTGATTACTAAGTAACGATGAAGCTAATTTCAATTCGTGTTCCACATTTCACCATTTGTATCCTAAATTAAAGAACATTTGAGTGAACAATTGTTTTAAGTAACTTCACCATCGTCATCATCATCAGTGACTCTGCAGTTATAAATTTGTAGCTGTTTTATTACAAGACCAAAATAAGGCATACGTGAATAGAAGAATTAGACAATGTTATGTTAGACTAGTCGACTAGTTAGTCAGTCAAACACAATGTAGGCTTTGACAAATATGTACATCGGTACAAGTTACCATACCCGATAAGTGCACCAAGATGAAATTATCTAGACAAATATCAGAGTATTAGAGATAGTATTAACAGTATTAGCGGTTATAAAAGCGGTTCAACATCAAAGATACGAATTGAGACGAAAATGTAAATGAGTGAATCATAAAAAAAGCTTTTGAGGAATTAACAACTTAAAATCTAAAAGAATACAAAATGTGAATGAATCTGAGCCATTCCAAACGATTCAAAGTCTCTAATCATTGGCCACAATAATCATCCAAATTTCAACCAATGTAACCATTATGTACTTACATGACTCAATCCAATAGTTAATGTTATTAAACTGGTGAATTTTGACATTGACAATTACTGTTCAACTAGATTTAAAATGTGTCATTTGTCAGTGTATGAGGCCATTTATAAAAGATGGAAAGTTCGTTGTTAAGCATTATGTTACAATCAATAAATCATGAGGATAAAATGCATACTAGGGGAGATTTTATGCCAGGCTAACTGAAATAACTAGTGTAGTAGCAGCCTCTGCAGCAGTAGGCCTCAACATACACAAAGGAAAAAGCAAGATCATCAAAAACAACACCGAGAACACCAACCCAATTGCACTTGATGGCGAAACTCTAGAAGATGTGGAATCCTTCACATACCTGGGAAACATCGACGAACAAGGAGGATCAGATACAGACGTAAAGGCGAGGATTGGTAAAGCAAGGGTCGCATTCCTACAATTGAAGAACATATGGAACTCAAAACAACTGTCTGTCAACCAATATCAAAGTGAGAATCTTCAATACGAAAGTCGAGGTAGGTCTACTGTACGGAGCTGAAACTTGGAGAACTACAACAAGCATCATCAAGAAGGTACAAGTATTTATAAATGGTTGTCTACTCAAGATACTCAACATCCATTGTTCGGATGCCATCAGCAACAGTCTTCTGTGGGAGAGAACAAACCAGTTTCTACCTGAAGAGGAAATTAGGGAAAGACTATGGGAATGGATGGGACATACATTACGGAAATCATCAAACTGCATCACGAAGCAATTCCTAACTTGGAATTTTGAAGAGAAGTGAAAGAGGGGAAGGCGAAAGAACACATTACGTCGGGAAATAGAAGCAGATATGAAAAGGATGAGTATCAAATGGAAAGTATCGTCCAGGACAGTGTTGGATGAAGAGTGCTGGTGGACAGCTTATGTTCATTCATGAGGATTAACAGGCGTATGTAGTAATATTACGTAATAAGACAGGTTTTATGGGGGCAATTGTAATAAGAAATTCATATAAATTGAGAATGATGAGTGTGCAAATCAAAAATGTGATAGGACAAGGCGGAGATAAACATAAAATAAGATGGGAGTTAAAGGCTTGTAATACATAATTTATGTAAGAAGTGACCTAATCGTGTGTCACTATGAACAGAGAAGTTAAATATATCTTTTTCTTTGAATATATTAGTTTAGTTTTCTAGAAGTGATCCTGATCGCTTCAATTATGTAACGAAGCCATAATCATACTCATTAAATTAATTTTTTTCAGGATGAGATATGAAACAGAGAGCGTCTCACCTGATTTCAGTCACTTACAACGTAGGACCATCGATGGTTGGGCCACGTGTTACTTATGCCTGAACACCGATTACCACGACTCACAATGCCGACTAGTGTTAGGAGTGGTTGGAAGGACGTTAGGGGCGGCCAAACCAAAACGTAGCATCAGTGCTTCAAGTCACTAACTTCTAGTATGAGCCATGCTGTTAGATGCAGACTACTTGGGTGGTGTCCGCGTGACTATCGTAACCAATGGTTGGAGACTCTGGATGGCATGGCTCAGAATCAATCACAATTGCATAGTTGCATACACTTGTTGTCTTCCCTTAAACTATGAGATTAAAATTATTTCACATCTTTCTTTCTGTACTATATCCTGACATAAAACCTTTCCCTTATATATTACTCCATCGAGTTAATTGCTTCTATGAATCGGTGTTCGTCTTGCTGTGCTAATGAGGTGTGGTTTCTTGGGCCGATGCATTTATGTGCATGTCTGACTGACCTCATTAACATAACAAGATGAACACCAAATTCATAGAAGTAGTTACTTCAATGGTAGTAATATATAAAAGAAAGATTGCATATGAGGATATAATACAGGGAGAAAGAATTAGTTCGTAAAAAGCAAGTTATGAAGTAATTTTAATCTCATAGTATAAGAGAAGACAACGAGTTTATACACCTACGCAACTGTGATCGATCCTGAGCCATGTCACCCAGAGTCCCCAACCATTGGTTACGATAGTCACGTGGACCCTAACTAAGTAGTAATGAGGAATTCAAAAATGATACATTTTGAATGTTTTGAGTCGTTAACCGATACAAAGTTCACTTTCTGTTTTTAAAAAAATATGTTACACTGTCTAATTCGCTTATTTATGTGTACCTTATTTAGTCCTTTATAGTACAATAATTATGAACGTAGGGTACCTGATAATGATTTTTAAAAAATTATTCATAGGTTAAGTATTAAACTGACTTTACCTAGACAACTATTAAAACAGTTATTTTGTCCTGTCATGGGACACTTCGGGAATGCACACCTATGATGCCGCTGAGGAATTATACTCAGGGTTTCTTAGTTTCATAGGAAGCACGTTACTTTCAGATTCTTCAGCTCATACTATCCGATGGTTTACATTTCCACGTTCAATAATTTCAGAGTATCATCTAACTATCATCCATAATACTTGTCTCACACTAGAAATGATTGAACTCCCATTAATTCTAGCTTCTCTCTAGTACTTTAGGAATTCTCCTCTTGGATACTCACTGTTGAGTAGTTCCGTACTTAGACAAAACAACAATTCAGTTCAGTTTAATTTTCAACGAGTATGTAGCTAAGTTAGATCATAGTTTAAAATCACAAATACAGGTCTTCACTAATAACCTCTGATATGAATATATTTATTCAAGAAAAAGTAAATAAATAACTTATCTGGTATTAAGTGGTTAGACGTAGTTGACAATAAACGATCAGATAGACATGATAATGGTCACTACTCAAAGAATAATCAATGTAAATAGCCTTTTTTTTCTGTACCTTTTCTGTAGCTATGCGTGGTCTTATCAATATGGGCAATACATGTTTCTTAAATGTTGTCATACAAGCGTTGACGCATACACCCGTTTTACGGGATTATTTATTGGCTGATTTACATAGGTGTTCAAGTCCAACTCGATCACGTAACTGTTTAGCTTGCGAAATGGTTCGCATTACACAAGAGGTATATATATGTATATTTACGCGTATAATTCATTGTTTAAATAAATATCTTGTTTGGCTATTTGAAACGCTTGATAAGAAGCACTGCTTAACATACTTTTTTTGTATAACATCAATTCTTAGACCAGTAATATTCTTCAAGGAATCCAAACTTAACGTTACAGTCTAAGCAAAGATGGATAGTGTATTTTATTTTATTTAAACACATAAACGTTGGTACAAGGAAGCACCAAATAGATATGCGTCACACTTCGTCACTCAATTTGTGTGTGGACTGGAATACTGCCCGGACGCCCAAACCGAAGCAGGTGATTTTCATAGGGAGCCACACCCAGAGCTTTCGACTTAAGGGGCTGACCCATAAGGCAGTGGAGCAACGTCAGGAGATGCAATCCCATGGTAGCCGGTGACCAATAATTGGTTCATACTCCATTTGTTTCCTTAGGGTCCTGGAGCCCATGTGTACCATTGATTCGGAATCAGGGTTTTCCAACTCTTTTGGGTGCACTCTTCGTGTCCACTAAGCCTGTCAAAGCGTCGGACATTCACTTTTCGTCCTTTCAATTTCTTAAAAAACACCCCCGCCACGAGAAGGCAGTGGTCGTATGCACGTGGCCACTTGAGAGCATTTGGAGAGAGGGAGCTGACTCTCTCCACTCTTGACCGTACCAGGGCATTTGGGGGCGGATGGATAGTGGCTAACAGTGGAATCTAGGACGCTCGTTTCGTTACATTTATAGATATTTAAAAATGAGGTATTTGCTCCACAACTTTTGCCATGTAGAATTGAAATGTTTGTACACTAATTAAAATCACGTTTAATAGTAAAAAAATGTCATTTTTTCTTTATAGTGGTTGTACATCACAGACTGACTTTAGTTAGGCAACCAGTGAAAGTCAGAAAGTATTGAATAGTTATTTAGTACTCGTACAGGATCTCTCAGCGAGGACATCTACGACCCTACCAGATTTCGAAGTGTCGGGGTGAATAGTTAACCATTAGACTGCCGAATTGGTGGTTTACATTCCTAACTTCAGCCATTTCATGATATTACACGAGCATCGTGTTGCATTATCCTTAGTACTTGATTGAATTCTGTTAATGAAGTTGGTATTGTGGTTTAAATCAATGGGGCGCAAAAGGTGGGAATATCCACTTTCATCAAAGCATCAGATCTATCTTGTTTGCTTATAATATCACTGTACACTTCCTTGTTGATTCATTCAGACATGTAATCATATGGTAGCTTAGCCGACGGAATCCATTTAATACAAAACTGACATTGATCACTATTCATCTCATGTAGTTATTATGAATAAGGACATCTGGAAAGAGAAAGGAAAGGAGACTCTAACTTCATAGTTGTTTGTCTTTTCAACCTTGTTTGATATAATGTTTTCAATTTGTACGGAGAGTAGATCAAGTTACTGGATTTTTATGAATATCATTTACTGCAGTGGTTTTGTGGAGACTATACAACATCAGGAACGATATCAACCAGAAAAACCACTGATAACTAAGGTATACTGGATAGTTGTTTTATCTTTGCTCGTAAACTCTTTGCATTCTCGGGTCGAACACACAAATATCAATTTTTGGCATATTGAGTCAGTTATTATTGTTCATAGGTTTTCGAAGTATCCAGTTTTTTTAATTCAACTTGCTTTATATCATAATCCTCATCCGAATGTCATTGAGAGTTACTTACCACATTTACCTTATTTCTGACTTGACCTCTTTATATCTTAAGATCTTCAGTTCTCAATGCTGTATGTTATTGTAGAGGTGCGCATCATACAGACTTGAGCCTGTTACCTATCTTGGAGCATAGGTTGCTGACCAGGGATATCCAGTCAAATCCGTCCTGAGCCCTTTCTTCCTAGTTGTTGCCAAGTGCTGTTCATCCTTCTGATGTCCCCCTGTTTTCCTTTTGTCTTGAAGATTCCAAGTCTGCCTTTTCATTTCTGCCTCTATGTGAATGATCCTTCCGATCCCCTTACACTTTGTAGACATTCCTTGTATTCATATCAATTGTTACTCTGGTTGTCAGGAGTATTGGCCTCGTGATTTCCGAAAAATCTCGGCTTTCACCATAAGGCGTTATAACTTTTATACGAAAATCCCCAGACCAGATTTTAAATGGTCAAAATGAATTTTTTGGCTAGAGTTTTTTAGCTAAGTTCTCTTTCATTAAACGTGGTTGCTAAACCTATCCCGAATCTTCCTCCTTTACAAGGACTTGGGATCGAAAGTAACCCTAGGAGTGCTCCAGCCAGAGTTTCACATTATACAGAGTATGTTTTCAAATGTAGGTTGGTGTTACTTCACGATAAGCATTGATTGTTAAATGTTTAATTCTTTTGTGTATATATATACATAATCGAAGTAATTTTTTATCTCTCGAATATATAGTTATATAAACCCGTTGTTACTCCATTTGTACCAAATAATCTACTGTATGCAATTTGGTTACATGCAAGTCATTTAGCTGGTTATGAACAACGGGATGCTCATGAATTTCTTATAACATTGTTGACTTTAATACATGGTCATCTTGTCGGCGAGGAATCACCACACGATCATGAAGGTGAGTATAAAGTTTTTTCCCCAGTTTACTCTTCATATCATGGATTGAGTTTGGTTAGATAACAATTTCAAACAAGGAGGCACTGAACAGCTACTTCGTCCTAGTGTCGAACTACATTCCGGTTCGAACGTTCCGGCTTCCGAGTCTCGTGATGAGCTTTTTACCTTTAGACCATTGAATTGACATGTTTGTGAGAGACTAACAATTGAAGTTCAGCTATGTTGGTAATAATGCAGTTACCCACCAATGGTTGCGTAAATTTGCGAATACATTGAGACTAGACATGTAAACAATAGGTGCTGGTTCAATGGTTTAAAAGCTCAGTGCCTACCTTGATACATGAAGGTTGCGAGTTCGATCCCTGTTAGGGTTAGGGATGTAAATTATTGAGAAATCCTGTAATCTTATGACACAGGTATTTAATGTTTACTAATTTTTAAGCCCGCGTTATTTTAATCATTAAAGTTGGTTATTACATGTAAAATACAATTTCTATTATTAGAGAATTGTACATTGACTGGACAAAAACTTATCAATGATCAACAATCACGCTCTTCTAATCCAAATCGTAATTTTATTAATACAAATCATAATTTACTACATCATCATCAGCATAATAGTAAAGTGATTAGAGAAACGCCGAAAATAATCAATTCAACTGAATGTATTCCACAACCGGATTCAAATTCACAAGCATCATCAGTATCGAGTTCTCGAGAAAGTTCCGATTCTTGTGATTGTATTGTTCATCAGGTAGGTAGGCGAGAAAATTTTTATCTATGCATATGTATATTTATGTAGTGAATGGTTGATTTACATTGAATCAGCTGTACTGTTAACAGTACTAATACGATACAATGGGTTCTAACACTGTCAATTAACAGGCTAACATATATAGGGAATGGGTTAAACAAATGCTGAGTATAATTAGGCGAAGATCTTGTATTAGTTGGTAAAATCATTTACTGATTAATAGGAGTTGTTTCATTAACTACGTATATATTTAAATATATATATGTATTGTGAGAAACCTCAGATGGTGTGGTTTGAAATCGGCTGCAGGTCAATTATTTATGGTCCACTCAGAAACTGGCCTAAAATATTACATCCACCTGAGTTGTACTACACGAGTTCAGCATGGTGAAATGGAATCCAACAAAACGATGAATAGAGGAATCGGAATATTTGTAGTATTGATGATATTATGGCCAAAATAAAAAGAGAATATCACCTGAAAGGGAACAGAATAACGAAATGAAAGCATCTGCATTAATCCAATCGGTTTTGTATCATGTTACTGAAGATTAATAACTATTAGTCATACAGATTCTAACCAGGCATTTAATGACTTCATGTACTGATACTATGATTTCGTTTATTTCTACCTGTTACGTCCTCGATCTATCTACCCGATAATATACAGAAGAGAACTTATCTCGATATAGATTGATACGATAGGCTAACTGGTTCAACTTTGTGTTTAGAAATGTGTGAGTTCAAATTGAGACTAACAATTTTGGGTAGAAAGTTGAAAACTGTTCCATCACCTGATTAGTTGGCAAGCTAGAGAGAAGACCAGTCAACTGGAACACTACTCGATTTATTCTTGATTTAGATTAATATAAAAAGATAGATGACTTACTCGACCACAATGCACAAACCATTAGAAAAATACAATTATGTTTAAACTAACCATTAGGTTAGAAGAATAGAGTTTAAATTACAATAGCTTTGGAACAATAGAGAGCATGCCAGTGAATCATGCATCACACACAAGCTTATTGTTTATGGAATAACCCAGGAACAAACCTAAGTGTTAGTATTTTAGAAACTTTAAATTCAGTGAAATAATGTCTTCAAAAATGGCTTTCGTTGTTCGTCATGGCTTCTTTACCTATCTATTCACATCACTACCTTTAGCTTTCTTCCAGTGTACTTCCACTTCTGTCAACATTGCTCTTCTGAGGTAAAGGATAGTTAATGAAGTATACTCGTAACACATAGTCCTAATTACTCCATAGTCTTTGAAGACTTATCAACCGAGTTGGCATATCTTCCAAAGTGATTAGATTATTCATAGGTGTGATTAAGCTTGTATTATTGTACTTTGAGAGATAAATATTCGCTGTATCATATATTCAAACTAGCGAAACATTCAGTCAAATAATTTCGAGTTCTGTTAGAGATATCAAGGCGTTTACTACCTCCAGGTTGCATACACTATTGAGGGATAAGTTTTCTTGTTAGACCTGAAAAGAAAACTGAGTTATGAATGTTTTTGATGACCCGGGAAGGTGATCTCAGAGCCAAATGGATAACCGACTGAGGTCAGTCATACAGCGTTTTTGTTAGTAGTTTTCGATATGTTACCTCCGTACTTTTAAGAACTTAACGTTGTCGATAGAAATCCGCAAGATCAAATGGGATATGTCACTTATGCATCAGCTCTATGTGACCCTCCTTTTATTGTGCGAAGGCATCATCACAAATCATGTTGATTTGAAAGAAACATCTTATGATTATCACATCTTAGTATGATTTTGGCCTCAAACCTTAAGTTAACCATTCTTCAGCCAACTCACCTGACTTGGTAGAAGAAGTAATGGACTGAGTAGTCCAGTCAATCTAACTTGACAGGCGACACTAACTACCACGGCATTGTTACAAATTCTGTTTATATCCAGCTTAGATCTATTTGTGGCATAGTGCAACCTTCACTTCTCCAATGATACGAATTGACAATGTATGCAGCTACAATTCAACCGTTTTTGATTGAATACATGTGCACTTAAGTATCGATAAAAGACAGGTCTTTCACAAGAGAATTCTTATTGTCATCTACAATAGACAATATTATTGTTCAGTTATTAGCTCTTGAAAAATAAATTGTAAACCTAAGCAAGAATTAAATTTTCATAGGATATCCTCAAAACTTTCTTCTATTATGTTTTGTTTTGAGTTGGATTTAAAATTGATTCTTCCCGCGTGTGTTGTTACTCTATTGTATGCATATATATACATATATATGTAGGTGTTTTTTGGTGATTTGGAATCTGTCATATCATATGAAGGTTGTGAGCATAGATCATCAACAGTAGATCCATTCTTAGATCTTTCATTAGATGTAATTCAACGTGGTTCTACTTCATTGCAAGCATGTCTTGGATCCTATTTTCGACCAGAATTAATTGATGGTTTAATATGGTGTTCACAATGTAATATTGGTCGACCGGCTGTTAAACAATTCAGTTTACTTCATTTACCTAATGTTTTATGCTTTTATCTCAAGGTATGTATCTAATAGATTAGTCTGTAAATATGATTTCTGTTGTGACTGAGTAGTTTACTAAACACATTGGTTTTTGAAGCAGTAAATGTACCGGGTTCAAGTCTTACTGTTTATTTATTTATTTATTTTAACACATAGATATTGGTACAAGAAGGCACCACATACATATGCGCCACACAAATTTCATTTGATATGTGTGAGGGCTGGAATACTGACCAAGTATTCAAATCGAAAAAGGTGGTTTTGTTAGTGGGTCACAGCCCGAGCCTTTAACCTAAAGGTCTAATCCATAAGGCAATGGAGCAACCTCGAGAGATGCAGTCCCATGATAGCCGGTGACCAACAATAGGTTCATACACCATTTGTTCCGTCAGTATCCTGAAGCCCATATGCACCAATTGTTTGTAATGAGGGTTATCCAATTCCCCTAGGTGGACTGTCCGTGTTAGTCAACCCGGTTAAAGCACCAGATATTCGCTTTTCGTCCTCTCTATTTCGTAAACAACAACACCCGTGGTACGAGAAGGCAGTGAGTAGGACTTCCCTAGCAGAGGCTATATACGCGTGTCCATGTGAGAGCATTTCGAGAGGAAGAATGGACTCTCCCCACTCTCGGATGTACCAGGGCATTTGGGGGCAAGTCTTGCTGTAAATATTAACAATACTAGTCTTATATGAGACAAAACGTACACTCTGTATTCTATTACTAGCTATTACACAGTATATAATTACTTGGTAGCCACATGAACTATTGAGGCTCTCGCTCAAAGAGTCTATATATCGACAGAGTTTAATAAAATCCAACTTACAACTCACTAGGTATATATTCATCTACTTGGCTTTGAGCTGCGCTCTTAATACATGAGAGTCAGTAGTGTTACCTGATTTCTCAAACTAAAGCATGTGGGGTGGAGTTCGAATTCGTGGTCTGATAACTGAAAGTCTAGTTCTTTAATCTTTGAACCACAGCCCCACTTGAAAATGATAACAATAATTGAATACCAACCCTTTAAGATTTATAGAGGTTAATACTATTTGAAACGTAATTGTGACGACGGACCACCGGTGAACTCGTGGAAGTTGTAAGAGGCTCAGAAGTAGTCGAAGATGTTCCATCTAATCACCTTTCGGAAGAATATTCTAGAATCCCTACGTGTAGCTTCCCGATTGGATAATGCTAATAGCCCCCTGTATGCGGATTGGAGGACTGTAATGATGACTTCGTTCTTACTAAAAACTATAAATACCTGACAATTTTGTACTATGATCGACACTGTTTGGAATAATATTCCTCTCATTAGTATTGTGTCTTCTTATTGCGACTTGGAAGGGTTTTGGTGTTCTAGTGTTCTACTATACGCGGTATATCAAGAAATCAACATTCAAGATATAACAGTAATATTTCTTCCATGAATTAATGATTACTTCCAAGATACACTGATTGATCCATAAGTAATGATTTGATCTATCAAGTTGCAACACGTCCATCATTCCAAGTAACTGGACATCATGTTCACTATGTTTCGATGTTAGGTGGTTAAACATTGTCAGGAGGAAACTTAGGATATAAATATCATGCTAGTTGGAACTCTCTAACACGGCGTACCTGAAATATTGAAGGAACTAATGTTCTACTGGATTGAAATCTGAACCACTCAGTCCCACAGTTTAATATGTTACTACTGAGCTATTCGGTCCGTTCAATGGTTACGTTCAACAATATGAAATTGAGTGACCCAGATTTGGATCTACTAGAGAACATTAGTTCACTCGAGATTTCATGTGCATCGTGTTGACGAGCATGACACTGATATTCAGGATTTCGTCCTGACTGCTATCAAGGCGACGTTGCTAACTCAAAACCACGGTTTTATGAATTCAGCTCCACTGAGCATAATATTGATTGTATGAAGAGTAGTGATGCTATTATATAAATATTCAAATGGACGTAAATGAAGTGGGATTCAAACCTGTATTCTTATTAGTTGAAAGTCGAGTGAACTGGACTTATCCTCATTTGTTTGTAGTTATATATGTGCATTTTAGTACAACCAGACATAACACATTAAAAACATAATAATTTCAAGCTGGAAATTTAGTCTTTAATCAACATTACACCGGAATAGATCACCAGGTATTTCGTAATCATATGGAAGAAGCGGAAAACACAGAGTAATAAATAGTCAGGCTGCAGATATGACACATTAAGCTTGATGCCACGTAGAAACACAGTCTCTTGTGACCCTTGAAAATCAAAGTATCAACGCCATCCCTCAAACGTTTGCGGTTATAATCTCAATCATCAAATAGTACTTTAACCATTCTCAGTTAGTTAGTCATCTATAACGCAGGACCGGTCACATACATGCATCAATCCAAGTTGCCATACCTCATTAACACAACACGGTGAACACCAAATTCATAGACGTAGTTACTTCAATGCTAGTAATATATAAAAGAAAGATTGCATATAAGAATATAATATAGAAAGAAAGAGGTAATTCGTAGAAAGAAGGTTATAAAGTGATTTTAATCTCACAGTTTAAGAGAAGACAAAGAGTTGATACACCTACGCCGTTGTGATCGATTCTGAGCCATGTCACCCCGAGTCTCCAACCATTGGTTACGATAGTTACGCGAACTCCAACCAAGTAGTCTGCATCTACCAACATGGCTCAGACCAAAAGTTAGTGATGTCGAAGATTCATGCCACATCTTGGTTTGACCACCCCTAACTATTCTAACTTGTTGTTAATTATTTGGATTGTTTTCTCAACTTCATACCATCTATGTTCTTGATTTTCGACTCTTTTCAACTGTCATTTCATCATGTCAACAAGCGTTGTCATCATGATACGAAAATCAATACATCGATCGCATTCCCTGTTGAATTGGATATGGCTCCGTATTTACATCAAATTGTCGGCGATCAATCAGCTTGGTATGATAAGTAAGTTTGTTATTATGAATTTTAGTGATCAAAGATGGAATGACTTAGTTATTTGTTAGTAGTATAGTTATATTAGACAAATTTCTGAGGTGGCTCGTACATGTATTAAGCATGCCCAACACCTACGACCTGCCTCGTCGTGAAATGTTCATTGAGATAATTATAATTTGAAGGTAAGATACGGTAGATAAGTACTATTTGGTTGCGGTATCACTCGATAACGTTGATCAGTGATTGAATACTTTTAATGATATGCCTCGAAATTGGTCACAGTGGCCTAGATACATTCTCTGTTTACCTTCAGTTCCAATATTCTTTCCTATCTTCGCGAACCAGATTTTCAATGTTTCGTCTTGATCATTATCATTTGCTACTACAATGATTTCAGATCATTTGATTTTCGTTCTGTTAATTTCATCTTGTCGTTTTAATGTTGTATGGAAACTTTGATCACGCAAATTTATACGAGACTTTACATTGATTATAATTGACTATAAGTTAAAAACTTGAGGACAACTATTTCCAAACATCTAAACACATGAAGAGACTATGTACTTATAGATCGATTTCAACTTTCATAGATTAGTATCTGCATAGAGACAGTCCACTAAGGTTAAATTAAATTAAACTAGTGTAAGGTTTGAGTACGTTCTGGTTGATCGTTTGCTTACAATTAACAAACTGAAAAGTTTACATTGTTTATCTATTGAACAGACTACGTAAATGAATTTACATCATCAAGACTGATGTCGTCTAAAGTCTGCCTTGACAAATGACAACTGTTTCATCGAGCCTAACCAAAAAACATACACCAAGAGTTAATGACTTCAATTAAATTAACATTATATCTAAATCTTAGTATTAGTAAATGAATATATTATCACACGTGTTTGGGGCTATACTCTTCTTTCTTCATATACTGACTTCCTAGTCTGAAATGTTGATGAGAAATAATTTTTAGATGCTCAGGACCTATCAGTCTCACGCGCAGGCGCTTAACCCCTAGACCACTGAGCCGGCCGGCATCCATTTGTGTCAATGTCTACAATTGTATTCAGTGAGTTACTATCTCACAACAGACCCGGTTGAACTTCACTGGTCACTGTTTCTCACTAGAACTCCAGGAAATACCTCTTGAAGCCAGTCCCTAGTGAACATATGTTGATTCATATCAGAACGTTTTTTGGGGATATTATAGTCATTTCAATGGTTGAGATCATGAGTCAAGTGAAGCTAGACCATCATGGAAAACCTGGAAGCACTGGACGGTCGTTTCGTTCCACCATGGGACTCGTCAGTGACAGTGCGCATCTACGATCCCGTTTCGCTTCCACATTTTCCACGGTGGTCTAGGTTCAATTGACTCATGATCTCAACCATTGAAATTACTATGATATCCACAAAAACCCTACTGATACTCATACATGTTTCCCTGTGATTACTATAACCAACTTATTAATTTATTTAAACACATAAAACATTGGTAGAAGGAGGCACCAAATGTATATTTTCCACACTTCGTCACTCGATTTGTGTGTGGGCTAGAATACTGGCGTCCATAAATTACAGTCTGTAAGATAGTGTGTGGAGGTAGTCAACAGAGTACCATGAAGTCAAGTTTCATGCTATTTAACACTGATCATCAAGGTATATTTGTGATCTAAAGAGAACGGATTTTCTCTAACAGATTTTGTTCTGTGTCTTTCAGCGTCATAATCAGAAATGTTGTCTGCTCAGTTATTCTGGCCTCGACTGACCTATTGTAGGACTGAGATATACTCATAACAAAGGACGTGACATATATGACATTGATTACTACTTAGTTATCAATTAATTATTTACTATTTAAAATTTATTTAAACACAAACATAGGTACAAGAAGATACCAGATAGATATACGCCACATAAATCATTCGATTCGTGTGAGGGCTAGGATACTGCCCGGGTGCCCGAACCGAAACAAGTGATTTTCTTAGAGGATCACTCCTCGAGTCTTTGATGTAAAGATCTAATGAATAAGGCAGTGGAGTAACTTTAAGAGATTCAGTTCCACAGTAGTCAGTGACCAACGATTGGTTCGTACTTCATTTGTTCCCTCAGTATCCTGGAGCCTATGTGCACCATTGGTTTGAAATCAGGGTTATCCAATTCCCTTTGGTAGATTTTTCTTATCCACCCTCCCTGTGAAAGCCTCGAACTTTCACTTTTCTTCTCAATTTCGTAAACTTCACCTCCGCTTCGAGAAGTCAGTGACTATACGCGTGGCTATGTGAGAGCATTTCTAAAGAGAGAGAGCGAACTCTCTCCACCATCGACTGTACCAGGACATTTATATTAAAACATTCAAATGAATATTTTATAATTCTATTTTATTTTTTCAATTTTAGATATTCTCTATATGCTGTATTAAATCATAGTGGTCAAACTAATTCTGGTCATTATACAGCTTATATACGTGTTGGTCCTGGTGCTTGGTGTTTATGTGATGATCAAAAAGTTGTATCAGTTAATTTAAATGATGTTTTACATACAGATGCATATGTATTATTGTATCATAAGAATTTATTAGCTGTACGCATTTAAATTTATCTCTTCTTTTCCCTTTCCTTTCCTGCTTCTCTCTCCCCCCCTATCCCTCTGTCTCTCTCTCTCTCTCTTGGATATTTCTCCAATTTATTCCCTCCCCCCGCTTTTTACCAAATTATGCACCCCTCTCTCTCTCTCAGAAAAGGAGAACAACAACAACAACAAAAAATAGAAAATTGTATTTCTCTTTTTTTTATAGTGAAAAATGTTTATTTATTTTTTTTACAAAAAAAAGAAAAGAAAAGAATGCACTGTCTATTGTTGTTATTGTTTGTTTCACTGTTTACTTTATTCTTTGCTTAATACTCGACTATTACTATGATTGTTGTGTTTTTATAACTAGGGCGTAATCTTATTAGTAATAGTAATTTTTAACATCATCAACAACAACAACAGCAACAACAACCAATTGTCTTTCATGGATTGATTCAAAAGCAAAAAAAAAATAAAATGGTTACCTCTTCAATTCTTAACTATTCCACCATTTTAATCTTTTCTTTTTGTTTGTTTTTTCTCTCAACCGGTGAAACTATCATTTATGGATGAACTAATCAGGGTTTAACAAAAAAAAAAGATAACAGATTTTAGATTTTTTCGACACAAACGTCACTCACACATCTAATTTGATTAAATAAAGTTTTGACATGATAGTTCATGATGAAACCGCCTCTCAACTCCCCCACCACTCCCCTCCTGAAAAAAAGATCTAATTTCTAACGTTAACAATCCATTGTAAATCATCATTCGAATTCTTCATATTGGTTTATAACGTTCATTTTGATCCTGGTTATTAAATGGATATTATCAAGATCAATGTAGCATCATTCAATGGTATATTCATAAATTATAGTCTTACTGAATAGATCTGTATATTTAGTATTTTTCACTATTTATATACAAACTTTTCTTCAATTATGATTCTAGTTCTTCTTTGTTTTGTTTCTCAATGTATCTATGTTTGTCTATTCTACAAATGGTACAACATTATTTATATTGTATTATTGAAAGTTGTAAGAAATATATATATATATAGATGTTCATTTGGTTATGTGTGTATACACTGATTTCCATCTTTTAAACATGATACATTAAAGAGAATATCAATTGTGATGATCTTACACAAGATGAAAGATACATTTTTGTCAGTTCTTGTGTAGTATATACAATAATTATTGGAGATTGAATTGGGTATTGAAGTGTTTGCGATTCTATGGTTCTCAAATATAACACAGAGAACATCAACCCAATCACATTTGATGGCGAAACTCTAGAAGATGTGGAATCCTTCACATACCTGGGAAGCATCATCGATGAACAAGGAGGATCAGATACAGACGTAAAGGCGAGGATTGGTAAAGCAACGGCTGCATCCCTTCAATTGAAGAACATATGGAACTCAAAACAACTGTCTGTCAACCAATATCAAAGTGAGAATCTTCAATACGAACGTCGAGGTAGGTCTACTGTACGGAGCTGAAACTTGGAGAACTACAACAAGCATCATCAAGAAGGTACAAGTATTTATAAATGGTTGTCTACTCAAGATACTCAACATCCATTGTTCGGATACCATCAACAACAGTCTTCTGTAGGAGAAAACAAACCAGTTTCTACCTGAAGAGGAAATTAGGAAGAGACGATGGAAATGGATGGGACATGCATTACGGAAATCATGAAACTGCGTCACGAGGCAATCCCTAACTTGGAATACTGAAGGGAAGTGAAAAAGGGGAAAGCCAAAGAACACATTATGAATGACAGCTAGCAAGGATTGTCCAGGACAGTGTTAGATGGAGAGTACTAGTGGGCGGCCTATGCTCCTACACAAGGAGTAACAGGTGTGGGTAAGCATTCGCGACTGTTTGGTAAGTACATACACAGTATAACCGAACCTTAATTATAGAATGGTAAATCTCTGATGTAAATCACACACTATCCATCAACTAAATAAATGGAAACAAAATAAGTTTATTGGAAGTTTAAAATAAAAAGGATATAGAAATACAAGAATTCAGCCATTTAATAATCTACAAATGGCCGACAGTAGCGAGAGTTCGTTCTCCTTTTCGAAACGCTCTCACATAACCACTGTTAGGGACATCCTACTCACTACCTCATGGTGATACTACTCACGAAGTTTAGAGAGTGGAAGGCAAAAGTCCGGAGTTGAACTGCGCGTATGGTTACGGCGGTTCCACGTGGGGATGTTGAAAATGTCTGATTTCAAACCAATGGTGCACATAGGCTTCAGCATCCTGAGGGAATAAATGACGTATGAACCCAATGTTGGTCACCGGTGGATTAGACCTTCAGGTCAAAGGCTCGAAGATTGACCCAAGAAGACCACCTGCTTCGTTTTGGGCCTCCGGACAGTATCCCAGCCCATTTGTTTGTTTTATTTGAACGCAAACATTAGTACGAGAAGGCACCTAATGAATATGCGCCACACAATAACGATTAGGCCAGTATCAAATAACTTTCATTTTTGTGATGTCTCTGATACTGCATGAGTGCACAGACTGAAGCAAGTGGTCTTCTTAGAGGGCCCCACCCGGAGCCTTCGACCTAAAGTTCTGATCCACAAGCCAGTGGAGCGACGTCAGGAGGTGCAGTCCCATGGTAGCCGGTCACCAACAATAGGTTCATACACCATTTGTTCCATCAGGATACTATAGCCTATGTGCACCTTTGGTTAGGAATGAGGGTTTTCTAACTCTCCAAGATGGATCCTCCATATCCACCAACCAGGTTAAACCTCCGGACATCCACCTTTCTTCCTCTCTATTTCGTAATCAACATTTATGCCACAAGAAGGCAGTGAGTAGGACTTTTCAGTCAGTGGTTGTATGCATGTGGCCATGTGAAAACGTTTGGAGAGGGAGGGCCGACTCTCGATCGTACCAGGGCATTTTGGGCTCCCAGCCCATACACAAATTTAATAACCCAAGTTTCATTTCAAATTTCATGTGGGTATTTATAAATTCAATTTTTGATATGGAATATTTATCATGCAATCTTTACTTTCACAATAATTGACTTACGGAATTTTCTGTAGTTCAAAACACGAAGTAGTCTTATCTAAACCATCATTGAACAGCTGTTTCATCCTATTATGGGACTCCTGGGATGTCCATTTCCACGGTCCTGGGGTCCGCAAAATGTACTCAGGGCCATCGGTCTCGCATGCAGACGTTTAACTCCCTAGATCACTGAGCTTTGATTCAACGGTAATGTCTAACTTTAATCAACTCATGATATTGTGCAATTCTCATCCATTGCTAAAGGTGTGTAGTTGTTCGATGCTCCCATGTTTCAAATGGTGGTCTGGGTAAACTCAGTTTGTGTCTCAAACTATGAAAATTATGTACTGTTTATTCCGTTCCATACCACATATGGTAATAATTTGTGTGTAAAGGATGATTTCTTATTTGATGTGCTATCGACTGATTTGGTTCCAATTTCAGATACAAAGCTTCCAGGCTATTCTGATTTCGCATTATTGTATAGCTGTATCGAACTGTCTCTACTTCAGACGTCGTTTCCGCGCTTGAATTCGACATAATTTCATTTTGGAAATCGTCACCAATATATTAACTTAATTATTAATTGTAAACAATGTCGAATGTAATGGAAGTATATACTGGTTCAAGTGTTCATAAATCATGCATCAGATTAGTCAGAAATTACAAGAATAGAAAAAACTGCTTACTACATCCTGTTAGTCAGCTACTTGGCATGTAGCACGAATCTTAATCATAGTCCACAGCTTGATTAATCGATTAAACACTTTCCCATATAGTGCTGTACACTATAATCTTACAGTTACTCAGTCAGTAATCCACAAGTCTAGACAGTTCTACTGTATGGGGTGGAAACTTGGAGAACTACGGAAGCCATCACCTTTACATATCTAGGCAACATCATTGATGAACACAATGAACCTGATTTAGATGTGAAGGCGCGAATCGGCAAGGCAAGAGCAGCATACTTACAATTGAAGAACATTCGGAATTCAAAACAACTCAACCAACATCAAAGTCAGTTCTACTGTATGTTGCGGAAAGTTAGAGAACTACCAAAGCTATCATCCAAAAGATACAAGTGTTTATTGACAATTGTCTACGCAAAATACTTCGGATCCGTTGGCCAGACACTATCAGCAACAACCTACTGTGGGAGAGAACAAATCAGATTGTAGCAGAGGAAGAAATCAAGAAGAAGCGCTGGAAGTGAATAGGACACACATTGAAGAAAGCACCCAACTGTGTCACAAGACAAGCCTCCACATGGAATCCTGAAGAGGTAGATCAAATAACACATTACTCCGAGAAATGGAGATAGATATGAGAAGAATCAACAATAATTGAATAGAACTGGAAAGGAAAGCCTATGACAGAGTGGGTTGGAGAATGCTGATCAATGATTTATGCTCCATTGGTGGTAACAGACCTAAGTAACTAATCCAATAATAAGTGAACAGTAAATCATACATACAAACATATATGTATAAATTTTAACAATCCACATATTTCCACCACCTTTCATTATGTTATGTTTCATTAATTAACTAAATTTAATCAACTTGCCTGACGCTATAAACTATTTTTGACGCCTGTTACTATCAGCATTCATATCACTAGGCTGTTTTTTTTTGTATAAGGAGTTTTGAAGTTTTACACAATGTCTAATTACATATCCTTCATTTCTAAATGTATTAACTCTCTCCTATGTGTTTACCTGTACAAATACGCACCTATAAACACACACACTTAGGCACGTATCCTGTAGTAAATAACTTCCGTTTGTTTTTAGAAATAAGTGATTACACATGATTAAATCTGTTGGTTAAAAATTAATAATTCAGTGGGTTAAAAAAGTTAATTCTTAGTTTATTAAGGAACTGACACACATTACATTGCCCCCAAATGCCCTGGTATGACCAAGAGTGGAAAGAGTCCGCTCTCCCTATCCAAATGCTCGCACATGACCACGCGTATATAGCCTCTGCCAGGGAAGTCCTACTCACTGCCTTCTCGTGGCGGGGGTGTTGTTGTTTACGAAATAGAGAGGACGAAAATCGAATATCCGGCGCTCTAACCGGATTCCAAATCAATGGTGCACATGGGTCCAGTATCCTGCAGGAACAAATGGCGTATGAACCAATTGTTGGTCACCGGCCTCCATGAGATTGCATCTCCTTACGATGCTCCACTGCCTTGTGGGTTAGACCTTTAGGTCAAAGGCTCGGGGTGTGGTCTCGTAAGAAAACCACCTGCTTCGGTTTGGGCACCCGGGCAGTATATCAGCCGTCACACATATCGAATGAGATTTGTGTGGCGCATATGTATTTGATGCCTCCTTGTACCAACATTTATGTGTTCAAATAAACAAATAAATAACACATTACATTGATCACCATCTAGTGATCAATCAATTATTAATACATCACAATCGTACAGGAGGTCATTTGCTTTACGGATAACCCAGCGATGATCTCTGTGACTGTGAAGCTGGATGACATAGGATCGAATTTGTCAGGGAGCATCAGTGCTCTCAAGGTTACAGGTACAACTTACTGATGAGTATCAAGTAGCAGATAACTTAGGTCCAGAGTTTCCTGCTGACTGCGTCCAACCACTATCTTATCCTAACATGGTACACTCAATATCAAGTCACCTAGACTAGTGGCCACATTGCAACTTGGTCAATAAGATTCGATCTTCACTAAGAACGATCTGATATACATGACATTGGTCATCACTCAATGATCAATCCATTGTAAATTAAAATTCATTTTGGTCATATAACTGACTAGATATAGTTAGTTTATTTTACATGCTGTATTCTTTATAATTGTTTCCTTTTGAAACAATCCAAAGAATGTACACATATGATCCATTCAATTTGTGTGGTTTACTTGAATCTTCCCATTGTTATTTAGGACTGCAATCGATCAGTCTCTTGTTGGCATATGTAAATCAGTAGTTAAGTGGATGAGGCGATGGTGTTTGAAGCGAACAGTACTGGGTTCGAGTCGCAGATTGAGCATCAACTCTGAGATGCAGGTAAATCCAGCTGACTAGTCCCAAATAGGACGAAACGCGCGTCAAACTGGATTCCACTGCTAGCCATTATCCATCTGTACACTTATGGTGTTTATTTTTGCTTGTTGGAAAAAAATATAGTATCAACTACTGTTTATTTGTACTTCGTGAAGGTAAGATTAACATTAGTTAAAGTTACCGCTGAAAACCAGGAAGCCATTGAATAGCTAATACGTCTTGGAATAGGACACCTTTTTCAGTGCACAATATAAATCCTCCCATGGATTAATCCTGGAAACTCATTTCACACGATGAACATATTACCTTTTAACAACTTAATTCGAACACGGTGGTCCTCACCTCTAACTTTTATCAGTTCATGTCATATATTCGAGAGAACATCTTGATCACTGTCATCAAAAATGACTGCCTTACTGCTAACTTGGTTAATTGCACAAATTACGAATAGACGGAGTGTGGTTAGCAGTGGAATTCAAGACACGCGTCTCGTCCTATTTGGGACTCGTTAGCTGGATATATCTACATTCTCAAATTGATGTTGACTCCGGGATTCAGACTCAATACCGCTCACTTTGAATTCCATCGCGTTATCCACTCAGCTACTGAGTTCAAATAGTCACACACTTATGCAACAGAGAGGATATTTAATCCAATTTGAAGCGCCGAGATGTGCATCCTGGCTTGCACTGATAACCACATTCCGTCTATTCTATATCAATTTGTGTCATAATGGCTATATGCATACAATCCTCACAAGAACTCATATCAATCAAGGCTTATCCGACTTCAGTCAAAATATCAACAATGGGATAATCCTAGTCATTTCAAATTGAATTACGGCTTCTTAACACAATTTTATAAGGTCATAAAGGTACTTATATACGGGGGAATAAACATTTTATATTCATAAGTCATGTAATTAAATGGAGTCCACGTGACTATCGTGACCAATGGTTGGAGACTCTGGGTGATATATGACTCAGAATCGATCAAAATGACGTAGGTGTATACACTCATTGTCTTTCTTTAAACGATGAGATTAAAATCGCTCCATATCTTTCTTTCTACGAACTTCCTTTCTTCCTGTGTCCTATCCTTATACATAATCTCTCATATATATTACTACCATTGAAGTAACTACTTCTATGAACTTGATGTTCACTTATTTGTGTTAATTAAGTATGGCATCTTAGACCGATGCATATATGTGCCTGGTCCTATGTTGTAGCTGACTGTGGTCATGTAATACTTCTATAAATCAATTGCTGCATGCTGATTTTTTATATATCTTAATTTAAATGGCTTACTAGATTCTATACACCTTGGTTTATCATCTCATCTTTCGTTTAATTTCATCAGTGTGAAACAGAACCATATTTAAGTAAACAGTCGGCTAAAAATCTAACTGATTACATTTTCCATATACAATAACTTTTCCCTCTTTCATAGTCTACTGTTTAAGACTACTGGTTAAGTATTTTCAGGTCTCCTTAACAGTTATACATAGTATGTATGTCCGGCGCTTTAACCGGATCCCAAACCAATGGTGCACATGGGCTCCAGTATCCTGCGGGAACAAATGGCGTATGAACCAATCGTTGGTCACCGGCTACCATGGGATTGCATCTCCTTACGATGCTCCACTGCCTTGTGGATCAGACCTCTAGGTCTAATGTTCGGGGAATGGCCCCCTAAGAAAACCACCTGCTTCGGTTTGGGCACCCGGGCAGTATCACAGCCCACACCCAAATGATAAACTCTTTATGTCTATGGAAATTACTTTTCTCTCTTCGAAAAACAACCAATTGATTCAAATTATTATCATTACAATTATTGTCATTACTAATACTATTATTATTATTACTACTATTATTGTCATTATTATTATTATTATTATTATTATTATTATTATTATTATTATTATTATTATTATT
The DNA here is from genome assembly GCA_944470365.2 of Schistosoma intercalatum. NCBI lineage: Eukaryota > Metazoa > Platyhelminthes > Trematoda > Strigeidida > Schistosomatidae > Schistosoma > Schistosoma intercalatum. The sequence goes on from OX103729.1 coordinate 2,330,004, forward strand.
ATTTACCACATTATTCACCCTCTTTTATACTTATACAGCGGCTCGTCTTTGGTGGAAATTCGACTCTATCTAAACGTTCTCGAGTCACTGTCCGGTTGAAAATTGTATGTTACCACCGAATACGAGAACTGAAGCAGTTTTTCTGAAACCACGTGCACCATTCAAACTGGCTGCCTTCAACGTTCACACACTTATGCAGGTCGGACAACAGATAGGGCTGGCTATGTCTTTGGAAAGTCTTAATATTGATGTTTGTTGTCTATCTGAGACCCGTATTCAAGACTCTGGCGAAGTACTACAAATTCGATCTCCATCTGTCGCTTCGAAAAGCTTGTTTTACGTGTGCTTATCCGGGGACCCTGTGGCATCTTCATCTGGTCTTGCTGGCGTTGGTGTCGCACTAAGCGCCAGAGCTGAGGCAGCACTAATCGATTGGATCCCCATTAACAGTCGGTTATGTGCTGTTAGATTAGAAAGTTCCATCAAAGTGAGAAGAAATCGGCGTGAGAAAAGATGTCTTTTCGTCATCTCCGCCTATGCCCCGACAGATTGCAGCCCGGATGCAATCAAGGATGAGTTTTACCACCAGTTATCTGTTCTTCTCCAGAAAGTGCGTTCGACAGATATTGTAGTACTAGCCGGAGACTTGAATGCTCAGGTCGGGCGTCTAGGCACAGAAGAGAGTCGTTTAGGTGGCCGATGGGGACTCGTTGGTCGCAGGTCAGATAACGGGGACCGTCTACTTCAACTTTGCACAGACCACAACCTGTTTCTGGCTAGCACTAACTTTCGGCACAGTCATCGCCGATGTGCCACCTGGCGTCCTCCCTCTGCATCTCAAGCCTGGACTCAGATTGATCACATCGCGATCAGCTACCGCTGGCGTGGTTGTGTACAAGACTGCCGCTCCTTTTGGAGTACCTATCTGGACTCTGACCACGCCTTGGTCTGCGCCAATCTTGCCTTACTTTTCAGTGGACAACGAAGTGACCGCCAGCAAAGGATTGATATTAGCAAGCTGGTTGCAACTTCTGTTGCAATTAAGTATCGAACCGAGCTAGCCTCTGGGCTAGCTACCACTCCACCGAAAAGTATAGATGAGCATTGGATGCAATTGCATGACGCCATGAAAATGGCGGGAACAGTCAGTTGTGGGTTTGCGAAACGTCCCGCTTTTAAGCACTGGGTTTTTTCTGGTTCCTTACAACTCATTGAAGCCCGTCGGTCTACTCCGGGTGACCGTGAGTTTGACCATAAGCGAAGGATGTTACGTAAGGAAATTGGGCAAAGTTTGCGTAAGGACCGAGAAGCCTGGTGGTCGAAGCGTGCTATTGAGCTAGAAGCAGCAGCTGCATCTGGTAACTACCGGAAGCTCTTCCAGCTCATCCGAGCCACTGGCAGCAAGAAGTCTGGTGTGATTGAAACAATCTGCGAGGATGATGGGATGCCAATCACTAACATCCATCGACGTCTTGGATGATGGGCAGAATTTTTCGAAGGGCAGTTCAACTGGCCTGCTTCTCCAGCAACATCGGTCAGATTGTCCTGCCCTCCATGGCCGGTGACAACTGATCCACCAAATGAGGTGGAAGTCCGCAAGGAACTCCAACTCTTGAAGCGTTACAAATCACCTGGCCCAGATGACTTACCTCCGGCTCTTTTTAAAGATGGTGGTGACTTTTTGACTAAGGAATTGACGACGTTGTTTACAAAGGTTTGGGAACTGGAGAGTGTACCAACGTCATGGAATGAGTCGATAGTTGGCCCTATCTTTAAAAAGGGTTCACGTCGTTCCTGTAACAACTATCGGGGGATAAGTCTACTTCCGATTGCGTCCTAGCTATTGACTTCCATCATACTTCGTAGGTTGTTCAAAACCCGAGAAAGATTGACTCGCGAGGAGCAGGCTGGGTTTTGTTCTGGTCGAGGATGTATTGATCATATCTTCACCCTCCGTCAAATGTTAGAACATCGCCATACTTATCAAAGGCCAACAATCGTAGTGTTTCTTGACATCAGGGCTGCCTTCGATTCGTTGGACAGGGCTGTTCTCTGGGATTGTCTATTGAAGAAGGATGTGCCTGAGAAGTTTATTAACATCCTAAAAGCCCTATATACAAACACCTCAGGCAGAGTGAGGGCATACAACCACCTTTCTCCATTGTTCCATTCGAGCAGTGGGGTTAGGCAGGGTTGCCCAATCTCACCATTCCTCTTCAACTTTGCCATCGATGACATTCTAGAAACAGCTCTGATGAATGTAAGTAATGGTGGTGTGGATCTGTTGCCTGGAGAAAGACTTCTCGACCTTGAGTATGCGGACGATATTGTATTACTGTGCGATAATGCCCAAGGCATGCAATCCTCACTTAATCAGTTGGCAATCAGTGTCCGTAGGTATGGTATGTGCTTTGCACCTTCGAAGTGCAAAGTACTTCAACAAGACTGGCAGGATTCCAATCCTGTACTCACCCTGGATGGTGAGCAGATAGACGTAGTCGAGAAGTTCGTGTATCTGGGTAACTGCATAAGTGCTGGTAGGGGTGTGAGTGATGAAATAAATGCACGAACAGTGAAAGCCAGAGCGGCTTATGCCAATCTGGGCCACCTTTGGCGCCTTCGTGATGTTAGTCTGGCTGTAAAAGGCCGGATCTACAACGCGACGGTGAGAGCAGTTTTGCTCTATGCTTGTGAAACCTGGTCTCTCCGAGTTGAGGACGTTAGACGACTCTCTGTGTTCGATCATCGCTGTCTCCGAAGGATTGCTGACATTCAGTGGAAACACCATGTTAGTAATGCAGAGGTTCGGCATCGTGTGTTCGGGCACAGAGATGGTAATTCAATTGGTGTCACCGTCTTGAAACACCGACTTCGGTGGCTTGGACATGTTCTACGAATGTCGTCCCAGAGAATTCCACGTCGTGCATTATTTGCCGACTCTGGGACTGGTTGGAAGAAGCGGAGAGGTGGTCAGTGCATGACATGGTGTCGTGGCATGAAAGAAAGCTGCAAAGGACTGGCTTGTGTTGGTCCTTCACGACTCTCTGGTTGGGGTCCGAGAGATGGTGCTACACAGTGGCTAGAGACGTTATCAGATATGGCTCAGAATAGACGCCAGTGGCGATCCTGCTGTAACCTTCTTTTACTTTCTTCATAAAAAGTGGTTATGTCTCCCTTACTTGAAAAATTTCTTCTGATTGTACCTCATTACTACCATACTGCCTTACACCAATCTCTTCGTTATTGTTCTCTTTTTCCTTTGCGCTCCTTAGTTTTTTTTCTATTTTTTTTCTATTTCTCTTAGCATTCTCATTGTTTTGTGTGGCGCATATATATTGGCGCTCTCTTGTATCAATATTTATGTGTTCAAATAAATAAATAAATAGTATGTATCATCCACCAATCAAAAGTAAAATGCATGGAAGCAGAAGGTTAAGAAGATCGTAGGGAAGAGAGAATGATTACTGTGGAAACGAAGGAATAGCAAAGTCTGAGACGAATGATTGACATTTTGCAAACGAAGTATTTACGAAGATATTTTGTAATTTTGTATTCAAATGCATTTGGTTGTTCCCACTTGTATGTTCTCATTCAATACACTACTACTTATCACTTGTATCTACAAGATATATTTTTTAGTCATATGTAGAAAATAATAGGCAGTGTAACTATGTTGAGATAAGATGATGCTTTAAGGTAGTCAACATGGAAATCTGGATCTATGTTTCGTGCTACTTGGCACTCGTTAGCAAAATGTATCTGTAATCTTGAAGGAACTGATGGTCCTTGATGGATTCGATCCTATGTCATCCAGCTTCATAGAGATGTTATCACTGGGTTATCCCGACCACAACTGATCTCTTGTAACATTGTGATGTATTTATAACTGATTGATCACTAGATGGTGATCAATATAATATGTGTCAGGTCCTTCTTAATGCAGATCAAATCCTATCAGAATCAATACGATCGGTTAAGGTTTCGTCTGACTAATGCTTAGTTTCATCAGTAAGTACAATCTTACAGCAGTTTCAATCATTTAAAAAGTTCAGTGTATACTAAAACAAACAACTGTTTAATGTATGATTTCTAATTTTCCTAACGTTTCAATATTTATAAGTTCTTAATTGGAATAAACTTTTATCGTAGATTTACAATAGAATTGTTTATTTATCAAGATATAAAACTTACGCCTGTTACCCTTCATGGAAGAGCATAGACCACTCACCAGCATTCTCCATGCAATTATGATGATTTACAAAACAGTTTGATAAAACGATTTTATTTATTTAAACACATAAACATTGGTACAAGGAGGCACCAAATCATTCGATTTATGTGAGGGCTGGGATACTGACCAACTGTCCAAATCGAAAAAGGTGGTTTTGTTAGTCGGTCATATCCTGAGCCTTTGACCTGAAGGTCTAATCCATAAGGCAATGGAGCAACGTCAGGAGATGCAGTCCCATGATAGCCAGTGACCAACAATAGGTTCATACACCATTTGTCCCCTCGGTGTCCTGGAGTCCATGTGCACCATTAGTTTGTAATGAGGGTTTTCCAACTGTTCTAGGTGGACTGTCCGTGTCACTCAACCCGGGTAAAGTGTCGGACATTCGCTTTTCGTCCTCTCAATTTCGTAAACAACAGTTATGTCACGAGAAGGCAACGCGTAAGACTTTCCTGTCAGTTGTTGTATGCGTGTGGCCATGTGAGTGCATTTGGAGAGGGAGAGTTGACTCTCCCCACTTTCAGTCACACCAGGGAATTTGGAGGCAAAAATGACTAGAAAATAACTCTATGAATTATTGTAGTATTTCATAATTGAGTCATTCAAGTTCTCTGTCTATAGAAAAATTCATCAGTTACTTCTACATTATGATTAATATGTATAGAGGATTGAATTACATTGTTTATAAGGTGTATATACAATCTTAGAGAGATTAATTTTTCCCGTGTTTTGAATCCATATTACAGCGATGCCTCTCTTAGAAACGATATCACTTTCGCATTTGATCTACTAATAAAATGTTTTTGGGAATGATATTACCTACATTAATCAAGTTTAGTTTGTTCGGTAACTTTCTTTATTCTATTATTGCTGACTTAAAACTTACTCCCATTGGAGCATAGGCCGCCGATTAGCATTCACCAGCCCATTCTGTCATGGGCTTTCCATTCTAGTTCTATCCAATTGTTGTTCATTCTTCTCATGTCTGTTTCTATTTTTTGGCGTAATGTATTCTATGGTCTTTCTCTACTCCTTTGACCCTGATGATTCAAATCCCATTGAATACAATGTTGCTAATGCTGGATTCCACTAATGTACATTTATTTGTAGTAATGATCATTAAATGAGTATCATGATCTTAAAACTTTTGTAAGCCATATATGTTGTCAAGTATAAACCAATTGTTTGTATTCCTAACTATTACATTTTGTGATCGTATTTTGACGATCTATATGATTGAAATCGATCACTTATCTATTGAGAATACAAATTTAGTCAGTATTGTTATAAACTGGACGAGAATTAAGGATAATAACTGTTGGGATTCATTTATGGACCATTACTATACATATATTTTGATTGTATAATTGTTAAATAACTAAACTATTCATATTCATGTTCCTCTAATTATAAGCTTCATTATGACTTATAAACTATTATTATACGATTTACCGTTGCTGAGTTCTGCCTAGTCTATGAATGACAGTCTCCCTTATTTACAGTCACATTCGGTTAAATCTTGTACAGATGTTTGTTTACTAATTCATGATGTGGTGTAATCTGTTTGGTTTGTATATAAACCGAGTATCACTGAGGCTGAGACTGGTGTTCTAGACTCAACAGGCAGACAGAACTAGAAAGGAAGAAGGACCGATAAGGACTCTAGACTGTTCGTACGGCTGTATACATTATTGGTTTGGTCGATAAGCCGCTGTTCAATATCATTAGGCGGTATATTGATAGGCTCGAAGTCCGACTTAGGAAGGAGGGTTGAGCTGAAAAGCACAAAACGCCAACCGGATTAAACAAGTAAGAACTTAAGATTCGTGCTGCTGTTTATTTATCGATCGGATATGTGTACTTGTAATCTTCAAACGAGCCAATTTTTTTGAAATGTCACTGAGCCCTTGCCAAATCATCCGGCATTTGGGTCACTGAATATTGAGTCGATCGCTGTCAAGGTCAAGGATAACCAACGCACACCAGTTAATCGTACGCCATGTACTGACACATGCGACCGTGGTCTTACCTTCGCTTGTATCTACTTTAACTAATATATTTATGTAATAACGTCCTTTGTATTGTACAGTCTTCAAAGTATCTATACTACCTTGATACGTCAATGGGGTAATCCAAATAAAGTGCTGACAACGTGGTGTGACTTCGATGTTAGCTGGTTCGTCAAACCATTCCCGTCTAACTCGATTAAGTCTCCAATCGTTCTACATAGATCATCTACCCTGGTAACCTACACTGGTGAGCCCGACCATTATTCACATTCTGGATCATTTATTAGTTTCAATCAGAAATTTTAAGGAGTTCCTTATTCCTTTCCAAATACACAAAGAACTCTGAATTCAAACTGAACTGCCCAGTTTTGATATTTTTATTTATTTATTCATTATCAGTAATACAAATGTTTTTAATGCCATAGCAACTAATATTACCTTTATATTATCCATAACGTTGTGGTCTCCAACCTCTTAATTTAAATATTTCATTATTTAATAATCGATCAATTACAATATCATGATCATTATTTATTTTACGTTTACCTTTAAGTAATTTAAATAAATCAGTTTGTAATGATAAAAATTGACGATTTTGATGATGACGTCGACGACGACGACGATGGTGATGATGATGATGTGAATATTTCCGTTTATTCATATAAGATTTATAATATCCTCTATAAGGATTCCTTGAATCAATTCCATTTATCCAATAGAATGTATGTAAATTTTGAAAAATAGAATTAGTCTTCTTTGATTTCAGTAATGATGATGATGATGATGATGATGATGGTGGTGGTGGTGGTGGGGATAGTGATGTTGGATATTCATTATCCATATAGAATGGATCATCATATCCATATATAAAGATAATCATAGTAACTGTATATAACCAAATGTATAATAAATTTTGTTTAAACATAATCATATTTAATCTTTCAGTGAATTAAATGAAAACTCATTTTTACTTAACGCTTATTAATACTTTGGGAAGAGGGTAGGTGGGTGTTTGGTTACTTGGTTGGTTGGGGGGGGTGGTGGAGGAAAGAGCGGTATTCATTTTGTTCCATTCTAATAATACTCTCACTAATATAGATATTGGGAAGAGTGGGGAGGGGGAGAGGTATTAATCTTTTTTCCCCATTCTATTACCGGTTCCTATAACCACCCACATATATTATAAATGAGTACTTTTTGTAAATATAATCCATTATTATTTATTAAATAACCTCAATGATGTGTGTTACTTGTTCAATTTAATTGAAGTCAGTTATTTTGTTTGTTTGTTTTTTCGTTCTTCTTTTAATTGGTTCATTCATTTACAATTTGATCTCTCTCTCTCTCTCTGAAACAAATTAGGCCAGAAACTAGAGTTAGCGACTAATTTTCACTAAGGGTATCATTATAGTATCATTATTATTACTACCACTATTATTATTGATGTCACTGATAAGTCTTGCTAATTGAACATTATATTCGGTTCCTAAACCCCTAAGCTAGAACTACCCAGCCACCTGAACACGAAAGAAAAGGCTCAAGATATACGAGAAGCACTTTACTCCAAAGGTTCGTTTGAATACAGAAAATATAGAGTTTTTATAGTATTTTAGATATCCTCGGGTTTCTCGAAGATTCTAGAATGCTACTAAACATAGTAGTAGTATAGGTAATCATCCAATTAGAAAATCTACATGTGACTTTTCACTTTCTTGATGTTTCTGACTAAAACTTTAAATGCCCCCAAATGCCCTGGTGTGACTGAAAGTGGAGAGAGTCAAATCTCCCTCTCCAAATGCTCTCACATGACCACATGCATACAACTACTGACAGGGAAGTCCTACTCACTGCCTTCTCGTGACGAGGGTGTTCTTTACGGAATAGAGACAACGAAAAGCGAATGTCCGGTGCTTTAACAGGATTGACTTACACGGACAGTCCACCTAGAACAGTTGGAAAACCCTCATTACAAATTAATGGTGCACATGGACTCCAGGACACCGAGGGGACAAATGGTGTATGAACCTATTGTTGGTCACTGGCTATCATGGGACTGCATCTCCTGACGTTGCTCCATTGCCTTATGGATTAGACCTTCAGGTCAAAGTCTCGGGATGTGACCCACTAACAAAATCACCTTTTTTAGTTTGGACACTCGTTTAGTATCCCAGCCTTCACACAAATCGAATGATTTATGTGGCGCATATCTATTTGGTGCCTTCTTGCACTTATGTTTATGTGTTTAAGTAAGAATAAAGATTACTTTTACTATTATTATCATTAATAATACTACCATTACTACGATTATTATTGCTGGTAATATCACTACTACCATTACTCTTATTGCCATTATTATGATTACCATTATTATTATTACTATTATTATTGTTGTTAGTAATATTAATACTATTATTATCATTATTATTACTGCTACCCCTACTATTACTGTTGTTATTACTATTGGTATCATTACTATTACTATTACTACCATTACCACTATCATTATTAGCACTATTATTACTATCATCATTATTACCAAGTGTGGTCACCAAGTAATAAAAAATACCGTTGAGTGCCTGTTATAATTGATCGAACCAAAGACGCACAAACACGTAGAACGGCCTAGGGTTCTGAATGGTCCGGCTTCCCTGTCTAACCCGGCCAGTTAAATCCAGAACACCAATGCCAGCCTCTGCTATATGAATCACTATATTTCAAACATACTTTGTTTATATACCAGTCAAGCAGACCACAACGTACCATAAAATAGAAAATAACATTGTACAATAATGGCCAGTAGGAAAATGGCACGTTAAACAAATATTGACCAATAAGATGATACCATTTCATGTCCAAGGAATAGCATTAGGCTTAACAGGATAATTTTTGGGATATTTTCCTGAATATCCCAACAGTGACCATGATTTAATCCAGTATAAAATAATGATTATTACCCCTACTACTATTATTACTGTTACAATTACTATCATTACCATTACTATTACCATTATTACACTCACTGCCATTATTATTATTACTATTATTGTCATTACTATTGCATGATAACTATTACTACCATTATATGTGAAAATTATATTTAAAAAATATTCTCAGCGATTGAAATTTAACTAATTCCAACGTTTCGTCCAGCTAACTTGTCTGGACTTCTTCAGGGTAATAATCAAAATCAAAATTATCAGACATATATAGCTTTTTAACAATAAGGATTATACTGTGTTAAACCAATCAGTTAATTATTTCTATGTAGTTGAATTCTTCACATGATTTGTAGTCAACTAACTCATTTGATCCTATTTTACAAAAAATCAACATTCAAATATGATTGGTTTAACACAGTATAATCCTGATTGTTAAAAGCTATTTATTACCCTGAAGAAGTCCAGACAAGTTAGCTGGACGAAACGTTGGAATTAGTTAAATTTCAATCGCTGAGAATATTTTTTAAATATAATTTTCACATATAATAACTTCTCTATACTCGGCGCTCAATTACTGTCAAACTATTCGTTCTAATCTTGACGAATATTCGTATATATTACTACCATTATTACCATCACTATTAGTACTATTACTGCCATTACTATTAGTATTAATATCATTACTATTACACTATTACTATTGCCACCATTACTATTACTATTATTATTATTATTCCTAAATGTGGTTATCAAATAATAAAAACGTACCGTTCGAGTGACCTTGATTGTATTTAGAATAAAATAATGATTGGGATGAGATAAATAATGAACGCTGACCTTGAATATTCAATTGTTCAATGTATTATCATTATCAATAATTTTGATGATGGGGATTTTTTTTAAAAGGGATGACATAATTCACATTGTATTATTATTATTATTAGGTCGAACATTAGCATAGACATAGAGAGCAAGCGAGCGAGCGAGAGAGAATTAGGTCTGTTATCCATTAGATGAGAATTATTATTATTATTTATCATAGGTAGTTCATAGGAAATTGTCAAGTTTGGGAATGAGATAAAGAGTTCTTTTTTTGGGGGGGGATATTAGTTGAAAAGAACGTTTTTTGAAAAACTAGAAACTATTGAATTAGTAATTGTTTAATGTATAATTTGAATTCTCTTTCTTTTTTCTTCTTATCAGATCGGAACATATTAGTGTTATGAACGGGGAATTAAGAAGCCCAGACAATTACGAAAGCTATTTTCTTGGGACGTTATTACATTTCATTCAAAACCTGTAAAACACTTATATTTATTTTTGTCCCTATCTTATTCTACATAACACGAGCTTTCGTTCAATGTATCATTCACTAGCATACCCTTTTTTGTTCCAAAAATATTGTAATTTAAACATTATATTTTGCACTATATTTTCTACCCTAATTCCCTGTTTCGGGCACAACTGTATTTTTCCAAATTATCGTACGTCGTGGTCAAGATATGCACTTATTTATTCATGTACATTTTTGTAGTAATCTGAATTCAGAGAATCCAGAGTTTAGTGTTCCAACTGTCTTGTCTTCTTTCACTCGCGTGCTTGCCAACCAATCAGGATTTAGAATAGTTCTCTCTACCCCAATCGAACTCACGCGTATTAAACTCAAGGTTAAGCCACTCAGCCTAGCGCGTCAAAGTCAAGTCATAACAAGTATCACGGGGTAAAAGCCATCCAAGGTCATAACAATTAGAGAATATGGTACATGAGTAGAAAAGTCCAAGATGAATAAAATATTCGTAACATACAAGTTTTTACACTGTGTTATCAATTGTTGCAAGTTGTCACTTGAAGTAATGGGTTTCACTCCTTTAATTGACTCATTCAAGAGAAAACTAGACACTCATAGGAACATGCTAGAAAAGAAATAACATAGGCTGTAGGTAAGTTTTCTGTTCTTACTACACATATCTGAATCTGGATGTGTAAATGAAAAACACGAAATCAAATGCGGAATTTTTTAAATGATAAAATAGGGTTTTTTTTATGAATGAGGTGATATTGAGTGTTGTTTAGAGGTTTGGAGGAGTTACTACTTAATCGTAGTTCAGATGGTGGTAGGATACACGTTTTCAAAATACTTGAAAAGAAACTGTATTAGAGCTGGTCATTATGATGAAGTAAGGTGATTAGAAACTCCGCCTGTAGCTCTTCTCGAGTTACTGCCGATCCCAAGCCCGGGTAAAACAGAAGGGTTGGGCATGGGGTTAGCGACCCTATCCCGCAGAAAAGTAACTTGCTGAAAAAAAACGCTAAGCAGAAAAAATAATTCAAACAATTTAAACTCTGCCCTGGGAGTTAGAAGGTCTTCATTTAGAAGAAATATGACGCATCATGGTGAAAGCCGAGTTCCTTCGGAAGCTACGAGGCGGACGCCGCTCTTAATAACCAGAGCAAAAATGTTCATAGGCACATGGAACGTCCGGACAATGTGGGAAACCGGGATGACCAGCCAACTAACAACGAAATGAGGAGATACAACTTGGCAGTACTGGGAATTGGTGAAACCCATTCCTCCAATGAACATTTACTCTCTTGGTATTTTAAAAATCATCTTATCATTTACATTCCGCAAGGATCTGTCCCATGGATTTTCATTGCCTTATTACAATAGCTGGTGAATGTGACTTGAAAATATTGTTCACATAAATGAAATCCAGTCTGGTTTGGCATTTTACACCTTAAAATGAAACATATTCCAGTGTGAGATTCTGGAGATTGTTACGTATTTCACTGAGATCGTAATCTGATTGCTTTCAGACAACCATTGAAAACCTTTAAACTTCAGACGGCCCTTTCGTCTTAGTATTGGTTTCCTCAACAGTCTGCATCGTCGATCTCGCTCACAAGATTCCAACTCAAAACCTTCGGTCACACAAGCGAACGTTTCACAACTAGACCAGTGAGCCGACATCCAAGTGTTAGTGTCCAGCTTCAATCGATTCACGAAATTGTGAGACCATCTTCCATTATCTGTGGTTAGTAAATGCCTCACTCCAATAGGTTCGAATCTCACTAGCCGGATCGTGAATGTACATTATTGAAGAGGACGCCACTAGGTCGAAACAGCTGTCCAATGCTCCCAGGATTTAAATGGTGGTCTAACATCAGTCGATTATTGATGTCAATGAATATCATAATAATCTCCACAACTCCATACTAGAAAATGTCTCCTTATTTTAATATATATTCAATAGAGATTGTTTGTTTGTTCAACCAACACTTAAAAAGGTATTCGTTATCAGGTTTAATCTAACTGTTTCACTTCATTTATTTTATAGATAACAATATTTATCAGTCAAATAACACTTGGCAAATTACAATTACGTATCTTTCGTACAGAATATACTTTGGCTGCATTATTATTATATAATATGTTTTCAACTACATATATAACCACTACTGGTATGATTTGTAACATAACCAGTACTTGTAATAGTTCAAATGCATCCATTTATCCATTCAACAATTTACCGGGTTATATAATTTGAATTTGAAAACTTATATATTACAAAACATAACCGGTTTTCATCGTTTGTTTATTTATATCAAACTTCAAAGCATCTAACCACCTTATGAGATGTTTTCTTGTTGAATAAAGTTACGAATTCTCTATGTTCATTTTGTTCAGTGAAAACATCAAGGAATCCCTTTCAAATATTTAGTGCTTTTTGTGAAATTTGAGAAAACTAAGCTGTGAAATGTTGTACTGTTTGTTTGAATCTTCTCATTGTTTTCTGGGACTGCAATTGATCAGTCTTTCTGTTATCAGCATATGTGCACTCTGTGAGGTTTATCTTGATATATCCTTACGTTACAAGCGTTTTGAGCGAAGATTGGAATCCAGTTTGATACGTGTTTTGCCCTGTTTGGAGCTCTTCAGATGAATGTACCTGAATCATAGAGTGGATGTTCACTTCGGCACTTAAACCCAGTACCGTTCACTTCAAACGCCATCTCGTTATCCACTTAAATACTGATTTATGATAGCCACATCATCTCTGAGATGCAAGTACATCCAATAGGCTGTCGACCCGCATTCTCCAACCAACTCTCTCCTCAGCCTTCCTTCCTATCTCTATCCAATTGTTATTCATTCTTCTCATGTCTGTCTCCATTTCTCGCTGTAATGTGTTCTTTGATCTCTTACTTCTCCTTTGGCCATGAGGATTCCAATTGAGGGTCTAAACCTTCATTGATTGATAAGAATTACGAAGATTATGATTACCTTTAAACAAACTACTCATTGTATCGGCTAATTGGGCAGTAGATAGATAGATAAACTAATTTATACTTTGTCTAAAACGGTGTCCATATAATAAACTGAATGTCTTCACAGAAGTCATATGAAGATTAACATTTATTTTAGTTAGCATAATGAATATGGACTGAGAACAAGAAATTATGTTGACTATTGTACTGCCTATGTCATACAAATGCATTTTACATGCTTCTATATCATTATGACTGTATTCATTTCATTCATATCAAGCTTCTTTTAAACTATCAATATTTTAATAGTTGAATTGATGAGTCGATTTAAGCTAGACCACCATTGAAAACCTGAAAGCAATGAACACTCATTTCGTTCTAATATGAGACTCCTCAACAGTACTCATACCCGATCCCACACGCAGAACTGGAATCGAGGATATTTGGTCTCGTATGCAAACACTTAACCTCTAGATCAATATTTTCTGTTCTTAAATACATACGTACATTACGAATCTCGAGCATTTTCACTGAACTGACACACAGTGTACATTAACTTCCTTTACACATGACTCATTTGTTATTTCTGAGTATAAAATAGAATCTTACACAACGAAATATTGAGAACTATTGTCATCAGGATCTTTTGATAACATGTTGTTGAGGATTCTAGATATCATTTGATAAACCCTCATTTCAAACCAATGGTACACATGGGCTCCAGGATCCTGAAAGAAAAAATAGCGTAGGAACAAATTGTTGATCACTGGCTACCATGGGATTGCATCTCCTGACGTTGCGTCACTGGCTTGTGGATCAAAACTTCAGGTCGAAGGCTCCGGGTGTTGCCTCCTAAGAAAACCATCTGCTTCGGTTTCGGCATTCGGGCAGTATCACAGCCCTCATACAAATCTAATGATTCATGTGGCGGATATCTAATTGGTGCCTCCCTTGTACCAATGTTTATGTGCTTAAATAAATAAATATTACTATCATCGACTTGATTATTATAGTTTCTCACACAGTAACATCATATATAAATATGTAAATTGAGAAGTGTAATATAATTTTAATAGAACTTTTCTTATTGTAATTAATATAAGGAAAAAAGAATATGAAAATGCACAATGTTCAGATATACATGATATTCATTTAAATGTGTCAACGTGATAAACTTTAGAAACAAACAGAAAACAAGAACATAGAAAATAAAGCAGTTGTTGTAACAGTCGATGAAGATGATTAGATTAATTAGTTAATTCAATTTAAAGCACATCATTTCCAGGATCATCTAAATCATTATATGATATCATTGTTCGTTCACCGGTCGTAGTACCGCCGCCACCACCAACTGGACGTCTAAAAGTTAAGAAAAAGCTAACTAAGTATAGTCTGTATAGTCTCGCCAATAAATACGAGAAGTGATGTTAACGAAAATTTATTTAACAAAAACTTGTGGAACACTATTCTTATTCCAATTACAATTATATCACTCTCATTTATGATAATATCCTAGTTCTACTTTCACTGAAAGTCTGTTGAATTAAACGGTGTCTTTCCTTTAGCTCACTGGTCATTGTTTTATACTTAATTATCTATGCACGATAATGTTGTATTTCGAAAGCAAAATGATCCAAAAAATTAATGAAGGTGACCTGGTTAAGAAACTGAATGCTCACAGGATAGGAACTTGAGAACGATCACTACCGACCATGTAGGTGTGATTAGTAGCTGAATAAACATTGAATACAACCATCACACGAAATCAAATCGATAGCCACAACAAGGCTGATATTTTATGTAATTATTCCTATAAATCTTAGTTCGCGTACTGGACGGACAGAGGGAATTTAATTTGAGATTTCGAGATGTTAGCATATGAAACTGATTACTAAACAGTTGGTCAGTTATGAGCAACACAGAAACTGAAATACGTGTGTGTTGGTCCCATTTCCTGTATCACGTTAACACAGAGACACAAAATTGTCGAGATAAATTTCCAGAGTAGTATAAGTAAAAACAGTGTCAACAGTAGTAGTAAAGACTAGGTATAGGAAAAGAAAGAAAAAGGTGTACGGAGATTTCGGGACATAATTTATAAGAGAAGTAAAAGAGTAAATGCACCGGTGCCATTGAGAACGATTTTGAGACATGCCACATAAGGTCTTCAACCATTAGTTACGACAATCACGCGGACCCTAACCATGTAGTTTACACTAATTTACACGGCTCAGTACAACTATCTATCAATTTAAGAACTGGTCCCACGTCTTACTTTGGCCGCTCATAGCTTTCTTCCAATCTACTCACCCCTAAGCCAGGCAACATCACCCGTCGATGTACGCGGTCGAGCACATACCCCAACTACGTGAGTTGATGAATAGTCACTACAACATTATCAACTGATTTGCCATATTTACCTAGCATTCTATCCCTAAACCCGGGATTATTCATTCAATTGTCCTAAAATGCACGACCGATGCTTCGAGGATATCTATAGTCAAGACTAATGAGATCCTAAGGTTAGATCCCGGACAACATGGTGTGGGCTGTATACTAGAGAAGAGCTCCACGGTAACAGGACCGACTGTTTTTTAATTGAGATTTCGTCCTCAATGAAAGCCTTCTACCAGTTTGAGATAATTCGCGAAACCTTCAATTTGACTAGACAGAGTACAGAATGAGGAAAGATCCCATTAAAAACAATGTTCACTTTTACAACTGCTTAGACAAGATTTATTGAACAAGTTCTACTATGATTGATTCGTTCAGAATCACAGATCAATTAAGAATAGCACAATATGCAAAAAAAATTTGGGGAACGTGATAAGTCCGGCAGAAAATACAAAGATAGAGAGATTCATACACAAAACTCATGATATACAATCAAATATTAACAAGATTTTATCGGAATCTACTATTTAGTGTCCTACCAACCTTGCATCACCTACCGTCTGATAAGTGTATCAAGGGTTTAATATATACAAACATAACAGTCATAACTGTAGCTTACCTATTTGTCGAATAATTTGTAGGCTGTCTCCGGCGATTATCCAATGTACTACTACTACTATATGGTCGATGATTGAAATCATGAGATGGTGAAGAACCACGTTGACCACGCGACCTAGACATTCCAAGACCTGTGCGAGGTGCACCTGCCTGTGCAGCCAATGCATACAAATCAGCTGCTGTCGCAGCGTTTGGATATAAAGCGGCAGCAGCTGCTGCTGCTACAGCCGCCATAGCTTGGTGTTGTTGTTGTTGAGCTGCCACATCATAATAGTCCTGGACAAAGGGAAAAATAGTTGAGTAATGGAATTTACAAAACAGTCCAAAAAACTTTACTTAATAAATGACCTGAAACTCACGGACGGGTTTAAGAAGTTTTTTTCGCCTTATTTGGAACTCATTGGGTGGATATACCTGCATCCTAGTGTTGATGTTCACAGATTGATACCATGACTCATTGCCCTTCACTATTAAATTACAAGGCGTTGTTAACTGAGCTACTACTAGGTGTAGATAGCCACAAATTTGTTCAATAAGTATGATGTTTATATCGTTATTAGTATTTGGGTTTGAATAATAATGAAATAATTCATAGTTATTAATGATGGCATAAACTTGAAAAGCAATTACAACGCTGGTACTGACATGAGTCATTTAGTTCGAGATGTACAACTTTTCTTAAACACTATAAAAATCAGTCAAAATGAATAGATAACAGTCGATTTTTTAGTTCATTATATCACCATTAAAACAATATTGAAATTCAAGATATACAATCGAGAAATTCAATTATGTTAAGTTTAGATGGCACAAAAAAGCACCCAGTAGTAGTAGTAGTAGTAGTAGTAGTAGTAGTAGTAGTAGTATAGTTAGCAATCATTATTAACTCAACCCAAGACTAAAAGGAACATAGTGTGGACAATCGTGCGAATACAACCAGATTTGTGCTGTAGAGTCTAACATCTTCAACTATTAATTATTACTATTCTATTGGCTCTTAATCCATCAGGAAAGTTTACATATAGCTTCATCTACCGATTTTCCGTTTTTCTCTAGTAGTACGTTACTACAATAAACAACCAGTAATTCGGAAAAACCTATGATCACATAATTCTGGTCTAAGCATGTCTTCTATAGAGTGTTTTTCAACCGTAGAGCAATACTTGAAGGATTGCTGGACGGAAAACTTGCGTTAATAGTTGGTAGACGGACAGTATAGTAGAAGCTTAAGTTATTACATTTCATGTTATAAATTTTCTCAAGTAGCTCATAAGACACCTTTTTATCTCTGAATCCACAGAAATGAATAGTAAACCAACAAAAATGTTCAAATTGACAGAATATACCAACAATATCGAAACGAAAATAAGTTATATGTATACAGCATACCTGAAAAGTTCCAGTACCCCGTACATAACTTGGTGCTGTTGAAAGAAGTGAATTATTCCTATATCCACGATAACTTCCACCCGTATTACCACGTCCAGAACCTCTACCTCTGTATGTATGATTATTACTATTTGAATTCGAACTTAAAGATGGATAATATTGATTTAACAAATGATAAGGAGCTTCTGGTAATGATGGACGTCTAGGATCTTTCAAATAGTTATTATAAAATATTGCGTTGTCTTTTTTAGCTGCTTCTACCTTGTCCATGTGTTTATTGAAAATATGTTTACGAACAAAAATTGGTTCACGGAATTTCTTGTCGGATAATGGACATACCCATACAACTTTAAATCTAAAATAAATAGTTTCGTTACATGTGTGATTAGTTACTAAACAAAAAAACATCAGTGTAAAACACTCATACTTCGACTATAATTATCCATTCAATTTAATTGTGTCATGCACGAACTCGTATGAAACGTCTGTGAACAGTTATTAACAAGAATCATTGGGAAAGGAGCTTGTAGGAAAATATAACGTGACATATACATAGAAGGATAAAATCTTGATGATCGAGGTAGTTAGACTGTCTCTTACAATTATATTTTTTTATAAAACCGTGTGACTCAAGAAGGTCAGTGAAGTCAGAAAATTCAAAATGCAAACCTCAGAGTAGTGCACTTGTTAATTATGAACATGTATAAACACATTAACAGATTATTGTTCAGTATTATCCATCGATATTCTTGTAACATTGAGACGCAGCAACCTAAATAACCTTAGCTTAATTCTGTATGTTGAAATCGAACAATTTAGTGTATACTACCACTACTGATATTACAAGCCCTTTGATGAAACAATTATACCTACACCAACAAGTTATGTTGCTTCAGGACTGGTCTGCGTCAACACCTGAACTAAGGATAGGGAGTGAAGTAGTCGAACGCGTTGACAACTTCACTTATCTTGGAAGTCTGATCAGCCCCAATGGGTTGGTATCGGACGAAATCTCAGCATGGATTCGAAAAGCTCGTTTGGCTTTTGCCAACTTGCGTCACCTATGGCGAAGGCGAGATATCCGTCTATCAATAAAAGGACGAGTATACTGCGCGGCAGTCCGTTCTGTTTTAATTAACGGCAGCGAAACATGGCCATTAAGAGTAGAAGACACTCGTAAGCTACTAGTATTTGACCACAGATGCCTTAGAAATATTGCTGGCGTCTGCTGGGATCACCGGGTAAGTAATAGTGAGGTTAGACGCAGGGTATTAGGGAATGATGGTAAATCAGTTGATGAGGTTATGAATCTTCATCGACTGAGATGGTTGGGCCACGTGTTGCGTATGCCTGAACACCGATTACCACGACGTGCAATGCTATCCGGTATTGGAAATGGTTGGAAGAAAGTTAGGGGGGCCAAACCAAAACGTGGCATCAGTGCTTGAAGTCACTAACTTCTAGTCTGAGCCATGTTGGTAGATGCGGACTACTTGGTTGGGGTCCGCGTGACTATGGTAACCAATGGTTGGAGACTCTTGGTGACATGGCTCAGAATCGATCACAATGGCGTCGGTGTATACACTCCCTGTCTTCCCTTAAACTAAGAGATTAAAATCACTTCATATCTTTCTTTCTACGAACCAATTCTTTCTTCTTGTACTATATCTCTATATGCAATCTTTCTCTTACATGCTATGAATCCGGTGTTCATCTTGTTGTGCTGATGCGGTATGGCAACCTGGACCGATGCACATATGTGCCTGGTCCTACGTTGTAGCTGACTGACTGAGTGTGATATAGATTAGATTAAAGCATCTTCCGTGCAGGATTATGTTGAGGCACGCTAATTGGGCTACTTCTTAACCAATCAGAATTTGCGGAGACTTGGAGAAGACTCTAGAATTTTATGTAAAAATTATAAATATACTAACGTTTTTCTTGTTGTGATTTTTACTTCCATCGACTTTTGTTATTGAAATATAATTACATTCCTGCTCAACTGTGTTCTGATATGAGAATTTGTCGAGTGAAGTAGTGTCCAAGAACATTAAGCAGGTTAATGAGTAGTTACACGAATCCCATATTAAATTTTTTAGTGGTGATCAAATCCTAATATTCGATTCTAATGTGTTAGTGGTAGTTAAAGTAAGCCATGATTAAGTGATGAGCGAAGATAAACATACCTAGCTACAGTCAATATAAAAGACCATTTTTTACGTAAAACTGATTTTATTGTGATTCAGTTCTGTTGACAACTGACACTTTGTCTCAAGATACTATTGCCCTGATCCATATCTAGTTCCCAATTATTGGTGTTCGGGTTCACGTGAACTAGTATAATGACGTATATAGTAATCATCTGATGCCAGTTTAGTCTTTGGTCCAATATCTAGTTACGATATTTAGTAGAGTTTACTGATCACGTTTCTACTACCCATCTCCCATTACAACAGATTCTGTCATAACTTCATTGTGAAACACAGAAATGTGAACTACTGCACAATCAAGTCATTCAGTCAGTAAATGAATACCATGAATACTCTTTAAGTTAGGTGATGTTTAACAGTAGTTCAACATTTCTATTTGTCTCTATCCATAAACATTCAAAACACTCATTTCTGATAACTTTTTTAAATAAAAATAATAAAAGAACTACACTTACGGTTTTTTCTTGCCAGTTCTTTTTTGAATATTAGCTTCAACGAATTCTTCTGCAGCTTTTTCAGGATCTCGCATACCTAACTTTTTCATTTCCTCTTCAGTTAAATCTTTTGGTACTTCGATAAGAGTACGCAATTTTAAAGCGAAATTCTAAAATGAAAATGTTGAAATCAAGAAAAAAAACCATATAGAAAAATACGTTAACATTATAAATAAATAATATATTTGTAATATCCCAATGAGTAGAAAATTAGACTTTCTGACGTTTCGTGACTTAGTGTAAGTCACTTCTTCAGTGAATAAATAACATCAGTTTACTAATTAAACGGATATAAAATTCATCAAAACAATCAACCAATCAAAAGAGATAAAAAAATCTATTACTGAAATGTAATTTATATGTAATAATCGACAATCTTAACTACATAAAGTGTGGATCGGTTAAGCGAGTCATCACAAAAACAACAAAAATAAGGGGGTTACTGAACAGTATTGTATAGACTCGATTTCCCATTATCGAATTAAGAACTCAAAAAAGAAAAAAACATAGTTTTCATGATAGTGATGTAGTGATGTAGTATTGTAGTGAACGAGAATGCAAATGGGGACAATCAAATGTATTTCAAAACAAAATTACAGAATCAATTAGTAAAATCTGAGAACCATACGGCAAACTCTTCATTTGAAAAATATCTAGCAATTGTCTCATACTTGACTGATTCTTGTTTTCCACATCAATCAATGTCTGTCCTTGTTCTTGTCTCTTCGATTTTCTTGACCTTCTGCCTCCAGGCATTTCATTTTCGATTGGTGAGACATTTTAATTGTATCTGTCGACATCAGTATCACACAACAAAGCACTAATGGTCCGTTTACAAAATATTTGACTCGAAGTTTATCACAAAAGACGGAACGAGTTCAAAACGTGAGACATATTAATTAAAGATTGAGTACTGTAACCAAATTCTAAGCCACTGCTATACTTGGAATAAGAACACCTTTAAATTTAGAGGAAAGAAGTAAAGTCAAACGTCCTTAGACATTACAATTGGTTAATATCACTGATGGAAATAATTTTTTTCGTTAACAGAATTCCCAGGAATTGATCTCTTTCCAGGAGATTCACTTATCGACTTGGAATACGCAGACTACATAGTCCCGTTTGGTGAAGACACTGATAAAATGCAGTCTTTTGGTAGCACTGAGCAACAACACCAGGATGTTTAGAATGCGTTTCTCTCCATCCAAACGTAAATTGTTGCTTCAAGACTGGCATCAGACCTTGAAGTCACTAAATTCTAATCTGAGCCATGTTGGTAGATGCGGACTACTTGGTTGGGGCCCACGTGACTATCGTAACCAATGGTTGAAGATTCTGGGTGACATGGGTCAGAATCCATTACAATGGCGTAGGCGTATAGACTCTTCGTCTTCCCTTAAACCGTGAGATTAAAATTACTTTATACCTTTCTTTCTACGAATTAACTGTTCCTATATTATATCATTATGTACAACCTTTATTTTATATATTACTACCATTGAAGTGACTACTTCTATGAATTTGGTGTTCATCTTGTTATGCTAATAAGACGTGGCAACTTGGACTGGTGTATACATGTGCTTGGTCCTACATTGCAACTGACTAACTAACTGATACCACTATATATGCACTAATGAAAACACAGCAGCATGTTAGAAAATTGCATTTACTTGTGCTATTAATTCAACTGGATCTTGTGGTCAACGATTTGGTTGAAATTTCTTATTATGACTGGTATTCTATACAAAGGATATACGATTTGTAATGACTAAACAACAAAAAACATTAATTCTTTAACGATGAAGTTAGTAAAATATGGACTAATGCTATTCAAACCTAGTTTTTCCCCCATCTCTCGTGAGTATTAGTAGTCTTATGGGGTTATGAGGTTCCTAATAGAGTACACAGCGCTGAAAGATAAAATCAAAAACTAAAGAGTATTCTCATGTTTTAAAAGAAAAAGTTGTAAATATTATTTATGATCAACAGTAATCTAATATGTGCAGTCAATCAATCAGTCAGGTGCAATGTAGAACTTAGCACACGTGTACATAGGTTCAATTCTCAGACCCAATTACTGCAGATAGCTGGAATTGTTAAGACATATCCCTGAATAGTAGAATTCGTAAGTATCAGTGGTAATATAAAAGACTAAGTATCAAAGATACGACTCTATAGGATATAAACTAGTGAAATAAAAAAATTGTGGAGAAATCAGCTTAGATATTTAGCCATTAACAAAGAATGAATGCATTTGGGTCAGTACAAGCGCTTTTAAGCCATGTCATTCAAGGTCTCTAATCACCGGTTATATTTATCGGTGCAACTAAAAATTAAACACGCTTCAACTGTTATTTGATGTAAAATGTCGTCGTTTATCTTTCTTATCATACCTGAAGGTGATCATTAATTTCTCTCTGAGTGAAAGCCAGACCACTAGAACGAGCACCAGGAACAGGATTTATTCCTCTGTCACCTCTTGCATGAAGAATTCCACATCGATGAGGCATGAGATCCTCCATGGGATAGATAGCTCCTGCATAGTAATCCATAGAATGGACAATACGTAAATAGAGTATTAACAGATCTAAAGTACGAGCCAAATTAGGGTCGGATTCCAATGTTACAGTGTGAACACGTCCAACTACAGTATTACTACTATTGTCACATCCTTCACCCTCTGCTTGAGTTTCCGCTGGATATTCCAAACGTTGGAGAAATTAAAATAATGAATATTGATAGGATAAATACAATTGAAACAATATTAAGGATTAGACAAAAACACTTAAATAAATTGGTTGTAAAAATACAAGGAATTAGTTCAGGTTAAGTGCATTTACATTGTCTTTATTCTCCTATTATTCAACTTATTGCCCCGTATTGCCTTACACTACTTGTTAATATTCAGTAGACAGTTCCATTCCTAATAACTTCTGAGCTCATGATGTAACGCACGTTTATTGGTCCTGTAATATCCTAAAGTATTTACATTAACTAATAACACTTACTGCATTTATCATTATAATTACATTCTCTCAACCCTTGTAGCCATTATCCATAATTTCTGTCCATCCCTTGAATGGTTTTACGAGCAAGTTTCCATAGTTGTGTTCCCAGTCCTTACGTTGATTGATAGTAATTGTTGTCGACTTTTGACACAATTACAGACCCAATGACGGTATTTTATATCTTTCTCTTTCCAGGCACACAGACGCACTAACCGCCACAGAGGCCTCATGAGTTGAGATTTGTAACCAATCTATGTATATTTCTTAATAACAGAACTATCCTTTAGACAAATCGTTGTTTGTTGGACTTCGACTTCACCCGAATCTCAGCTGTGTATAGTTGGACGCTTCGATAGAATTCACAATATGTTTGTTGCAGTAGAAAGCATAACAATCATTTGCAACTTTTTTTACTAGTGACCATTGGGAGATTTCATTCACGGGATGAAACAACATACAAATATGTACTCAGAGCTTAGAGCTACACTTAGGATGCGCGAGAGCTGATGGATACTACTAACCTGCTGGCCAAACCATTGTAAGCGATGAAGCAATGTTTCAAGCTGAGACCTGGCTTAAAGCCGAATTCGTTAACCACTAAGCTACATTGTTTTACAAAACATGGCCATATGAGACAAGTGTTTTTATCAAAACATCGTCATGATATGTACATTTTAAAATTACAATGTCGAAAGGCTGTTACAATGAAAAAGCTTCATAACAGGATATTGATGAGTCAAAATTTTTAATTGTGACAAAAATAGCACTTCCTAGAAAGCTTATGAAGGATACATCCATCGGCCTTACAATAATCATCAAAGTGAAAGGAAATAGCTTTTACAATGAATAATTGAGTACATTGATTGTCATGTAAGTGTCTAAAAGATATAAAAATCGTTAGTTGATAGTGAAGATAAAAGGCATGATTTATGAACAAGCATGCAGGACATATTAAACCATTCGTCCATAACTAAATTCTACATAAGAATGGACAACACAACACAATTAATAAGCAATAAATAAACCTTGTTCAACTGTTAAACTAACCTATAAGTGCTTCTTCTTCACTTCCACCTTCATCAACAAGATAGTCTGTCAGATTTTTAAGTAATGGATTTTTACTCTTAATAGCCATTTCCAGAGCTGTATAATCACAAATATTCTTGAATTCCGAATCACCATTGATTTTGAGCTTACCAATTGTATTCAAATCATTTGTACTATCAGGAATTTCCAAATGACTCCATAGATTATGTTTAGCATCTAAACGTGCGACAAGTTGCGCAGCCAAGAGTAAATCTTGTCGCATAACTGGTTTATGACGTGTGAGAGGAGTAAGAGGACGAACTCTCTGGGCTAAATCACGATTAACCGTAGCACCTAATTCTCCGTTTGGCAGTTCAAGTTTTTCGCGTAATAAAGTACTGGTATTTAACGCCCAACATATCTTTTTGATGTTAACAGAAGGATCATATGTGGCCCAAGCATGTCGCATAAATCGACGTTCAGGAACAGGTTCCCAAAGAGCCAATCTTATGAATCCAGGTTGAGAAGCGCAAAGCTGAAATAACAAACATAGTCACTAAAATATTGCTGTGTTGATTAACTGACAAAAATATTAATTATAATAATACACCTTACATAGAAAGATAACAAATTAGTATCAGAAAATACTTCTATAATGGTAAATCAAAACTAGTGAAATAGTGTGCCGTAAATTTGTCATTACCACCACAAACTACCTAGTGTTATTGAGGACATTAGATTCAACTAAGTAGGCAGTTAAACAAGTCTAGAATATTTGATGAGACTATAATTTATGGACGACCTTTGAGCGACGCCAAAGTGACCTTGAGTATCTACCTACTTACTAGGGCTAAATGACGGTTATAAATCAGTTTGAAGAATAAGGATTATGATTCACAGTCGATGGTTAGGGTTAGGAATTAGATTTACGGTTTGTTTTCACGAACTAACATTAGTTAAAATGCCAAGGCGCTATTTGGCCGAATGGGTGAATGTCGCGCCGAAATCCACGACCTGTTATCCTAAATCCGATTGACTCATCCATAAATTATAGTCTCGCCGAATATTTTACTTCAGTAACTGTGTTTAGAAATATAAATATCTAATTTCTTATTCCAGGATAGTGTGACAATTTACTATTCTTCCCGCATTATGATAAACATTTATTTTGGTTTGGTATGAGACGCATTTTTACACGAAATGAACTAGTTGAGCTGCTTGAAGTAAAGTGACGTTTGTCAAATCTGATACTAACCAGTAGGATTAAAGTTGATTAGTTGACAGGGCATAAGACACTTGTAAGTTAAGTCAGTCAAACGCAACGTAGAACCTGAAACATATGTACATCAGTTGAATTTGTTATATCCTATTAGTATAGCAAGATGAAATTATCAGGTCGAATTTCAGAGTAGCACATGTAGTGACAGTATGAATGATAACAGAAAAAGTTAGACACTGGAAAAACGATTCAATAAATTAATGTATGGTAAATACATCATGACAATTGATAAGGTAATTAGATGATTTTGTCAATTGTACAAAATCTCATCTCACGAGAAACCCATCTCACTGACAAAATTTTTGTGGAAGCGAATCAATTTCACCCGATAACTATACGGATAGCATGTCTAGACTCACAATATCATCCAAATAAGTTTAACGTTTTTCCGAAATATGAGAAACATGATTTATAAAGTAGAACAAACCTCTTTGAGTTCGCTTTCCATTATAGTTGGAGGTAACGCTCGGAAGAATATAGAGGCAGTTTTATGTAGCAGTCTTGGTGGATTTGCACACTTGGACTGAGGAGCGTTGGAAGGATCTCCCAAAATAGGATGTTTGACAGGTGTATCATTTACCGAGCCGATGATCATAGAAACAGAAGAGTCTTCATTTTTACATCCTCTTGGGGACTCGGCAGTTGTAGGGGTGGGTACATCGTCGTCATCTTCGTCAACTTCAGACCGTGCAACGTCATGAATATTACCGAGTTCATCTGTAAATTATAGAAAAATGTCATTTTCGCAATCATAACTAAATAATATTTAACAACTTGAAAAGACGACTACACATCAGAGTTTTATTAGGGACAGGCACAAACGATAGAGGTCTATTTGAGAACAATGACATCCAACATGCTGGTAAATCTAGTGTCAATTCAGCTAGGTTAACTCAATCACCAAGAACAAGATTTAGTACGGTAAATTGGGCTAACAGTTATTTGTGCTATGCTATACGTTGATTATGACTGACTGCTAAATACAGATTTATCAAACAAAAAGTAGAAAATAATCCTTATTAAACAATTAGTTTTTTTTTCATAAATTTTAATAAAAACAGTCGGAAGATGGAATTGAACTGGAAATGTGGTGTATTTGTGTTGTATATTTGAACCATATGAACTCATCAAAGTACTTTATATGAAAATCAATATAAGACCAACTAACTAAAATTCCAAATAAAGTGATTATTGTAAAAGGAAAGATAAAAATTTGGCATAATATGGAGAGAATAGTAAATTGTCGTTCCGGTAAACTTGGGAAGTAAAACAATATGTTCATCGGTAGCACGATATATAAAGGAAATAGGGCATAGAATTGACATCAAAACAGCTTTAAAAGGTTGTACAAAAATTGTCAGGGATGAATTTTCAGGTTTGCAGAAGCCTCGTCTATTCGCAAGTTCAAACCCCCTGTATGTGTACAGCTTGTTATATATATATTTCAACACATAAACATTGGTACAAAGTGACACCAAAACCTACATGCGCCACACAAAGTAGTTATCATTCGATTTGTGTGAACTATCAGAGTCCCTAAACAGAAACAGGTGGTTTTATTAGGGGACCACTACAGTTTGTACAATTTGTCGTAACAATGAACTTTGCCCTGATAATCTTTAAGCCACTATATGGTCTAGGCTAGTGCGACAATTTACTAGTCTTCCCACATTATGCCAAACTTTAATTTTGGTTTGGTATGAAAGACACATTTTTACACAAAATGAACTATTTGAGCTGCTTGCGGTAAAGTGAACAAGTGACGTTAGTTGAGTCTGTTGCTGACCGATACCAACCAATATTAACAAACCCCCTTATATTTACACAACTTGAAGTAAAACATCAAAGAAAATATTTGCTTGTTCAAAATGAAGCGAATTGGTCAAGTGATGAAAGCGTTTTTAAACGAGATCAAACTGCACAGGCGAATTGCACATATGTATCTAAATGAAACTGAGCTAATAGAGGAATTAGTCTGATTAACATGGTTTATAAGATTTATACCTCTATTACCACTAGACGGTTAACAGATCTAAAATAGTTTTCACGTTTGACTGGGTATGGACCAATTAGCAACACACCATTCGTTGAGGCTGAAACAGACA
This sequence comes from Schistosoma intercalatum, assembly GCA_944470365.2. NCBI lineage: Eukaryota > Metazoa > Platyhelminthes > Trematoda > Strigeidida > Schistosomatidae > Schistosoma > Schistosoma intercalatum. The sequence goes on from OX103729.1 coordinate 2,357,975, forward strand.
TACGTAATAATCAGCATTTGCCCCAGACCATGTTTTTATTTATTTTAACACATAGACATTGGTACAAGGAGGCATCAAATAGATATGCGCCACATAAATCATTCGGTTTGTGTGAGGGCTGTGATACTGCTCGGGTGCCCAGACCGAAGCAGGTGGTTTTCTTAGGGGACCACACCCCGAGCCTTTGACCTAAAGGTCTAACCCACAAGGCAGTGGAGCATCGTGAGGAGATGCAGTCCCATGGTAGCCGGTGACCAACGATTGGTTCATACGCCATTTGTTCCTTCAGGATACTGGAGCCCATGTGCACCATTGATTTGGAATCCGGTTAAAGCGCCGGACATTCGCTTTTTGTCCTTTCAACTTCGTAAACAACAACACCCTGCCACAAGAAGGTAGTGAGTAGGACCTCCCTGGCAGAAGCTGTATACGCTTGGCCGTGTGAGAGCATTTCGAGAGGGAGGGCGGCCCCCCCCCATCGGCCATACCAGGGCATTTGGGGGCCACAGACTATGTTACTAATGTCTTTTTGACTTAGTTCAAATATTATCGTTACTATTATCAAGTTTCCCAGCTTAAGAAAGCAAATAACCAGAGTTAAACTCACTACACTTCTGCTCAACTTCAGCTTTAGGTTTGGAGCTTTCATCAGCTTCGTCATCGCTTGAAGAACCACTGTCACTATCGCTACTCCGGCTACTTTGTGAAGGAGCTGAGCTACCAGACTTGTTTGACTCAGTTCGTGCACGTCGGTTAGTTGTTCGACACTCCACAGTAGAACCTGGAGTGTGAAGAGGTTCTGGCATCACTTTTCTAGGAAGTTCTGTGTTAGGCTTCTCATGTTCGAAATCTTCATCAGATTCAGCCTCTCCTTCACTTTTATTTTCACAACAAATAGGTCCAGAAGACTAGAGACAATTGAGGGAAATTTAAAACAATTACTCACAGAATCATGAAACAAAACTTCATAGATTAAAGTTCGAAAACCACAAAATAGACTCGTTTCTCTAATTATCCAATGAAGTTTAACTTCTAAAAAATTCGAAGAATGGGTGTGGAAACTAAATACATGGAAATGATGAATCCCATGTAACTTAGCCACTGAAAGAACCATCAGACTTAAAATTTCATAATTTATAGAGAGATTTGGAGAATTCTGTCACAAAAGCTATGTGAAATGAAACACTATAGCCAACAAGTCCTAAATATAAATATATCGTGTGCATGCAGAACTAATCACAAACCAAAAGTTATGTCATGAAATTCATCAACATACTGCGCATGGCAGTCCAAAGCAACCTACCTGAGACTGATGTACTACTTCTTCGTCTGAATATCTATTACGATCAGATTCTTCAAGTACCTTTAGGTCTTCATCAGAACCACCTTCAAGTTTGATAACAACAGCATCCATGAGTTTTATGAGATTCTCACTATTGTCCATCTGAACAGACTGATTTTCGAGAAAGCCTTTATGTAAAAGCTCCATGAAAACATCTAGACGATGCTTGGCTGCTGCGCTGAGAGCGGCTTTTCTTTCATTCATGTAATCGGGATGATAACGAAAACGAAGCCTATACAACAATATAAGTGTATAAATTTGCGTCACTATTAAGATATTTCAGAGAATTTTAAAACTAAAACGGTAAACTTTATGTCTACTTAAGCTGGCTGCTAGATATGAACTAAATGAGGGAATATATTCAGTAGAAAAGACTGCTTTTGATAACTACAAACTATGATGACTAAATATTCAGACAATCATTGCTGAAAAAACAGATGGCCTAAACTTCTGATTCAAGAAAATATATAATGTAACCTTATTACCAGATGTGAATGCCTGTACTCGGTTTTAAGCTAAAACAGATACTTTGGAGATACCCTAAAGTCGAAAACCACCACTAACACATCATGAACGAAAACTTACCGACTCAGGTTCAAAATTGTTTTAGGTGCTTTAAACATGCCAAGTACGTAATCAAGTATATCAAGTTTGATATCGTATTAATTGAATCATCCAAAAGAGCTTCAAATCTTCAATCAGTTGCACTAGTCCGATCTATGATTTTGAACGCCAAAGATTGCTACTTCGACTTAATATCGTTTATGACACTAATTAGTTAGAGAACCAAGTCTACCATCAAGATGAGAAGCATCAATACACTTGTAGCTGGATTCGTCCGAAACTAATACCCCCGGAGTCGACTACCTTAAGGGAATTGTCTTGACACACTCAAGTACGAGACTTTAGATAGTTTTGAAAAGCAGTAACAGGTGTGTGAAATAATCCCACTGAACCATCAGTTATAAGAGCAACCATTCTAGTGGGTTTTATCGATGACCAATGTGGATATCTATTCATTAATGACCAATAAGTTTATCGAACTTTCTTTTCATATCTAACATTGGCATTAGCGAAAACAAGTTACATTTACGACAGCTAGTGATCACCAACATTTTTGTTGGGTCGGAACGCAGTGGGCCTCATCAACTCACTTCCTCAGCATGACTTAGCTATGACAGCAATACAAACACAATGGACTGCCACTTCAATTTAAAATAAACTAAAAGTCTGTTGACGTTATTTAGTAAGAGTGACACGGTTTAAAAGACGGATTAAACATAAACCACTGTATACTGACTTACCATTCCTCATTTTTGTGTGCATCAAAGAACTCTTCGGTATGACGCTTCATATATCCTTCCTTGTATTCTTTGTATTTACTACACGCCTCTTCTTCAGTTATCAAGTCGTCCAAAGGATCAAGAAACCGTTTAAATGGTATTACTGGAGGCCTGTACATGCCATCGTATTCCGAAACACTTGAACTTTTGGTATCCTTTCGTTGGTATGAACTTGGTTTATTATCATCACTGTTATCTTTACGAGGTCTTTTGTAAGGAGGTTCTGCAGGTGATCGTCCACGGTCATTCCGACCTTCACCTGACAAACGATTATCTTCACGAGCCGGTGCAACACCTACAGTGCCTGATCGGTCGTCGAATGGCTCTCGTTTATCACCAGGACGACGACGTCCATCGTGATCACTACGTTCACGGCGAAATTTATCACGGCTACGACGGCGATCGGATTCTTCATCGGAATCTGCCATGTAAAATCTGAAAGATAAAAGAAACTCATAAAAACTCTTCGAAACTTAATTCCCCTGTAACTACCAGCAAGTACAGTCCGATGTTCAGTAAATTAATCAAACGTATCGATAAGTTAACTCACCAAATAAGATGCAGGTGTAAACTGCAATAGCGCGATGCATGTTTATGATTATATGTGTGAACTAGTTAAAAACGACGTTGTTATGTATAAGAACTCGAAACTCGAGAGTAATAGAATCCTCTCCGACTGGAGACACTGTTAACATACCTTACGAGGGACAACCCTCTGGTTGTTTATCTGAATTTCATCAGCAGATTTAAACAAAACCCAGTCCGAAGTTGGAAGAGATAAATAGAACACTTTCCTCAGATAGTATCCCTGATATTGTGAAGACACTCGATTATCTGGCAAGGGAACTCAGCAATAGGTCGACTACCTCATTATAAACTACGACCAATATCTTGATTCAGTTTCAGTTTCAGTTTGGGAAGGGCAGGAGGCTTGATGGCCTGTGTTAGTCCTGGCAATGGTGATCTCTCAGTTGATCCAACTTCCTTTTGAAAGAGTTGACGGATGGAGCCCCAACCACGTACTGAGGTAATGAATCCCACTCGCTGGTGATTCGATGGGAAAGTCGATGGTCAGCTGACACGTAATTTGTTCTGGGCTTGTGAACTTTTTTGGAGTGTCCTAGTAAATTCTCTGTTTTAAAAGACAAGAAAAGTGAAGGCGTATCAGGTGCAAATTGAAAACTGTAATCAAGTCGCCTCTAGTTCTGCGATATGACAACGGGAAAAGGTTCAGCTTGGCCAGTCGAGTTTCATACGGAAGCTTCGCTATTCCGGGAATCAGCTTAGTTGCCGTTCTTTGAACCTTTTTCAGAAGTTCACTGTCTTTTTTTAGGCAGTGGCTGGCAGCTCTTATGAGGTACCCAAGTTCAGGACGTACGAACACTGTATACAAAGTCAAAAACGTCCTAGCGTCGACATGACTAGAAGCCCTATGTATTGACCATAAGGTCCTAAAACCTTTGGCGACTATTGCACGGCAGTGTGCAGTAGTCTTTAGGTCTTGGCTAACGATGACTCCTAAGCCATTATATGTCTGGACGACAGGTAGCTCACTGTTATTCATCGTGTATGCATCTGTACCTTGATGACCGATATGCATCACAACACACTTGGAAGTGTGGGGGAGTGTTGTAAGGCCAGCGAAATGTCACTAAGCCCTAGCCAAATCATACGGCAGTTGGGTCATTGAATATCGAGCAAATCATCGATCCTCGTCGAGGTCAGGGACAACCAACGCACATCAGTTAACCATATGCCATAGAATGGCCCATGCGGCAGTGGTCTTAATTTCGCTTGTATCTACTTTAACTAATATATTTATGTAATATCGTAATCTGTGTTGCACAGTCCCTAAAGCATCTATGGTACCTTGATACATCAATGGGGTAGTCCACGTAAGGTGCTGACCACGAGGTGTGACTTCGATGCTAGCTAGTTTGTCACACCATTCACGTCTAACTCGAGTAGGCCTCATATCATTTTCGACATAGATCATCTACGTTGGTAATCTACACTGGTGAGCCCGACGTGATCTGGTGTGGATGCATGACCGAGCGCCTTCAGCTAGGTGAGTCCATTAAAAAATGCGGTACGCATCCAATGTCGAAAACTTAGCTATTTCTTTTGGGGATTTATTTACCGACACAGAAGTATTTATTGGCAACTGCTAGGTTTGAGACCATTCAGATCATTTCTTCAGGTAATTTGGAGTTCCAAGCTATCACCCTCACATCGTATCGCTCTACAAATCTTGACATCGTCAGCATATAGCAAGACCGATGATGATAGGAGACGAGGAAGGTCATTTACATACAAGAGGAATAGCACTGGCCCCAAAATTGTACCCTGGGGCATGAGTCAGTTGAAGCTAGATCACCATGAAAAACCTGGAAGCACTAGACGGCCGTTTTATCCTGTCGTGGGGCTTCTCAGCATTGCGCATCCATGACATCACCCCCGGCGACATTCGAACCCAAGACCTAATGGTTTCGCGCTCTAGCACTTAACCACTAGACCACCGAGCCAATGGTTATATATATATATTGTTATGGATTAAAGGGAGGGCTGTGAGACCTCCTCACCGACAAAAACTACACGCCAGAGCGCACCTGATTAGGTTTCGTCGCGAGTTTCAACCCACCGAGGTGCAATGGTGAGCCTCCACCCTGGGTCAGGGCATTCCTGATCACCCTAAACCCGGAGACGCGTAACTATTAACTCTTAACCCCCAATCTTTTCTTACAGTCACGTCACAGAATGTCAAATCAAGGAATAAAAGAACTTAAGGGTTAATAAATGCGTTTGCTTTTTCGAGTATGAAGACTATTTTCCAGTAAAAAATGAACTCTTGTACTATATAAATTCTAGATGAATCTTCGTTTATTCGAACAAAACAGTGAAGATAAAGAGCGATCTTCTGAAAAGGATTTGACAGACTCCAGATGCTTGATTTTTTAGTATTTTACATCCGGAAGCATATAAGCCTATTATTGTAAGAGTTCTCTTAATCCGTTGTCCAGTATATTAACACAGTCTATATTCCCAGAATTTTCGTAGTCAGAAGGTGGTTTCAGGGTCTTAACCCAATAGGTTAATATTTTTAAGGGACGAAAACTCTATAATGATAGTGCATTTCGATAATATTATATTATCAGTAGGTAGGACAAGCCAAACAGCCTCGAATTCTAGGTTTACTGCCGGTCCCGAACACGAAGATGGGAACAGTGTTGGGTAAATGGTTAACCACCTCATCCCTTACAAAACAACCCTGCCAGGAATGAGCTAACCGTGAAACGTTATTTAAAGCGTTCGAGCTTTGCCCTGGGAGTTGAATTATCTTCATCTATAAGAATTATGACGCCCCATGGTGAAAGACTAGATTCTTCGGATGTCACGAGGCTAATCCCCATTCTATCAATCAAACCAATAACTAAAGTAGATAAACAGGATTTTCGGACAATGTGAGAGACTTGAGGAGCCATTTAAATAGCTACGTACATGGAGAGACATAACCTGGCAATGCTTGGAATAAGCATCCTACAAAGAAGAAGGACGGAATTACAGCTGATTTAGTCTTGTGTCATGACTCCCACATTGACCAAAGGAGAGAAGATAATGGTTAAATTTATGACTGAACTTGAATTATCCCAGGTGAGGGCTTGACTGTTCATAAGGGAGACCTGAAAGTCAAGGTTGTGACGAACAGCATTGTGTTGGCTTGGACTGGGAGAAAGGAACGAGGATTGTGAGAGATGTGCGAGTCTATATGCTCACAGGTGGTAAGAAATTCCCTTACAAGCACGCACACAGGGCTACGTGAGTTTCATCGGACCAAATTACAGGTAACCAGATTGATTACATCTGCAAAAACAAAAAGTTCGGAAGGTCTGTGGTGGTATTGATTGTTAAACACACGATCTTTGAAGATGAGTACATGATTAGTGAGAAGATTCAGACTTGGCTCTTAACACTTATGGAAGGTAAGAACTGGTGAACTCAGAGACTCGATCGATATGGTGTGGCTCAACCATGCGGGCGTGGTTACTGTATTTAACCTCTTGCTTTTTGTATCAAATACATTACTCGCTTCCCAGCCCGACTGTGTTCTTCTGAAGTGCTAGGTGTCAGATTGCTAACTGTTATGGTAAGACGAGTCGGTATAGACTATGATGTGACTCTCATGTAGGATTTTATAAGTTAGGTAGTTACATCGTGAGAAATCTAAAATATTGGGATTAGGTCAATTTCTATAGTAGAAAAGATCAATGTACATAATACTGACATAAGGCTCTCTAGGCTCTGTTCATCTTTAAAACACATGATAAGTTCTGTGCCTAGGTATTTATCATACCACAGTGCCCTATCTATACACTAGTTGCACATGTTCAAATTAAATATGTCTTTAGATTAACTATTTGGCAGACATACTGTTATTTAGATTGGTAAAATCCTCATTTATTTGCATATATTCATGCTGGTTGAAGTGTGTATATATGATAGGATCCATATGCTTCTCCCTTCAAACTTGTTTCCCCGACCAGCTTAGACACTGATTTCTTAAAGAATTCAGTAGTTCATACATTGTTAAATTCATCTTGGTAAATCCCTCTGTCAAAATATAAGTAAATCCCTTCATGCATGTTTTGCATTGCTGCTATTTACTTGTTTTCACGTATAGTTTATTCTATTGCTCTTCATGTTTAAGTATATTCGTTCCTAATTTTGTTCGCATATAATCACTATTGCAACATTTAGTACAAATTTAGGATTGTAACTGACTTCCTAATGTCGTTGAGTCATCTAATAACTGTACATTTCTCTTTTACATTATCCATTCCTTCCGCGGTTTCCATACTAGTTTTAGATGTGACTGTGTGAACTGATCGCTACTGTTCTCCGTCATTGATATAAGGGCACATTCCCCGTACATTTTAGGAAAGTTTGCAGTTGAAAATTGAGTGTGATTCCAAGTCAAGCATTAAAGGCACGAAGTTCAGCAAAGGGATCCATTTTCGACAAACTTATTATCAAGCCGTATAGTCTTATATATGAAAATCTTTGGTTAAAGTACCAGTTACATGAGGACATATGAACAAGGAACAACCATGATGACAAAAACTAAAGATTACAATACTAGATTATGAAGTGCGAATAATAACAATAGATTTAATAAGTTGGTAACGAACTATAACTTGAATGAAGTAAGATGATTAAGATGTCTTTGCTACAACATTTAAAAATAATTAATGGTAATAGAGCTGTGAAACAAATGAATTGATATCATGAGCAATTATGGATAAAGTAATGAGAATACGAGACAGAGATAGAGGGGACAGGCCAAGGTAACGACAACGATAGGAAGTAATTATTTCGTACTCATAATTCTGGCTTCAGTTCATGGATGGTGAGAGGTTCCGCTATTTTTAGAAGTTGGATAGCATTTAATAGCGTCAATACAGTTAAGTGCGTGACGTCTGAGTTTTTTTTCAATTGAATGAACTTGGTTTCACCATAGTGCCTTCCAGAAACGCTTAAGATAACCATTACTTTTCATACAGCTTTCAAAATATTGAGTATACGATTCGTCCAAATCTACCTGTAAGATATATCTGAAATGTTTTAGGTGTTCCGTACAATCAGTTTACACTCCTGAAATCGGATATAACAGCGAGATATTATCAGTCACAAAAATATTAGGAACGGCACGACCAATCAAGTGTTGCAATATAACAGAGTCCTTGGCATACGGATATTAATATTCTGTCCTGTAGGATACTTCACTTTAATACACTCACACCCGGATAGTTAAAACTGTAAGGTTACGGGTAGACCAAAGGTTAATAATGGTAAATGATAGTTACTCGTCAAGAAAAATGTGTCTTTCGCTAACCTTAGAAGTACCTTAAAGCAAAAAATAACAATTCACATCAACTAGATCTAGCAATCGCAACTAAAGAGCCGTGACTTCATGTGACAGAAACGTCACTCGAAAGTCAAGAGAAACAAAATGTCTAACAACTGGAATTCATCAAGGAGACTGGGAGAAACTGTTGAATTATGGTCAAGATAGTAACACTGCCATAATAATAGACCTAATCCTAAATTTGTAGATTTGTCATGATGTGAAAACCTAATCCATAAGACCTTGCGTGGAGATCACATTATTGTCTATTCTGACTCGACGCATCATAATAATCAGGAATATGATGTTTGACGTTTCTAAAGAACATATTTTGGCTGAAGTTAGAATAATAATATTATAAATTTTTGTTCTGGGCTGAACGGTTTGCTAGCTGAATTTTTGTTGTTCTTCTGAACGACATCACTGACACAAACTTCAGGTAGTATAAGATCCATTCTGAAGGTTTCGTGTGTGAAAATCCCTCCATGTATACTGTTGTTACTTGCCCCAATTTATTTCTTCAGTTGTACATGGTGTCAGTCTTTTGGGTTCCATTTGAGATGGTAATATTCGTATTTTGTTATTATTCTTTTCATTTTTTCGCCTTTTCTTTGATTCCATGTTTCTTCCTGCAATGCATTTATGCTGTTTTACTTGATACTTAATCTTGGCGGCAGCCATGTTGGTTTGTTCTCCGTTTGATTGTGTTGTTTATATTAACTGGAATTGTGTATATTTGATTGTGAATTGAAGAACTCTTCTATAATTAGAAACACTTTTATAAAGCAACCAAATATTATCTTTCGAATGAACCTGTAAGTGATCTATCCAGAAAGGATAAGATGACATTTATTTGTTACACTTAGTTACTTTTTTACTTCCTCTGTCAACTTATTTATTTGTTGTAATTTACATCTGCTCATTGGTTGAACAACTTTTGGTTGAAAAACCGGGTGGTGATATTTGTTTACGTAATAATGTATATTTACATTAAAAATGAAATCTAGGACCGCCATTTATCCAATCACGTTGTTTTGGTTTCAGCTTATAAAGCACCTGAGTTATTGCTTGAAAAGTTAACTAGGTAGTGACCTGGTAAGCCACATGCACTTGAACGTTATAAAGCAGTGTGCAGACAAATTGTGCAAACTAATACGTTATCAGATCTAACATACACGTTACTTTCGTAAAGAACCCCATAGAGCTGCTAGGTTGAAATCTGGTCACCATATTATTATTGTTATTATTATTATTCACAAACATCTTACGGGTACATAAGTGTTGTGAAGAAACCATTTCGGGATTCTTCAAAAATGCAATAACACAGGTTTAACTAATGTTGCACTATATTTGTCATATATGAAAACGAGAGAAAAAGGTGATAATGATAATAAAATAATACTAATGCCAATTCAGGTTCTGCATAATTGAGAAGAATATATATTTGACTTTAAAGAAGCGAGAAAATAAGGGAATAGAAATAAAAGAGACCGGAAACACGTAAACAGTGCTTGTAAACACAGAAGAAGAATAAACGACCATGTGTGTATCGCCAAATGAGTAGCAAAAATAAAATAAAACAAAATAAGTAAATAAGAAGAGAGCTTATCATCGCAGTAAGATATGACGTCATAATAAGTGTTTGTGCAGTCATAGTTTGGAGACATGCTATAAACGTTTCAATTAAGTGCAAAGGATAACGAAATATAAATACGAATGAGTCACATAGCGAAGAGAAAACGAGTCTAAGAAGTTAATTTAAGTGTAACTCAAGTCATTGTCTTAACTAAAAACTTCGGAATCTTAAGAATAATATTTTAAGAAGGGAAAAAGAGAGGGAAAACAAATGAACAACTAGTGAAAGGATTCAACTCTGACAGTAAGAGTGCAGTGAATATCGACCTCTGAAGCAAACCATAAATTTTGTTCGTTTCCTAGTGCACTCGTATGAACGTGTAGTGTGACGTCAAGTCGAGGTTGACCATGATAACCACTACAGAAAGACTACGTGCCAGTTAACCGATAAGATCCCTCGTAGGCCAAATATCAGAAGGCAGTTGATGGCTATGGTCGAGATGTATTTGTTGGCGATCTCGTGGTATCAAAATAATACCAAGATCGTGCCAGGTTACAAGTGTGGTTAATGAGCGTAACCGAAATCGTGCAAGGTCACAAGCAACCGAAGGAAGAATGTATGTGTTTTGGTACAGTTAAACAAACAAGTACAGTAACATAATCACTGGTACAACTAGTGATAATAATTGTTTCCATTAAACCAATAGCGTTCTCTTGATAAAAGTAGGTCACTACAAACTTAAGAAAAATATAAACTTTTGTGCAATAATAATTTAGAATGATGCTATGAAGTTCACAATAAATTGCAATGGAGAACCAAATGGAAATTCTATTGTTCTCTGCTATCGCGAAGACCATGGGAAATATTGAGAATGAATCACTCTGGGCTATGTCCCCGAAACTCAGTCTTATTCCATACATATATTTCATTCAGGTATGCCATGTAACAATATATGTCGATAGTTCAGGATCTTACATTTTCAATGGAGTATAACAGTTCTGTCTACATAGATTCATTAGATTACTATAAAACAATGGGCTTAGTGAAATTTAGTGGCCTTTCTATATGTGAAAACTTGAAAGTTGAGTGAAAATGCAGGGATTCATAAATGTCTATCATCTCCAACGAAAATAAAATAAGTGTTCTAGCTATCAGGAACATGCTTCCCCTTAATCCGGTAAATATAAAATACCAATGGTGAGAAATAGTGATACATTCAACCTTTACTTTCTGGGTGATCTCGGTGTTACACTATCCAACGTGAAAAAGATCTTGACATGTATCTGGTATGCATCTCTCTTGATCGATATCATGCAGATAATAGGGCGAACCTCGTTACAGTGTTTCTTTACTTAACTTTCGGCAGTTTAACCCACGAACTGATCAAAGTCAGGCAACGTTTATTCAGACCTAGGCAACGCTATCATCCCAATACTCCTCTTGAACAAGCACTTGAAAGCCAGTGAGATCGGAGGGTCGGAATGAAGAGATGCGACGACAAAGTTGGATAACGATCGTCGTGTCGAGATGAGTGCAATCTAAGCTAACTGATTGTCTCAAGCAATGAGCAGCACGAATTACTGAACATGACCTGGTACGAATCTCTGTCCGAGTTCTTTCAGACAGGTATGTATCTAGAAAAAAACCCCGGTCAAAATCAAAAACTTACAAAACTATTTATTTTGACCCTTTTGTTTTCCACTTTGACCGTTTTCGGCGGTTACTTAAGAAGTAAGAATGATTTCCCTAACATGGATCGACTTTGAAAATAAATAGCCAGAAAGTCGTTTGATATAAAAAACCCTTCCTGGTTCATCTATTGGTGCTGAACTTTTAATCCTTACGGTGCTAATAATAAAGAAGAATGGTCGTGATACAACATATCACCCAGAATACGTTTCATCCCAACAGATTATAAATATTAACTAAAAAAAGAAAACATTTTGTGGTGTAATAGAAAGTGACACAAGTGAAAACACAACGTAATTTCTACGTGGTAGAACAATGTGACCCGTGGAACCCACCATTAGTGACAGTGGCAATGACTCGCAAAATAATGCCTTAAGTGTGAATTCTCAATTAACCTGACAGTCCCAACTATGGACTGACAGTTATTGATTAGTATCAATGTATGAGGGTGAAAAATTATGCTCTTACAATAGCTTGTCAAAAATATTTCAGATATGATTCGTGATATAAGATGTGTTTTACACAATCAACTTTATTTACCCACTCAGTTGTCCTTCAAAGCTTAGTAACTGCGTTTGAAATGGTTAGGATTGTAGTCAAGAAGGGGGACCAGGTTTTTTTTATGATTGACCGCCTATCAAGCACTCCTGTTGAAGAATTGATAACCGAAATTTGTGAAATATACAATGGCATCCTTAAAATTCATCGGATATGTGGAGAAATGGAAGAGTTAGCAAAACATGGTGTTACTCTACCACCAAATATGCAAGTAATCGTGTTGATAAGTTTTATATACGTTAGGGTCTTACAGAGGAACAAATTTGCGACTTAAAACTTGAGGACGAATGGGGAAAGAAGTGCATTCCTAGTGGTGGTTACGTTGAGTGCAAGGACGAAATAGGTAGGAGAAATGGTGTCGGTAAGTTGTTTCCACATCAGAATAATGTTCATAAACAGCACCGACCGAGAAAATGGTGGAAGTGTTAAAAAGAACAATAGATGAATCCAAGCAGCTGATTTCTCGAGATCTCGTTAAGAAAGATATTAGTATCGAGAAGAGTGTTGTTCGAGAAGCGTTGATGATGCTCATTGGTGCAGTAACCATCGTTTATCCTATGGGTCTCCCTCCATATGATCCTATTAAATTGGAGTTTGACAATGAGGAAGATTTAAGTGGAACATATGTAAGTACCTAGCCTTCGGATACTACTTGACCTACTACTATCCGATGTTAATAGTAGTCAGTCAGCCAGTCAGCCACAACATAGGACCAGATACATATATGCATAATATATAAAATAAAGATTGCGTATAAGGATATAGTATAGGAAGGAAGAGTTAGTTAACTAACTCGAATTCGTGGAAAGAGAGATATGAAGTAATATTAATCTCACGGTTTAAGAGAAGAAAGGAGTTTATACATCTACGCCATTGTGGTCGATTCTTAGCCATATATCACTCAGAGTCTCCAACCATTGGTTATGATGGTCGTGCGTGTTAACTGTAGGTCAAATAATGTTACTAATTGTCTTTGAAGATACAGCTTCTTTAGTTTAATAATGCCTGATAATGTTTTGGGTCAAAGTGTTTTGACCTTCAGCTTCCAGTTGTGTTAACAAATTATTTTCCGAAAATTATAATTGGCCCGAGTTCAACTTACGCGAGCTCCCAATTTTGGGGAAAATTAGGGGAAATGGCAAAAAAAACCCCAAAATTTCCCCAGACCTGGGGGAGTTCCCTAATATTTCCCCAAACGTTGGTGAAGGTCATTTGACTTCGGGATTTTCCCCAAAATACCCCAAAATTTGCCCAAAGTTCCCCAAAATTGGAAGCTCAGGTCCTGGCAGTATAATTTCATACACACATTTTTTTGAAGTATTGGTCTTTGAAGGACTTCGAGAGTTAGGTAATTTTGTAGAATATAACTTTTTCAATTATTTTTTTTCCCAGGTAAGCAGCCAAGTAAAATCATTACCACCCCTACTCACAAAATTGTAACTCAAGGTTTAGTACATGAACCTGTACTCTTTAAATGAATCAGACTATGCTACTAAATGGACTTATTATTTCCAGCAAAAAAATGAAATTACGACTGATAAATTACTACCCTTCCTGGTCACTCTTTAGTAAAGTCGTTATTAATCAGTAGCTCACGGTAATTTTGTTCAGTCAGTCGATTTGGGTTCTTGATATTTATCTAGATTCTATATCTGAACATATATGTGAATGAAAGGATTCTGTTGTTATCGGTCTGATCTTGTGTATTACTGAAATCATGTAGGCAGAACTTAGGGAAATTGTGTATTGAGCAATATATTATCTTAAGAATCTTGACTATTATTGTTAAAAAATAGAATACAAGAGTCAGTTGATCATACTAGACATATAAAAAAATGAAGATAAGAGTCAGAATTTTATTGGGATAACAATTTCGTTGTTTTTAGATAGTTAACAACATATATATACAAAGCATTTCACTTGGCCCATCAGTCTTAAGCAATGTAGTACTTAACAAGTACGCGCATTGTTTCATTTTGTCACACCACTTTTAAAATACAGTGTAACAATTACAAGTTTTCTTTGGTGAATAAGGAACCATTTAGAGATAATACTAGCAGTTTTGCTAAGAAAACGATATCATTTAACATTTTTGGATAGTTCAGAAATCAACATACCACTTATGATTTGCAAACGATAGATTTTTCTCATAATATCCTAGACGTATATGTAAACACTTAAAGTTTTACGATTTTATGCGAATAAAAATATTCAATTGTACATTATAATCAATCAAACTATAAAATCTATCAATGAATATTCTTTTTTAATCATTACTCAAGGCATCACAAGAAGTAATCACAGCAGATAATGCTAGTTTATGGTTTTCAGGAAAAGAAATGCATCGTGAAAAAATTCTATCAGATTATGTTGGACGTAATGATAAAACTAAAATTATTGCTAAATTATCAAAACGTGGCACTGGTGCACCAGCACGTGAACCTATTGTAAATGAAGAACAACAACGTGCTATGATGGCATATTATTATAAAAGACAAGAAGAATGGAAAAAACTTGAAGCTGATGATGATGATTGTTATTTAAATTCAGCTTGGGCTGAACCTAATCAATTAAAACGACAATTTCATGGATTAACTAATATTAAATGGGGTCCAAAATAATGTATAGAACGTGAATATCTATTCATTGTTTCATTAGTTTTTCACTGAATGACCATTTGTTTAGATGTAAATAATTCATTTATAAATTTATTTCACACTTATTAGTTCAGAATTGTACCTTGTGGTGTATTTATCACTGAACTGAATGTTTTTGTTGTACTTATTTACGGGGGTCATATAATTAAATTTTAAATGATTATCTTCAGAGATTGTTTAGGTCATAATAGGATTCAATCTAAGTATATTATCATCATGACATTGGACGGTAAAACCAAACAGTTGTGTGGTCATGCCCGTCTGACTGTGACATCGTAGCTTGCTCTACTCTGGTAATACTATTAGTTGTAGCTAGGGTCCAATTTATGTAGTTAAAGTTTCTGTAGAAGATCAGTGTTATTATTTTATTGATCCTAATCAGTTAATCATAGTCAACACCGGATCTAATGTGAACAAAATTACTATAGTGAATACCAAAATAGTAGTATCAATGATAGTAAACAAATATAAGACATGCAAAGTATGATTCGAGACGAAAGAATGAACCTAAGAAATAAAATAATTTCGAAAATTAGGATCCAAAGGAAGATAAAGGGTGAACGTCTCTATGCCACTCCAACCGATCTTAAGCCACGCCACCAACGCTTGATTACGATAGTCTTTCAGATTCCAACCAGGTAGTTTTTATCTATTAAAATGGCCCAGATTAAACAATTAATACCTTTGAGTTAATGGCAGTTTTTGGTTAGGCCTCTTTCTTGCACCTTACCCCTACGTCATTTAATGTCGCATGATAAAGTAGGTGGTGGTTGAGGATAGAGAATACATCTCAACCACCTCACTCGAAGATTCTCAACTGATTTATCTACTACGATATGGCCAACCTCAAGATTACTCGATAGTTCCGCTAGTTATTCGTCGCAAACATATAACTACAGACCTCAGGCCTACGCATGTCTCACAGCTACTGAGTTGACTAGTCGACGAGATCAACTACTTTACTTGTCATTAGTTTAGGTGTTGTAGACCAATCTTTGTAGCAACATTTTACATGTAGAGAAGGAGAAACGCTTCTCCAATATACGAACCAGAGGTAACCACCTGCTGCTCCTTTTTAGCAATTAAATGGAATTCATTTCCGTCTCAATGTATTGTCCTCTTAAGAAATAAGAAGTTAAAAACATTCTATCAGCAACCGTTGGTTACAACACTTTCAAAGTTTACATTTTGACAATGGAATATTATTTGGTGAGATCCCTTTTCATCAACTGAAGGAGTTAGAAGCTAACATATTAAAAGTATGACTTCAATTAATTTTAATTTCAATGGGTCTACTGAAAATTAACTGGATATAAACCATGTAACCTGAGATGAATAAATATTCAAATACTCACCTAAATTAACTGGAGGATGTATTTAAACAGTTGAATTCAATTGATTAGTGTATTCTAAAGGGAATGATAAACACTGTCGTTTATAACGAACAAGTTTTCTTCATGTATACAGTTATTTCTCTTACGGTTGCGGTTTATTACTATTGTAAAATACAACTACTAATTATTTTCATCAGAGAGGGGTTTTGTGGATATTATAGTAATTTAATAGTTGAATTCTTAATTCATTTGAAGCTAGACCACCATGGATAACCTGGAAACACTGAGCTGGCAGGCATTCAACGGTGTTAATGTGTAACTTCAACTAATCCACAAAGTTGCGCCACCGTCTAGAGGTTAAGGGCTAGTGCGTGAAACTGATGGGTCCTCGGTTCGGATCTCGCGAGGCAGGATCGTGGATGCGCGTTGCTTAGGAGTCCCATACTAGGATGGAACTGCCATTAAGTGCTTCCAGGTTTTCCATGGTGGTCTAGCTTCAATCGACTCATGAATTCAACTATTAAATTACTAATTATTTGTCAGTAGTTTCTGTGTTTAAATGAAAAGTATTCCCTACCTCATTTGATTTTTTCCCCTCGAATTGTACTTTTCATGGGGAATTTTTTCGCACACTAATTCATACCTCAACAAATTTATAAAACTACTTTAGGCAACTTGTAAGTTAAATTAAGATAATTCATCCAACAGAAATAACAGCTATTTGAACAGAATAACATGAAAGCTCATTTTATTACATTAGATTCCTATCAGTTAAAAATAAATAGCATTATGACAAATTATAAACGGTTATCATATAAAGATGAAATTGGATGGTTTTTTTTTAAACAAATAGCTCAAAAGAAACTATGATTCATAACTGATTTCCCCCCAATGCCCTGGTATGGCTGGGAGTGGGAAGAGTCAACTCTCCCTCTCGAAGTGCTCTCAGATGGCCACATGCCCACAACCACTAACAGGGAGGTCCTACTCACTGCCTTCTCGTACCATGGATGTTGTTTACGAAATTGAGAAGACGAAAAGCGAATGTCCGATGGGGACTTGAACCGCGTTGGTGGATACGGAGAGTCCACCTAGGGGAGTTGGACAACCCTCATTCCAAACCAATGGTGCACATGGACTCCAGGATCTTAAGGAAACAAATAAAGTATGAACCAGTCGTTGGTCACCGGCTACCATGGGACTGCATCTCCTGACCTTGCTCCACTGCCTTGTTGATTAGACCTTTAGATCGAACGCTTCTGATGTGGCCCTCTAAGAAAACCACCTGCTTCGGTTCGGGCACTCGGTAGCATCAGAGCCCTCACACAAATCGAATGATTTATGTGGGACATATCTATTTGGTGCTTTCTTGTACCAATATCTGTGTTTAAATAAATTTTAAATAAATAATTCATAATTAATTGATCACTAAGTAGTAACCAATGTCATATATGTCACGTCCTTTGTTATGAGTATATCTCAGTCCAACAATAGGTCAGTTGAGGCTCCAAAATCCCAGCCGATAATATTTCTGATTGTGACGCTGAAAGACACAGAATCAAATCTGTTAGAGAAAATCTATTGTCTTTTGATCACAGGTATACCTTGCTAATCAGTGTTAACTAGCATGAAACCTGACTTCATGGTACTCTGTTGACTACCTCCACACACCATCTTACAGACTGTAATTTATGGCTTTTGGCAAACATACAACAGTTAACAAATCAAAAGGAAAATTCTAACGTAGATCACACTTAGAAATATAATTCAGCTATAGTTTATTACATACTCATAATAAACATAGACGGAGTTCAACTGAAAAATGTGATCTATTCGCGCTATACATTTTCATATACAATCCATTGACAAGTGTATATGTAACCCAACACCTGAAATAAGGATAGGGAGTGAAGTAGTCGAACGCGTTGACAACTTCACTTATCTTGGAAGTCTGATCAGCCCCAATGGGTTGGTATCGGACGAAATCTCAGCACGGATTCCAAAAGCTCGCTTGGCTTTTTGCCAACTTACGTCACCTTTGGCGAAGGCGAGATATCCGTCTATCAATGAAAGGACGAGTATACTGCGCGGCAGTCCGTTCTGTTTTACTTTACGGCAGCGAAACATGGCAATTAAAAGTAGAAGACACTCGTAAGCTACTAGTATTTGACCACAGATGCCTCAGAAATGTTTCTGACGTCTGCTGGGATCACCGGGTAAGTAATAGTGAGGTTAGACGCAGGGTATTAGGGAATGATGGTAAATCAGTCGATGTGGTTGTGAATCTTCACCAACTGAGATGGTTGGGCCACGTGTTGCGTATGCCTGAACACCGATTACCACGACGTGCAATGCTAACGGGTGTTCGGGATAGTTGGAAGAAAGTTAGGGGGGGGGGGCAAACCAAAACGTGGCATCAGTGCTTGAAGTCACTAACTTCTAGTCTGAGCCATTTTGGTAGGTGCAGACTACTTGGTTGGGGTCCGCGTGACTATCATAACCAATGGTTGGAGACTCTTGGTGACATGGCTCAGAATCGATAACAATGGCGTCGGTGTATACACTCCCTGTCTTCCCTTAAACTAAGAGATTAAAATCGTTTCATATCTTTCTTTCTACGAACTAATTCTTTCTTCCTATACTATATCCTTATTGCAATCTTTCTTTTATATATTACCACCTCTGAATTAACTACTTTTATGAATCCGGTGTCCATCTTGTTGTGTTAATGAGGAATGGCAACTTGGACCGATGCATATATGTGCCTGGTCCTACGTTATAGCTGACTGACTAGCTGTATATGTAAGCAGATTGTTCGAATCATATAATGTTAATACATCATATTTTTCAGATCAACTCCATCTTCTCATTGTTCTATCAAAATTTATAAAAGTGACTAATTACTTTCAATAATACTAATACCTAATTTTTGATAGAATTTTGTTCTGTAAGCTGGATGGTTTGGTTATACAAGGACACTCTACAATACATTTGCAGCATGAAATAATAAAGAAAAATACCTGAAGATCATCTTTTAAAAGAACAACTACCCAATCAACTTACACGACCAAAGCATCCAGTTCAAAGAACAAAACTTGATCAAAATCATCCACCTAAGTTACAAATCTTCTCCACTAATACCTAACCACGTTCCATATACCCTTTTCCTAAGCTGTCATTTCACAAATCTGTTGAATAAATAATGACTATCATAACTTAATAATCTGCTGGACACATTTGAAGTATTTAAACTATTAGGTACTCAGTTTGAGTATCATCATGAACATTTACACTGAAGTTCATCGGATTGATATGTCTTCCAAAACATGAAACTCTTCGGTTCTTTGTTATAGTGCAGTGAAAGAGAACATAAGTAGGGATAATCGAATGCATTTGAACACAAAATTAGAGAACAACTTAGTCAAATCTGAGAACCATTTAGTAAAGACTTAAGTTGCAAAATGTCGATCAATTGTCTTAAACTTGACTGTCCCTTTTGTAAATATCAGTCAATCATCTCAGACTTCAATGTTCCTGCATTTCCATATCAATTACTTTCTGTTCCCTTTCTTTCTTGCTTGATCTTCTTCACCTTCTGCTGACAGACATTCTATTGCTGACTAGCATTACACACTACTTATATCGATATAAGTAGAACACACCACGATAGGACTAACAACTATCTAAAGTATAATTAATCATAGGAAATTCATTGATTTGAGTTCCGTTTTCCTAACGGAACTTTTGTGCTATAAACTAGCAGTTTTCTCTATAAATGTAAAACATAGCCTAGGAAAGTACAGGACGTAAATAGAATATACCTGACTGCTTTTTTGTACATTGTTCGATTTTAATACTGATATACAAAATTCTAGAGCCTAGCGGACTACATGAGTGAGGAGGCCTTTATTGACCTATATACATCTATTCGTCCCTAAGAAATTTAAGCCTCACTTTCGCACCAATCTTACATGTCTCATGCATTGGAAACAAAAGTCATATCTTGGTCAGTCGAGTGTGCTCATTATTTGCCCGATGTTTAATTGGTTTACTTTATCAGCATTCCACCAGATGTTCTCGGAACTCCTTTCTTGAGTGTAGTGAATTCATTTAATACATATTACTAAGATTAAGAATAGGATACTTGGTAAAAAAGACGAGTTTCTTGATGAAACTTAAAATCTTCCTCGACTATGTTGATCAGGATTTGTCTTAGATTAATCTATCTACCACTCGCCACGATATCCAACACTAACTACCACGAAAGTAGTTTGGAAAAAACAGATAAGAGTGGAGAGATCAAGACGTGTTATCAATTTATGAAGTCAATAATTGTTCACTTGAACCATTTTAGTGGGATCTTGATTATTATTGTGGTCACTGATCAGAGATACTGTTTGACATAACCTAAGATCAGTTGTGATAAATGATTAAACCTACTGTAGTAATCTGTTCATTTTTATTGTCTAACTAGTATGGATTTTCTCCAAAGAAATACTTAAACCGGCTATTTTGTAACAACTAAATTAGGTTACATCTGTAGTGAACGAGAACAACAACGGGGACAACCAATTCTAGTTGAATGCAACATTACAGAAAATCTTAGTAAAATCTGAGAACCATACAGTAAAATCTTCATTTACAAAATGTCAATTAATCGTATTGGACTTCATTGTTCCGCCGTTTCCACCGCAATCATTCTTTGTTCTTTTCCTCTTCTCTTTGATCTTCTTAACGTTCTACCGTCAGGCATTTCACTTTCGATTGGTGATGATACATACTACTTATATCTATCGATATCAGCAACACATGCCACATTACTAGTATGCGATTTAAATTAGGCCAACACAATCAATGGAGTAGATATATGTCGGACATAAAATAATTTCAATTATCAGACAATCGAATAATTCAACATTCACTAAGAGGAAAAAAGTCCATTGAATTGAACAACTAATCATATCTCAAGAAGTATAAAATGATTTGTTGTGGAACTTGTTAAGAAAATAAAAAGCAAATAAATTCACTTGATGTTGTTATACTTGTATCTACCGATTGTTATTTAAGAAGGCAATTGATCAGTCTCTTGTTGACATATGTGCATCCTGTGCGGGTTGCCTCGATATAGCCTTAAGTCAAAAGCTGTTTAAGCAAAGACGGATAGTGGTTAGCACTGGAATCCAGGTCGCGCGTTTTGTCCTATAACAATGGGAAGATACAAGTAAACAACACCAAGTGAATTTAACTTCACCCAAATGCACAAGTAAGTGGCTATCAGTACTCAGTAGTTAAGTGGATAATGCGATGGCGTTCGAAGCGAAGGGCACTGGGTTCGAGTCCCGGGGGAAATTTCAATCCTGGAATGCGGGTGCATCCAGCTGATGAGATATAAATAGGACGAAACGTGCGTCCCGGATACCACTGCTAGACACTATCCATCTTTACTTAAAAAGCATATAGTTTTAATCAGAATTTTATAACTTCTATGAATTTGGTGATCATTTTGTTTTGCTTATGAACTATGGCATCTTGGACTGGTTCTACGTTGCAGCTAAGTGACTGAGAAGTTTATAATAAAAAAATAACCTCAGTTTGAAGATATTTAATTATACTTATCAGTATAGGGTTGTGGAGATTATTAAGTTTTTGATTGAGATCGTGAACCGATTGATGCTAGTCAACCATTGAAAACCTGGAATCACTGGATGGCCGTTTCTTTCTATTGTGAAACTCTTTAGCAATGCACATCCACAACCTATCAATCAATCTGATCAGGATGTTCATACAGTAACAGAGAGACATGTATGTAAATCAGTACAATAGATGGTCACGCAACTTTGTGAATTGGTTGATGTCAGACATCAGAGTTTAAGAGTTCGCTGGCGAGACCGAAGGTCGTGGGTTCGAATCCAGAGGGCGGGATCATGGATATGCACTGCTGAGGAGTCCCATGCTAGGACGAAACAGCCGTCCAGCGGTTCTAGGTTTTCAATGGTGGCCTAACATCAGTCGGTTCATGGTCTCAATCAAAAATATTTAATTAGAGTTGTTCTCAACTTATGAGAACATTATTGATATTTTAAACAATGTTAGCATAATTTACATAGATTAACTAAAAAAATTTAAGATGCGAATTTCAGCACAAAAGTTGTTCAAAGTTCTAGGTCAGTCAGTCAGTCAGTCGGTCAATGAATCATTCACAATCAACATATAGCCTAGGACAAATCTTCTTCAGTTCAAGTTCCTACACAGTATAAACATGGTGAGATTAACAAGATGAATAGTAAAGAAATCAAAATAATGTGGTAATAGAATGAAAAGTTGTGTATGAAGGGATATTTAAAGTCAAACGCTAGAGTTAAAGAACGGTTCAAAGCTATGTCACCTCAACCTGGTAGTCTATGTTCACCCGTATAGCTCAGATTATTAGTTTCTGACTTCATGAACTGATGCCGTTGGGCTTTCTAATCACCTTACTTACTTAAACCTGTTACTCCTCGTGAAGAAGCACAGGCCACTCATCAGCATTCTCCATCCAACCCTGTCCTGTGAAATCATTTCCAGCTCCTTCCATTTGTCATTCATCCTTTTCATATCTGCTTCTACTTATCGACGTAATGTGTTCTTTGGCCTTCCGCTTTTCCGCTTTCCTTCAAAATTCCTAGTTAGGGCTTGCCTCGAGATGCAGTTTGACGATTTGCGTAATGTATGTCCTATCCATTTCCATCGTCTCTTCCTAATTTCTTCTTCATCTGGAAGCTGGTTTGTTCTCTCCCACAAAAGGCGGTTGCTGATGGTATCCGGCCATTGGGTGTTGGGCATCTTGCGTAGACAGCTATTTATAAATACTTGTACCTTCTTGATGGTGGTCGTTGTAGTTCTCCAAGTTTCAGCTCCGTACAGTAGAACTACCTTGACATTCGTATTGAAGATTCTCACTTTGATATTGGTTGAAAGTTGTTTTGAGTTCCATATGTTCTTCAATTGTAGGAATGCGGCCCTTGCTTTGCCAATCCTCGCCTTTACGTCTGCATCGAATCTTCCTTGTTCATCGATGATGCTTCCCATGTATGTGAAGGACTCGACATCTTCCAGAGTTTCGCTATCAAGAGTGATTGGATTGCTGTTCTTCGTGTTGTATTCTTCGTGTTGGTTTTCCCTTTGTGTATGTTGAGGCCCACTGATGCAGAGACTGCTGCTACACTGGCTGTCTTTATCTGCATTTGTTCGTGTGTGTGCGATGGGAGGGCTAGGTCATCTGTGAAGTCCAAATCGTCTAATTGGTTCTCAGCTGTCCATTATATGCCATGTTTTCCCTCAGATGTGGAGGTCTTCATAATCCAGTCGACCACCAGAAGAAAGGAAGGGAGAGAGTAGACAGCTTTGTCCGACACTGATTCTCAATTGGAATGCATGTATCACATATTCTCCATGCACGACTTTGAAGTGTAATCCGTCATATGAATTCCGTATGATGTTGACGATCTTCTCAGACACACCATAATGTCGAAGTAGTTTCCTTAAGTTCCTCCTATCCACACTGTCAAGAGTTTTCTCATAATCAAGGAAGTTGATGTACAGTGACAAGTTCCACTCAACTGATTGTTCGACGATGATTTGTAGTGTTGCAATTTGGTCTGTGCACGATCGATCCTTACGGAATCCAGCTTGTTTTCTCGAAGTTGAGCGTCTACTCCATCTTTCATCCGGTTCAGCAACACTCTGTTAAATGATTTCCCTGGTACTGACAGTAGTGTGATGACTCTGTAGTTTTCGCATTTGCTCAGATCTCCTTTATTTGGGATCTTGATGAGGTGTCCTTCTTTCCAGTCCATCGGCACTCGTTCTTCCTCTCAAATCTTTATGAATAGAAGGTGAGGCATGTTTGTAGTTACTTCGATGTCTGACTTCAGTGCTTCAGCTGGTATGCTGTTGGGTCCTGCTGCTTTCGCGCTCTTGATTTGTCAGATGGCCGATCTGATTTCTTCCTTCGTTGGTGGATTGACATCTTTAGGAAGATCTGTGTGTGCTGCTTAGACGTCCAGTGGATTCATTGGAGCCGGCCTATTCAGGAGTTCCTCGAAGTATTCTACCCATCTGTTCTTCTGTTGTTGAATTTCAGTGATTGGCTTGCCTTCTTTGTCTTTGACCGGTCTCTCTGGTTTACTGTATTCCCCTGCTAGTTTCTTCCTTGCATCGTAAAGCTGTTTCATATTTCCTTCTCTGGAAGCTTTTTCCGCTGCCGTCGCTAGTTCTTCCAATCATCTAAGGTTTACATTATCAAACACGTAAAGTAATTTTAAAACTGATATGTTAAAGTTAATGCTTCATTGATCCCCTTCCAGTTGTCCTCCATAGTAGTTTCTTCTTCCTTCACATTGTCCGGACACTCCATGTACCTATACAAATTGTTGTTGTTGTTGTCAGAAGTGCCATCGGCCTCGTAAGTTTCAAAGAATCTCTGCTTTCATGATGAAGCGTTATAATTCGGACATTCAGTTTATTATGCAGACACCGTTTTAGACAACATATAAATTCGTTTGTCTATCTATCTACTGCCCAATTAGCCAATACGATGACTATTTTGTTTTAAGGTAATCATAATCTTCGTAATTCTTATCAACCAATGAGTGTTTAAACCCTCAATTAGAATTCCCAGGGCCAAAGGAGAAGTAAGAGACCAAAGAACACATTACAACGAGAAATGGAGACAGACATGAGAAGAATGAATAACAATTGGGTAGAGATAGGAAGGAAGGCTGAGGAGAGAGTTGGTTGGAGAATGCGGGTCGACGTCCTATTGGATGTACTTGCATCTCAGAGATGATGTGGCTATCATAAATCAGTATTTAAGTGGATAACGAGATGGCGTTTGAAGTGAACGGTACTGGGTTTAAGTGCCGAAGTGAACATCCACTCTATGATTCAGGTACATTCATCTGAAGAGCTCCAAACAGGGCAAAACACGTATCAAACTGGATTCCAACCTTCGCTCAAAACGCTTGTAACGTAAGGATATATCAAGATAAACCTCACAGAGTGCACATATGCTGATAACAGAAAGACTGATCAATTGCAGTCCCAGAAAACAATGAGAAGATTCAACCAAACAGTACAAAATTTCACAGCTTAGTTTTCTCAAATTTCACAAAACGCACTAAATATTTGAAAGGGATTCCTTGATGTTTTCACTGAACAAAATGAACATAGAGAATTCGTAACTTTATTCAACAAGAAAACATCTCATAAGGTGGTTAGATGGTTTGAAGTTTGATATAAATAAACAAACGATGAAAACCGGTTATGTTTTGTAATATATAAGTTTTCAAATTCAAATTATATAACCCGGTAAATTGTTGAATGGATAAATGGATGCATTTGAACTATTACAAGTACTGGTTATGTTACAAATCATACCAGTAGTGGTTAAATATGTAGTTGAAAACATATTATATAATAATAATGCAGCCAAAGTATATTCTGTACAAAAGATACGTAATTGTAATTTGCCAACTGTTATTTGACTGATAAATATTGTTATCTATAAAATAAATGAAGTGAAACAGTTAGATTAAACCTGATAACGAATACCTTTTTAAGTGTTGGTTGAACAAACAAACAATCTCTATTGAATATATATTAAAATAATGATCATGAATCGATTGATGTTAGACTTTCAGAGAAAACCTAGGAGCAATGGACGGCCGTGTCATTCTAGTTTAGGACTACTAAGCAGTGGACATCCACGATCCAGCCCCAGGGATTCGAACCTATTGGAGTGAGGCAGTTACTAACCGTAGACAGTATCAGATCGCTCCACAATTTCGTGAATCGATTGAAGGTGGACACTGACATCGTTGGATTCCGGCTCACTGATCTAGTTGTTAAGCGTTTGTTCGTGAGACCGAAGGTTTTGAGTTGGAATCTTGTGAACGACATCAAAGACGCGCACTGTTGAGGAGCCACATGCTAGAACGGAACGGCCGTCTAATGCTTCCATGTTTTCAATGGTTGTCTGAAAGCAATCAGATTACGATCTCAGTGAAATACGTAACAATCTCCAGAATCTCACACTGGAATATGTTTCATTTTAAGGTGTAAAATGCCAAACCAGACTGGATTTCATTTATGTGAACAACAATTTCATGTCACATTCACCAGCGATTGTAATAAGGCAATGAAACTCCATCTAACAAATCCTTGGGAAATGCACACGATAAGATGATTTTTAAAACATCAAGAGAGTAAATGTTTATTGGCGCATTGAATATCTGACTCCATTTGAATCGTACGAATGATCGTTATCGACTTATAAATATAGCCAATCCTCATATATAATGATCGACTTAACTCGCGTTAGTGGATAAGGGAATTAAAATAAGTCAAATACGAGAATGAAGTTTTGAGTATTTATAGTTGTACAATTGTCGATCGAATATTGAAGCGAAACAAAATGATATGCAATAAAGAAGTCGAGTGAGACAACTCACTCAGCGAGTCTAGGCAAAGAGCTGAGCAAGGCAAGGCGAAGTGAGTAATGACCAAGGTTCAAAATATGACTCAGGAAGAATGAATAAATTGGTCCGTCCGTGAGCTAGAATAAGTTGAGTGGGCTTGACATAATTCCAGACACTACAAATTTACTTTAAATAAATGAAATATAGATGACTTTAACTCACAACAAATAGCAATATATCTGTAATTATGTAGAATATGATCGCTGCTGACTGAAAATGAATTAAAAATATTGATGAGTTCGTATTTAACTAACGGAAGTTGTATATAAATCGAATATTATGAAAACATGACTGGATTTAATGAGGTAAACGATGTTACTGAGATCACGTATACTAAACCTCTAGAACACTCAAGTCAAGATGTTGAGCATTCGTGCGTTACACTGAAGGCTCTGAACTCGAATCTCGGTTGTAAATGTCGTAGATGCACATTGCTGCACATCATTTCCTATTAGAACTAAACGATAGTCTGGTGCTTACAAATGGAATTCTACAATCTCCACAATTTCATACTGAAAATAAACAATATTCCTACTGCTGGTAATCCATTTCTTACATTCTTTCAATTATAATTCATATATTCTGCCCATCGAATCCAGAGTCCTCAATTTCATTCTGGAATTCTGAAGTACGAAACCACTGTGTTGGCATCCAACAGTGTTAATATCTAAATTCAATCAATCTACGACATCGCGCAATTATCTTTGATAGGTTACTTTCTTACACCCGACACATATTATATCTACTGGCCTTTCTAGAGCCCTGGAAATTTTTTCTCAAAGCTGGTCACCGCTGAGATTGTTGAATTTCATACCTCATTGATTCGTCCATAAATTATGGTCGGTCGGCTTAGATTCTGGTTACTGATGTGAAAGAACGACGATAAATATTTTCCGGAATTCCAATTATCTAAATCTGATGACAAATACAAGTTCATTTTTAATTACTATGAGACTGAATGATATCATCGGATCCAACATAAAAATCTCAGTAGCGTTATCATTGAGCTATCCAGGTCGCAACTGACCTCTTGTTGGACTGAGATGTATCTACAATTTATTGATCACTAGGTGGTGATCAATGTCATGTGAATCAGGTCCTTCGTAATGCAGATCGAATCCTATCGACAAAGTTCCAATGTGGTCACTAGTCTAGGTGACTCGACATTGTATGCATTATGTTGTGATAAGATAGTGGTTGGAGTTAGTCGACAGAAAACTCTGGACTCGAGTTTCGTGCTATTTGGCACTCGTCAGTTAGGTGTCTAAATACTAAATAGTATCTCACCAGTATGTATTTGTTGTGAAAATATACATAGTATAAAGTAACAGTAAACTACACCTGAGTATCTCACAGAGAATACCGCAACATCGAGATAACTTAATTTGTAAATGAATTAATTATGCTTATTGACATACCGCGTGTTTAAAAATTGTGATTACAATACTCGCTACAGCAATTAAAATGGCAGTGATTATAAGCAGTATTACAATAGTCGTTAAATAGTCTGCTAATCTTGTTTTGATAGCTGCACCAATAAGTAATGCTGATGTAAATAATGTTAGACTGATTCCAAAAGCATCAAGTTTAGCACCCATATCCACGAATATATCCAATATTTCAATAGCTGTAGCTAAGGTTATCGTCTGAAAATATGAAATGGACGATGTACACCTTTAAACAACAATGTATTTAAAGGTTTGATTATATAATGTTTATCAATCCATGATTTAATCGATTCAGATGGTTCGTCAAACTTCTAATAAGATAATAAACGTTTGTCCTTCTAACGATTACTTCGAGTATTGATAAACAATTGTTCACACAAAATACTCAATGTCCGTTCACCGGAAAGCATCAGTAACAGCCGCCTTCTGTGGGAGGAAACAAAACAGCTTGTTGCTCAAAAGGATATTGGGGAAAGAATTTGGATGTAGACAGGAAATACATAGTGAAAATCATCGAACTGTATCATGAGGCAAGCACTAACTTGGATTTCCAAACGGAAACAGAAAAGAGGAAGGCCAAAGAACATACTTCGACGAGAACTTGTAGGAGATATGAGTAGGATGAATAACAACTAGAAACAACTGGAAAGAATTGCTCAGGACAGATTTTGTTGAAGAATGTTGGTAAGCGACTTGTGCTTCAACATGAAGGCCAAATGACATAAGTCGGTTCGTTGATATTTCTGGAGAACTTCCTTAAAATATCAACTGAAGAGTCGACGAACAATGCAGGAATTTACGTAGATAAATTCCAATGCAAATGTTTTTCAGTGTATAGAGTGCTATGGGATTTATGATTGAAACGTCTTCGAGCTATCTGCTGCAAAATTGCTTTCTTTACTTACGACTGTTACTCCTAATGGAGCATGCATTCTCAAACCTACTCTGTCCTGGGCCTCCTATTTTAGTTCCATCCAATTCTTGTTCATTTTACTCATGTCTATCTCCATTTCCTGGCGTAATGTGTTCTTTGGCCTTCCTCTTTTCCTCTGGCCTTCGGGATTCCATGTGAGGGCTTGTCTTGTGACGCAGTTGGGTGCTTTCCTCAATGTGTGTCCTGTCCACTTCCAGCACTTTTTCCTAGTTTCTTCCTCCGCTACAATCTGGTTTGTTCTCTCTCACAGTAGGTTGTTTCTGATAGTGTCTGGCTAACGTATCCGAAGTATTTTGCGTAGACAGCTGTTAATAAACACCTGTAACTTCTGGATGATGGCTTTAGTAGTTCTCCAAGTATCCACTCCATACAGTAGAACTGTCTTGACATTTGTATTGAAAATTCTGACCTTGGTGTTGATTGAGTTGTGTTGTTTTGAGTTTCAGATGTTCTACAGTTGTAAATATGCTGCTCTTGCTTCGCCTATCCGAGCCTTCACATCTGCATCAGATCCACCCTGTTCATCAATGATGCTGCCCAAATATATAAAGGTTTTTACAATTTCCAAATCTCCGTCAATTGTGATTGGGTTGGTGAATGCTGTGTTGTATCGGAGAATCTTCCTTTTTCCTTTGTGTATATTGAGACCTAATGCTGCTGTACTGGTCGTCTTCTTCTGCATTTATTGTTGCGTTTGCGATAGAAGAACCAGATCATCTGCGGCGTCTAGATCGTCCAACTGCATCTTAGATGCCCACTGTATCCCGTGCTTCCCTTCAGATGTTGATGTCTTCATGATCCAGTCGATCACCAGGAGAAAGAGAAAGAATAAGAGTAAGCAACCTTGCCTGACACCGGTCTTTACTTCGAACGACTTTGTTGACTGTTATCCATGCACGATTTTTCATCATGGGAATTATGTATGATATTGAATATCTTTGGAGGCACGCTATAGTGTCGAAGAAGTTTCCATAGTGTTGTTCTGTGCACGCTATCAAATGCTTTTTCGTAGTCAATGAAGTTGCTGTAGAGTGATGAATTCCATTCAATTGATTGTATCTACTGCAAAATGCATAATCTTAGGTTATGTAATACGTTTTTGATTGAGATCGTGAGTCTATCAATGTTAGACCAGCACTGAAAACCTGAAAACACTGGACGACCGTTTTGTCGTAGTATGGGACTTCTCAGCAATACACATACACGCCGTGTCCCATACTAAGACTAAACTTACTATTCAGAGGCTAGAATTAAGTCAATGAACATAACGTAATAAGTGACACTAGGAATGTTTAAGAGATTTAAGTACATTGGTTTATGCATAGCAATATGTTTAATATTTGTATGACAGTACGAATTAACAAAGAAATAATTGATCTGTATTACTGTATAGATCAATTATTGACAAAAGCTCATTATATAATCCATCAAGTTACTGTAAACCATATAAACTTGCATAATACATTGAACAATCATGTTGCTCAGTTATATTAGAACATAACTCATCAATTACATTCAATATTCTTACATAAATAAACAAAGTAATAACATTCAATGGGAATGTATCACTTATTTCCTTCACAAATGCAATCAATAATGCTGTCACAACTGCAATGAAGCTATAAAGTAGAGAAAAATATATATATAAGCACAGCGGATGATTTACTTACTAATCTAAAAATGAATGTAATAAGATTTGAATATCCTAACACAGTAAAAAGGCAACGGTTACGGATGAAACGACGATAGTTGGATAAGTCATTTTGAAATGATGTTTTTTCAGTTCATAGATTATTTTTAAGAAAATATTGTTTGTTGAAGTTAGACATTAACACTGTTGGATGCCGTTTCAGTGTTCTGGAGGTGAAGTGTTCGCGCATGATACCGACAAGTTCTAAGTTTGGATCACGAGTGTGGGATCGTGTATGCGCACTGTTAAGGACTCATATGCCAGAACGAAACGGTCGTTCAATTATTCCAGGTCTTACATGGTAGTCAAACTTTGATGGAGTCATGAATTCACCTATCGAATCATTATTATCATAATACTTAGTTGTTCATCATTCAAAATGTGACCTAATATTTCAGTTTCCTCACTCATCGCGTAATTAACTTTGCTACGATGTAAGTAATTCAGTTAGTGAAGTTTAATTGTAACATGTGGCTTACCAGATTGTTAGGGAGATCCAGGATATTCCCTGATTAAACTTTAGAAGGCACAGAAAACTCTAGGAAATACTAAATCTAATCAGCATTGCATAAACGTTTCCAAGATACATCGAGAATGTGGAGATCCGCGTCTAATATTTTAACTGGATGATTATTCATCCTCATTCCATGTTTAGAAGAGTTCCATGAACTTTCAGAAGCACATGATTGTCTGAAATGTTATAAATATTATTGACTTTCTGAACACAAGCTAACGTTGAAATAAACGTTCTTTCCACATTTCATACCTTTCCTCTCGTGTTCATGTTGTCATGCAGATTTAGCCTGCAACTTATTAGAAGAGCTTAGGAAATCAATTCATACTCTCAGTCAGGATATTTGTCACAAATGAAGTGAAGTCATTCAAACAATGTCAAATATAAACATCGGTTCATGAAATGCTTTATAAATAGAGTTGGATATTTCTAACAGTCTAGTGTCTAAATAAATGTCATCATTTCAATTAATAAGCTATTGAGAACAGTTTGGTCAGTGATTAATCTAATCAAAATATCAGTTGGACTGATTAATAGAAGGGTGTATATCATAATATTCTTCCTCAATGTTCACAATTATTTTATTAAAACTATTGAGCAGACTACATTGACTGCTCACACTTGCCATCATTGTGATGCTGGTTTACGTTAATCATATATTCAAACTCTGATCTATCAACCGACTCATATCCTCCTTTCGACAGTTAACTGGAGTAGTGTTTGTTTTTTCGACAGGATCTGTTCCACAAAGACAAGTGAGTAAATGACATCGTAGTGAAGAAAAATGGTGGAGTTATAATATATGTACGACATTATAGTGATACCCAAGTGTTCTTGAGAGTGTCTACCTACTTTTTCTATTGGGTTAAATGACAGTTATGAAGCAGTTTGAGGAATAAGGATTATGATTTACAGTTGATGATTAATAATTATAATTCAGGTTTTTCATCATGGACTATGACATTAGTTAAAATGCCAACGAAATGGTTGAATGAATTTCATGCAAAAATCCAAAACTTATTATGAAATATCTGATTAGTTCGTCCAGAAAATTCTCTTCTCTCAATAGATTGATTTCATTGGTTGGAAATTAGTATAAAATTATTAAAACTAACGGTTTATAAATATGGGAAGGGGATTTTGTGGATATTATAGTAATTTCAATATTTGAGATCATGAGTTAATTAAAATTAAGCCACCGTTAAAAACCTGGAAAACTGCACGATCGTTTCATCGTGGTATGGGTCACTTCAACAGTGCGTAACCAAGATTCCACCTAGCGAGATTTGAATCCAACCCCTATCGGCCTCACTCATGAACATTTAGCCTCTAGACTACTGAGCCGGTCGACATCCAACAGTGTTAATGTCTTAACTTCAATTAATCCACGAAATTGAGCCACACATCCACCATTATTTTCAGTGAGTTACTATCTCACAACAGGCCTGGTTGAACTTCACTGGTCGCTGCTTCTCATTTGAACTCCGGGAAGTACCTCTTTGTTAGATCCCGATAAACATAATGAGTGGTAACTTCGGGATCCATTTATGGATCAATACTAAACGTACATTTTAATCGTATAATTGTTAAGTAACTAAGCTATTCATATTCCTGTCCCTCTTATTATAAGCTTTATTTTGACCTATGAACCATTATTATACGTTTTATCATTCTTGAATTATGCCCTGTCTATTAGTCACTGTCTCCCACATTCACAGCCACATTTAGCCAAATTTTGTACAAATTTTATTTTTTATTTTATGCTACGTTGTGATCTGTTTGATTGGTATATAAACTCAGTATGTTTGAAGTTTAATGATTCATATCACAGAGGCTCGGATTGCTGTTCTGGATTTAACTGGCTGGGCTAGGTGGAAAACAGGGCCAATCAAAACTCTAGGCTGTTCATACGGGTTTACGTGTCATTGATTCGATTGATAAGTCACTGGTCTCTAATCGGCGTTCACAAGTTATAACACTCTTGAAGTCTAATTTCAATTGATTCATGATCTCAACTATTAAGATTATAAATAACATAGAAATAAAGTTGAATAACGTACACTAATACACTGGAAACAATTGATCGTACCATGAAATATTCTACAGATCGTTTTACATAACTAAAAATAGAATTAAGATTGTTATTGATTCATTAATTTACGGTAGCAAGAAAAGTATCCTGATAAATAGTGTAATAAGTAGTTGAATGTTAAGAATTATGAAAACCTGTTATTAATTCAAAACCACAAATTTACTTTTCTTGCATAAGTCGATATATTTGGAACTTTACTTCTAATAATGTAAATGCATGGAATAATTTGAACGATTCCCAACATGTTTATAAAGATGATCTAGAATTAGTATATAACATAAATTGAATTATATAATTGGATACAGTTGAATTTATGTGTCTATCTAAATTAAATCACTATTCAAGAACTGAAAGTATCAGAAAGCTGTTTCGTCCTGGTATAAGATTCTTAGAAAGTGCGTATCCACGAAACTGCATTCGGAAATCGAACTAGTGCTTCAAGACTTTCCATGTATTCAACTATTAAATCAGTGTAGTATTCACAAAACTCAATTCGGATCATAATCACCATATGCTCACCAGTGACTGGTTCCAAGAAGTATTCCCTGGAGTTCTAGTGAGTAGCAGTGACCAGTATAGTTCAACCTGGGTCTGTTGTGAGGTAGTAACACGATGAAAACAATGTTGGATGTGTTACTGAATTTCATGAATTAGTTGAATTTAGACATTAACACCGCTGGTGTAGAGATTGAGGATTCTCCTGCGAGACCGATAGGTAACGGGTTCAGATCTCGCAAGGCGAGACTTTGCGTAAATACAGTTGAGGAGTCTCATACCAGAACGAAACGACTATCCAGTGTTTTCAAGTTTCGCATGGTGGTCTAGCTTCAATTAACCCACAAATTCAACTGTTAAATATGTAAATGTAAACTGTATGCAAACCAGTATTGTTTTTATAATAAAAATATTGATATTTTGGTTACGTATTACATAGGGCTTTATTGGAACAATTCAAATTTATCAGAATTGGTTCTGAATCAAATATCAATTTACAATAGATATCATAACTACAATGAACAATGTGAAAAATAAGCTTGACACTGAATTTCTTGGGTTTGAGTCCGGCATGCAGGAGTCCTATGATATTGGAATGGAACAGTCGTCCAGTGCTAACAGGTTTTCAATGATAGTTCAACATGAATTGCATTATAATATTAATAATAGCTTATCTGTGTTTCGTAAAACTTCATTGTATAATATAATGTACCTGATGCAAAATGTTGTTTATATTAACTTCATTAAAACACTTGAATGATTAAAAAAATACTACTTGTAACGTTTTGCTTAACTAACTGTTTACTCAGACATGAATGAATCCAAAGGACATTGTATTTGATAAATTAAAAAGCAAACAAACAAACAAATCCTTTGAAATGAATGACAATTTGATTAAGAAACCAGTAAATTTCTCCCTAGATGTTGTTTGAGACTGCAACTGATGAGTCTCTTGTTGAAATATATGTGTTATAACTTGTGAACCTGTGTGCTCTAATTATTGTATAACGCAACTTTACCGCTAATCAGAGAGTAGCGAACTATTGACCGAACCAGTGACGCATAAAACACGTGCGAGTAGCTTAGAGTCCTGATTGGTTTTGCTTTCCGCTTAACCCAGCCAGTTGAGTCTAGAACACCAATCTCAGCCTCTGCAATATGAATCGTTTATTTCAAACATACTGGATTTATATATCAGTCAGACAGATCACAATGTAACATAAAATATGAAACAACATTTGTACAAGATTTGGCTAAATGTGGCTGTGAATGTGGGAGACAGTGACTAATAGACAGGGCATAATTCAAGAATGATAGAACGTATAGTAATAGTCTATGAGCCAAATTAAAGCTTATAACACGAGCAACATGAATATGAATAGTTTAGTTACATAACAATTATACGATAAAAATATACTCATAGTACTGACCCATAAATGGATCCCAAAATTTATCATTTCTTTATTCTTATCGGGATATAACAATATGTGCATCCTGTATGGATTGCATCGATATAGCCTTAAGATGGATACTGGCTAGCAGCGGAATACAGTTTCAAGCAAACGCTTAACCTCTAGATCACTGAACCGACCAGAATCCAATTGTGATAATATCTAACTTCAACTAATCCACGAAATCGAACGACACATTCACAACTCCACTAGTCACGGACTCTCACTAGGACTTCAGGAAATACCTCTTGGAGATCGTCACTAGTGAGCATATTTCGATTTATATCCACAAAACCGCTTTCGATACTTAAATGTCAAATTGATTGATTTACTATGTTTGATTTATGTTTAGTAAACGGTTTCAGGGAATTCATTTTCTTGAAAGTACATTAGTTCATCTTTACCATTTTTCTGTAGTCTATCTGAAAGCAGAGAATTGACGTGTATGCTACTTATGTTGACAGATATACTTAGAGTGTAATACCAATCAGAAATGGAATGTCTGACAGTAGAAGACTGAGAAGTTCAAAGTGAAGAAGAGAGAAAGGAAACAGATAGGAATTGAAATAAAAGTAGAATTAGAAGAATCATGAAGCATATAAAGGCCAACTGATGGAATATGTGTAAATAATGTATTGAATGTATGATTTTCATATTTTACCAAGATATTTTGTTATTCTGCGTTAAACTATATGATATGTCTTGTTGTTTGAATGCTAGATTCGGCTCCTAAGATCTGCTAGTAACCATAAAAGACGAAGACGACCAGATCCAGAGAACATTGAGGCTGTGAGAATTGTGCCTAGAACTAGGGATATACTTATCCTATGATCGTTCTTCGGATTGGTCAGCCATTATGGTACCTTCCCCCCGATCTCCATCGTCTACGTGCTCCACTAAACCACCTACTGGAAGAGAATACAAGAATATCGTATATCATACAGAATAAAATATCATACGAGAGAACAACTACCACACTGAATAATCATCACATTGATCAAAACGCAAGTAATGTTGAACAAGACTCATAATGATTAAATCAATCGAATTTTGACTTTTCTTTCCGTCACATCACTATGAATTGGGTATACCCACCTAATTTCTCATTCAAAACATTTGTTTTCTCTGCCACCGGACATGCGGAAAGAGGGTAATTCTGTGGATGCTTTTGTTGGGCTTGAAGAGGAGGAGTCTGTTGGGTGGTCTAGTGCAGGGATAATGTCGAGTGTAGTGTTCAGGTGGTGTGGCCTCTAAACACTCATTCAATATAGTTTTACAATCGTTAGAGTTGATTTTAATGCACTTTAATAACTCTTTTAGTTCACACACTTTATTTAATGTTATTGAACATAAATTAACGTCCTCTTATTCAATCCTGTTATCTATGTGATGTAGCAGTAACTATATCTACATTAGCTCCACCTATAGCTCTTCTAGATCTGTTGTCAGTTTCATGCACAGATAGAGGAGGAAAGTTAGGCATAGGATCGGCAACCTTATCCTGTAGAAACGTTCGCGTTAAAATGTTGACTGCTTAAATATCACTCGATGATTCATCGTCCTCTTTATGTATATATTTACTCACGTCTTATCATTAGTCCTTGTCCTGCCTTGCCTCTGGCCTTGTGCCGTTTGACCATAAATGTGCTTATGAAACTGCTCGAGTATACTTATTCGCCTTTCACCTTCAAATAATCTCGATGTGCTTACAGTTTTGTGATCTCCTAATAAACTACTACGGTTGCTGATTTTCCTCGCAAGCGGGACTATAATTTATGGACGAACCAATCAGGTTTATGATAATCGATCTTGAGTTTTGGCGCGAAATTAATTCATTCATTTAACTAAATAGAGGTCGTGTCACCTTTTTGCGTCCTGATTTCAAACATTATTGAGGTCTATATAATAACGGTTACGAGAGTGATTGATTAACAACTTAAAGCCACTACACACAAATCAGAATATTTGACACTACAAATTCTATCTTCATCTTTATTCTCAAAGTTTTTGATCTTATACAATAACTTCACTTGAATAATATGTAATATCATATATTTAAGACAGTCAATATGGAACCAAGTTTTATAGTCTGTAATGAAGTGAAACTATAAGGTTGTATCATTATAAAGTGAAAATCCAGTTGAATTTGTGTGGTGTTTGAATTAACTAATGATTCTTTTGTACTTGTTGAATGCTCGATTTCGAATTCTAAATACAGTACATTCGTTGTGCCTGTGTCTTCTTAATTCAATTGCGTTAATCCTGGAATTCCTAATTCATACTATAATTAGAATACTATATTGGCGTCGCGATGGAGCCTGCAATGGAAAAGTTAGATATTCATTCAACTTCAGAAGCTTTTGAAGATTACTTTGAAAGGTTCGAAATCTGGGCTATGACCAAGGAAGATGATGAGGATGTTAATATTGTGGCACACTTCCTCACATTCATTGGAAAAGAAGCATACAGCTTATTAAGAACTCTGGCTATGCCTGAAAAACCCATTTCGCTTTCTTATACAGCTCTCAAGGATCTACTGCTAGACTATGCTCAGTATACAAATTTCAAATGTCGTAAAGGAGGAAGATTTCGTAAAATGATTCATGAGGATATAAAAAAGTCCACTACATTACTACGTCATCTCAACCTAGTGCATACTCAAGGTTATGCAGACAATTCATTGAATTTGGATGCAGTTCACGAGGATGGGGACAAGTTTGGTCAGTGTTTGTCCTGTTGCAAGTTCCACTCTTCTAATTCATGTAAATTTCATAATTCTAAATGCTTCAAATGTCGTGATATTGGACAAGTTCAGTCAGTTTGTAATGCTAATGTTCATCTTACTGCAATTAATATTAAGTCTTGTAATTCTGATTCTACTGAGTCGAGTATTCATGATGATCCTTTATCTTTATCAACGATTTCAAAAGACAGTGCAGAGTCATATGGCAGTTCAGAGTTAGATGAAATCCAGAATTCTTGTGAGACAACAGTTCCTAATCAACCGATTTATCAGAATTCTCATGCTATTGTACCAAGTATGACTTTTCCTAATGATTCACATATTTCTAATGAAATTACTTACAATTCTGAGGAAAATATGTTAAATGAACCTAATCATGATCGAAAACCTGATGTGGTTTGGATAGATGCTGATTTTTCTAACGATCCTACGCTCTGCAACGACAGTCCTGATGAATTTCATGAGAATATTTCAGAAGAATCAAATCCTGATGTCATATCATATATTACCTATCCTCATAATGTATTTGATCTTCGTGAAAAACCTGCCCAATGCGAAGCACGAGTACTAAGTGACCTCGAGTTTTATTATATTTCGGATGATTTCATATCAACTGCTGTTTACTCTTATCACAAAAACAGTTCTAATGTTTACTCTAAACAATGTGAGATATATGTTTTAAATGAAGCCACATTATTCATAACTTGGGAGTATAAAGATCCAACATTATTTCGTGGGGGGGGGATAGTGTTGAAAAATCTATGGTTCGAATTCTAGATATTAATGATTTCATTACAAAACCGACATGCTGGTTGTATACAATTCCAGATACTACAAAGTTTTTATCTTATACAATGTCGGACAGACTCAGGATGAACTTAACAAGAAGACGTACAACCGATTACAAACACTTATACTTCTATTTAAGCTGTGGCGGATGTGGTGTTTGAATTAACTAATGATTCTTTTGTACTTGTTGAATGCTCGATTTCGAATTCTAAATACAGTACATTCGTTGTGCCTGTGTTTTCTTAATTCAATTGCGTTAATCCTGGAATTCCTAATTCATACTATAATTAGAATACTATAATTTGTTACATTCCAATTATTCCTTATGGTATAAACCAGATCATCAGTGATTGGTAAAGCTGTTGAAAACATAATGTATAATAATAATGCTGCCAAAGTATAATTTGGATAAAATAATCGATATCGTGATTTTCCAACAATGAAATGACTGTAAAATATTGTCATCTATAAAATTAAAAAGAATTAATATTATATGATTATAATGGTTACATGAATGAAGTGAACTAACTGATGACACTGGTGAGCAGAGTTTCATACCTAAGTATGAAGTGATTGAACAAGAAGCGTTGAAAGCAAATAGAGATAGTGGTTAATAGTGAAATCCTATTTAGAACTTGTCATTGGATGTATATGTATCTCAGAGGTGATGTCCACTCTTGCGGTTGAACTCAGTACAATCCGGTTTAAACACTATCACTTTATCTACATAGTTATTGAGTGCTAAGAGCCATTTACTTGTGCAGTAAGGTGAAACCTTAATTCACTTGATATTGTTTACTTGAATCTTTCAATTATTCTTTAGGACTGGGTTTGAATACCAGAGTGAACATGCACAAATGTCAACAAGAGACTAATCAATTGTAGTCTTAAACACAATACAATCACTAATTATTCAAATCTGTCTAATGTTTTACCTCCTGATTGATCTGTCTTAAGTACCAATTGAATAGTGTGTAATTTTTGAAATTTGAATGATAAAACAGATCACATTTACTAGAAAGTAATTCTACTTTAAATAAGTGAAGTGTAAGTGTATTCAACTTACAATAAATAGTAATATTTCTGCACATATAAACAGAATTATCACTACCTTCACCTGTAAACAAATAAAAAGTGAGAATAAATTCACATTTGAACAATTGATAAATATGAATGTATAGCATAATTTGTCAGTGTACTTGTTGTAGAGATCCTGAATATTCTATGGACAAGGCTCAGAGGAGCTCTGTCAACTCTCGAAAACATTTTTTCCAATCAACATTCCATACACATGTTTCAGAAACATTTACAAAGTGAAGAGTCATGTGTCACATTTCTGAATGAATAATTACCTATCCTGATACTATGTTTAGTATGGCTGCAAAACCTTCCAGAAGTCCAAGGTCATCCGATATTCTGTACACAAACTAACCTTGAAGTAAAGAGTTCTTTCTATATTTGTCGCCTTTTCTTTCGTGTTCAAGTTGTGTCGTGCAGATTTAACCTTAGGCTTATGAGGAGAGCTTATTTACAAATTATTCATTTGATCACATAAAGGGGCATCGAATACATATGTGCCATATAAGTCACTTAATTTGTGTTTTCGAACTCCACTAGATGGATCCCCCATATCCACCAACCCGGTTGAGGCGCCAGACATTCGATTTCCATCTTCTCAATTTCCTAGACAACACCCCGTCCGTGAGAGGTTACGAAATTGATTCAAGAGTTCAATAAGAAGATTTATCACTACCTAAGAACCGTTGAATTTAATAATGCGTTAAAACTATTTCTGATGAGTCATCTCTTTTGAGAGATGAACAAAATCTTTCTCACTCATCTAAATGATCAAGTATTTAAGCACGTCATACGAAACTTCAAGTACTATTGAAGTGAACGGAGATTTGGTAAGGATAACTAGTTTATTACTCAGTACCAATTCCAAAATATGAAAACCAGGCATTAAGTACTTCATTTGTACGTCTTCCATCAACTGTCTCTTATAAACTTCGTCTTTCCTTCATTCCTATTGTTATTATAATGGTGGTTGTAGGTAGTCAACAGGAAACACTGAACCCTGGAAACTGACCACCATCCAGTTGTCAGTCAATTGTAAATACATCTCACTCTTACAGAAGGTCAGTCGCGGCTTGGATAACCTACTTGCAACGTCTTTGACTTTGAAGCTGGGTGACATAGGATCGAATCTGTCAGGGAGCATCAGTTCCCTCAAGATTACAGGTACACCTTACTGACGAGTGCCAAATAGCACGAAATCTGAGCCCAGGGTTTCCTGTTGACTAACTCCAACCTCCATCTTATCTTAACATAGTGCATACAATGTCGAGTCACTTAGACTAGTGGCCACATTGCAGCTTGGTGGATAGCGTTCGATCTGCAGTAAGAAGAATCTGATATACATGACAATGAACACCATTCAATGATCAATCAATTGTGAATGTCAGCCTTTTTAGATTTTCTTGATATAGAACTTTATTCAAGGATTTCGAAACAAATCTAAATTCAATAAATGTAACTTATTTATGTACATTTTGTTGAAACAAATAGACGATAACCATAGCTGAAATGATTATAGCTGAAATAACAGAAAGGATTATCAATAAAACTTTGAAAGAATCCATTAAATTTGTTTCAGTTGATGCCTCAATTAATATAGCGGATGTAAAGATTGTCAAATTGATTACAAAAGCACCAAGCTGAATAGTAATAGCTACGTCGAGATTCCAAAGCCCGATCGCTGTAGCAACGCATATTGACTAAATGAAAACAAAATAAATCAATGTAAGTTATTAAGGAGGTAGAATGTATTTGTAAAATTTCATTGAATGAATCTGATGTAAATTCAGAGTTTTGCTTAGCAATCTGATCGAAGATTATTCAAGGAAATATAATTAAAAGTATTGAATGTAAAGAGTGGAGTTCAACCGTGTTAGATGTGAAGCAGTTAACCACTTCAGACAATGGCAGATGATCGCGCAATATCGTGAATTGGTTGAAATTGGACGTTAATACCTCTGAAAACAGGCTCATAAGTCTAAAATTTAGACGTTTTAGCCCGGGACCGAAGGGTCTGGGTCCTATTCCCGCGTGTGGGATCGTGAATGTGAACTGTTGGAGAGTTCCATTCTAAGACGAAACGGCTGTCCAATGGTTTCAAGTTTTCAATGGTGATCAAACAGTGATCGGTCCATGTTATCATTCTAAACATAATAACCTCCACAACCATATAACGACAACATAAATTCATCTCATTAATGAAAATTTAATGAAAGATTATTAATCTATAAGTAAAATGATTTATAACACTTCTTACATAAATTATTGCAAGGCCGACATTCAATGGATATTTCTCATATATCTTCTTAACAAAAGCAATCAACAATGCTATTACCGAAGCGATAACTCTACAAAACACATCAAGAATAAACAATATCATAAGGGGTTTTGTGGATATTATATTAATTTCAATGGTGAAGATCATGAGTCAGTTGAAGTTAGACCACCATGAACACTTTGCCTCTACACCACTGAGTACACCGGCATTCAAGGGTGTTAATGCCTAACTTCAACCAATCCACGAAATTGAATGACACATCCACCATTGTTTCAGTGAGTTACTATTTCACAACAGAACCGGCTGAACTCATTTGATCACTGCTTTTCACTAGAACTTCAGGAAATATCTATTCTAGACTGTTACTAGTGAGCATATGCTAATTAGTATCAGGAGGGGTTTTGTGGATATCATAGTAATTTTAATAGTTGAGATAATAAGCTATGAAATTTATTAGTACCTATTAAGTATCATATTCCACTGTTATACATTATCCAACATTTATCAATGATTTTTCTCCAACGTTATAGATGTTTGTATTACAATAAATGACGAATAACCTTTATCTTAACAATTTGAATTTATAAGCATCTCTATGTTGATTGTTATGAAAGCACAAATCTTACATACAATGCTGAAGTTGATAACGATTTTGATAGTTTTTTTCTCTGAGCTGGATGGTTTTGTTGTGGGGCTTTTATCGGTCCTCTATGGGACATTATCATCAGCACAAACTTCAGGTAGAAATGAAGTGTTCGAATTTCCCAGCATGTGGTTCGCAGCTGTAGACCTGTAGACCTCGATATTGATTGGTTCTTGTTATCTTTGACTCGATCCGATTTATCAACTAATCAGTAAAACTTTGAACAAACGTAGGACCACAAATTAAACTGATGGAGATACCACCAAAATAAAGAAGTAAACAATGACAGATTTAAGATTAAGAAGAACCAATAAACATCGAGGTCCACAAGAAAAGCTGTGAACCATATGTACAGAAATTCGAAACCTTTACTCCTATCCGAAGTTTGTGTTGATGTTGACGTCATTTAGAAGAACGATAAACACCTCATGACTATCCAACTAAAAGAACAAAACTTCATAAAAATCATCCGCATGATCTTCAAATCTTTTCCACCATATTAACATGTCTACTTATAACTTGTATTTGATTCAGGTTATGAAAAGATTACGTGTAACATAAAAGAAATTCTAGTCAACATACAGCAATATATCGACAAAAATGGAGTAGTATGTAGCGAACTTTATCATTATTAGTGTTCTGAAAGATCGATATTATTATTCAACAAGTAGCTTACAATTGGCATGATATGATTATGACAAGTAAGATAACTCCTATTAGTACTGTAACAAGTATCAATACCTGTAATATAAACCGTTTATAAATGAAAATAAATTATATACTGTTCTTGTATATGCTGATATAATCAATAAATGATCATATTTCAGTATATTGATCAGTTCATTTGTTGAAGTATCCATCGTTATAGAATAGTTCAAGGAATAACCGTCTATTTCTGTTAGAATTCTCTATAATAAAGATAATGGTTAAATATATGTGGTTAGTTGTGGGATTACTTTGTGTGGAACAGTGGTTATGAGTATAGAATTTGAGGTGTTCATTTAGCTGGCAATTACT
Source organism: Schistosoma intercalatum (assembly GCA_944470365.2). Lineage (NCBI taxonomy): Eukaryota > Metazoa > Platyhelminthes > Trematoda > Strigeidida > Schistosomatidae > Schistosoma > Schistosoma intercalatum. The sequence continues at coordinate 2,402,064 of OX103729.1, forward strand.
TTTAAATGAAATGATAGTAATAATAATAATAATTTTGAAGAATATCCTTAAACCATTATTGGAATCCTGGAAGAAATAGATGACCGTTTTGTACTAGTATGAGATTTCTCAGCTGTGCGTATCCACGACCACACATGTGGAACTTCAATCCAGAATTTACGATATCGTGCGTCAACATTTGACATTTAGACCATAGAGCCGCTATCAAACAGTGTTAATATCTGACTTCGATCGATCAATGATCTTTCCTAACTCTTCATCTATTGTCTGAGGTGGATAACTGTCTCACACCCTCTATAAGTGGATTAGACTCCAATGGTCATGGATTCTCACTAGAACACCATGAAATGTATCTTGAAACTAGTCACTAGTGAGCATATGACAATTAGTGTAAGAGTCTTTTACAGTCTTTTGGTAGCACTCAGAAACAATGCAAGGATGTTTTGGATGCTTTTCTCTCCCTCTAAATGCAAGTTGTTGCTTCCGGACTGGTCTAAATCAACACCTGAACTAAGGATAGGGAGTGAAGAAGTCGAACGCATCGACCACTTTACTTGGAAGTCTGGTCAGCCGAAATGAATTGGTGTCTGACGAAATCTCTGCATGGACTCAGAAATCTCATTTGGCTTTTGCCAACTTACGCAACATAGGGTGAAGACGAGATATTCGTCTCTCAATTAAGGGACGAGTATACTGTGCAACAGTTCGTTTTGTTCTTATTTTTGTCTGTGAAACATGGGCATTAAGAGCAGGATATATTCACAAGCTACTAGTAATTGACCACAGATGTCTCATAAATATTGCTCGCATCTGCTGGGTAAGTAATAATGAGGTAAGACACTAGTTATTAAGAAATGATGGTCAATCAGTTGATGATATTGTGAATCTTCACTGACTGAGGTGGCTGGTCCACGTGTAATTTATGCCTAAACACCGATTACCACGACGCACAATGCTGACTAGTGTTGGAGATAGTTGGGAAAGATTTAGCGGAGGCCAAACCAAAACGTGGCATCAAACCTTGAAGTCACTAACTTCTAATTTGAGTCATGTCGGTATATGCAGACAACTTCGTTGGGGTCTATGTGATTATCGTAACCAATGATTGGAGACTCTGGGTGATATATGGCTCAGAATTGATCACAATGGCGTAGATGTACAAACTGTGGGGCCGATGAATATATATGTGCCTGGTCCAACGTTGTAGCTAACTGACTGAGGTTCTAGATATAACAATTTTTAATTACACTTTATTCACTAGTGAGCATGTGATAATTCAAATAAGAATGAGGTTGTATAGAGACTGTTGTAATTGTAATAACAGTTAAATTTTCGTATACATGGTCATTTAGAATTAATTGAAATGTTATATCTCTTATAGTAAATATAAATCAAAGATTGGTAAACAAGAGACTGATCAATAGCAGTCTTAAATAACAATGGGAGGATACAAGTAAAACAGAAGCAACTGAATTTAAACTTTACCCCATCGCACAAGCTGGTGACTATTAGGACTCAGTAGCTAAGCAAATAACGAGAAGGTGTTTGTATCGGACACTACTTGGTTCGAGTCCCAGAGTGAACACCAACTCAGATTCAGGTGCATCCAGGTGACGAGTCCCAAATATGACAAAACACGCGTTAAACTGGATTCCTTTACTAGTCGCTATCCATCGTTTTTTATAAAGCTTGTGACTTAAGGCAATATCGAGGCAATCCTCACAGATTGCACGTATGCCAACAAGAGACTGATCAATTACAGTCCTAAAACAGTAATGAGAATATACAAGTAAAACAACACCAACTGAATGTTATTGAATAGATTCACTTATTTGTTTATATTCAATTATCTCCTTACTATAAAATAATAAGTTCCGTTTGTTTTAAGTGATTCAATGTTCAATCACAAATCGTGTTTTGATAACCCCAAAGTGTAAAGATCATTTATTTATTGCTAACCAATATGTAATGAATATTGATTTGTCTAGAAGAACTTTACTGTTATTAGAGTAATAATAAAAGAAATCTTGATTAAACCAATTAAATTATATTCATTATTCGAAACAAGTTTAATATGTAATTTAATGGTTGAATTTGTGAGTCAGATCATCATGGAAAACCTGGAAGCACTAGTTAATCCTTTAGTTTTAGTATGGGACTCCTCCTTGTCAATGCGCATCTACGATTCTGCCTCGCGAGATTCGAACCCAGGACGTATCAGTCTTGCACACCAGAATTCAACGATGTTCATGTATAACTTCAACTAATCCGCGAAATTGAACGACACATCCACCATTGTCTTCAGTGAGTTACTATCTCACAAGAGACCCGGTTAAACTCCACTGGTCTCAGCCTCTCACTAGGACTTTAGGAAATACCTTTTGGAGGCCGATGCATTATCGTGGATGTGCACGGCTCGAGAGTCCCATACTAGATGGAAACGGCCATTCAGGGGTTCCAGGTTTTCCATGGTGTTCTAGCTTCAATTGACTCATGAATTTAACTATTAAAATTCTAATATGAATAAATAATTCAAGTTTTTTTTATTGGTAATCAGTTATATTCCATATAAATATATTATTTCTTGCACAAATGCAGTAATGAAGTAGATTGTAATAAATACACTTGATATTGCTGTTTACTTGAATCTCCTCATTGATGTTTCAGACTGTGATGGATAACTTTCTCCATTATTGGCATGTGTATATCCTGTACGAATAGCCCCTATATTGCCTTAAGTTACAGGGATTATAAGTAAAGATGGATAGTAGCTAGTGGTAGAATCCAGGAAGTGCTTTTCATCCTATATGGAACTCGTCAACCGGATGTACTTGAATCTCAGAAATGATATCCACTCTAAGACTGAAATCCACTACCGTTTACTTCAAATGCCATACTGTTATCCTCTTACACACTGAGTCCTGATAGTCACTAGCTAGTGCAATGAGCTGAAATTTAGATTCACTTGTCATTGTTTACTTGAATCCCAACATTGTTGTTTAGACTGTAGTTGATTCGTTTCTCTCTTGTTGGCATATGTGCATACTGTGCGTAATATTAACTCTGTGATGCAGGTGCATCCAGTGCACGAACAGAAAATACTTCGACTTCATTCGCCCTAAATCGTTCTTTTCATCCTATTATGAGAAATGTATGAATAAAACATTTGCTGAACTTCAGTGTACTTAAAGAAGGTCAACAGGATCAATGTGTCAAACGATCGATCAAATATAACCAGCGGTTATTACATGCAAACTTTAAATGAGACCACAATACCGAGGTACGGAGAGAGAAATAATTGCACTAATGTTCTCTTGACATCATCACACTTTCCACAAACATGAGCTACTAACTATGTATACAAGTTTTTGAAGTCTAACGAATGACTTCCTTTATCCCTGAGCACTCTGAGCACTTATATCGCATGTACTAAATCACTCTATGAAACGTCACATCTCAGTTTGTGACGTTTGCGGATAGTCTAACGATCGTATCGTAATTCAGTCATGAAACTGCACTTTACGTAACCTGTAGTAAACATATCATATATGTCAAATCATCTTAGTAGTGAAATAAACACTTAGCATTTCTGATTTAGTGTCTATATGGAATACAAATCTTCTGTCGGAATTACACCGAAATGTGGTTAACGATTACTTTTGTAATAAACTTTCATTTCGGAGCTCAAACAGAAGCTTATAAGCTGTCGGTAATTGCAAAACGTCTACAAGTGTACGTTTCGGACGATTCTAATTAGTATTAGTTGAAACATCAACTCGATTACTTCTATTTGACACAGATGTCTGTTGTGTGAATACATCAACGGTAAAATACGTTATCACTTTTTGTATAAACACTGTATTTTTGCTTCCGTCTTTGTCAGTGAAGCATAAGTCACTGGTTATTGCAGTACAGTCCACCAACAGAACTTTCCTGAAACTGACCTAAGATTTCATTGACGTACATATGATTATTGGTTTTAAATATAATGAGACTGTACATGGCATGAATTTGACTCTCTTCAAGTTTGGAACCATCGTAGAAATTTAATCCTAATCTTTTTAATATTACTATTTAATGTATCCATGTTATAATTACATTCTTTCCTGGATGTACCTGCATCGTAGACTTGATGCTCACTTAGGAACTCGAATCAGTACGTGTAAAGACAAAAATTAAACAATATCAGTTGAATTTAAACTTCACTCCAATGCACAAGCGATTGGCCATCAGCACTCGGTAGCTAAATGGATAACGCAATCGAGTTTGAAACGAACGTTACTGGTATTCGAGTCACAGAGTGAATATCAACTCTGATTATCAAGTACATCCAGTTGATGAGTCCCAGATCGGAGAAAATACACGTCAAACTTGGTTTCACTTCTAGCCAATATCTTTGCTTAAAAATGTTTTTAATGTCTCAACTAGCAGTAACTACAGAGCATACAACATAAGTGGCATGCTTAAAGTGAAACATTTGTTCATCATATGTCACTTTAGATTGTATATATCAAATTATATATAAATAAAGTAGAAACATGTATATCATAAGAACAGCTAGATGGGCTTTATACTTATGATAATGAATGTACTGTTATAATTCGTGGAATTGTGCTTCCATTAATGTATAACGTTATAAAACGGTCAATTAAAGAATAGTGATTTATCGACGGTACCAATGACGCATAAACCGGTACGAGCAGTCTAGAGTACTTATCGGTCCTGCCTTCTGCCTGGCCCTGCTTGTCTCTTAATTCCAGAACACAAATCTCAACCTTCGTGATATTAATCATGTATTTCAAATATACAGAGTTTCTATATAAACCAAACAAACCACATCGTGCCATATAATAGGAAACAGCATTCGTACAAGATTTAGCCGAAAGTGGCTGTGAATGTGGTAGACTGTAATTAATTGACAGGGCATAACTCGAGAATGGTAAATGGTATAATAATAAATCGTAGGTCAAAATAAAGCTTATGACAATGACTCTCACACTGTATGAGAATAACATGTGCCTAAATCCATGGTTGCTTTGGTTTTCAGAACAAGCATCAGCCCCGTGACTTCCGAAAGAATTCGGCTTTCGCCATAAGACATCATAACTCTTCTAAATGAAGATTTTCTAACTCCCGGGGCAGAGTTTAAATGGTCTGAATTATTTTTTCTGGTTGGCGTTTTTTAGAGAGTTAGTTTCTTACAGGATGGGGTCGCTAACTCCGTACCCAACCCTCCTTCTTTATCCGAACTTCGGACCGGCAGTAGCTCCAGAGGGGCTCCAGAAGAATTCATAGTAAGAGGAACATGAATATGCATAATCTAGTCACCCAACAATTATACAATAAAAATGTATGTATTGTATTGATCCATAAATGGATCCCAAAATTTACTATCCACTTTTCTTATCAGGATATAACATTTACCTTTGACAACAATGAATTCACAAACTATGACCAATAAACAGTTTAACTCTTGTTACTTGTTGATCGTAACAAAAACATTTATGAACTCTGAACAAAGATCAAGTTCAATATTTCCATTAAGTAGAATATTCATTATTTATAATTGGAATTTTTTAAAGCTCAAAGGTATTTTTCTATGTTCTGTATCTGAATAATATGACTGTGAACCTCTGAGTTACATCTTATCTCTCTTAAAATATAGACAATTGATTATTCTTTCTTATCATATAACACCTTTTACCCATCGTAGAGGAGAATAGGTCGCTCAACAGAATTCTTCATCTAGTTTCGTCCCAAGCAATTCTTTCTTGTTGTTTCCAGTTACTATTCATCCTTTTAATGTCTGATTCTGATTACCTAACCTGGTGTGTACTTCGGCCTTACTATTCGCATTTTCCCTCAAGCATTCCAAGTTAGTGCTTGCTTCGTGATTCAGTTTGATGATTTCCGAAATGTGTATCCTATCCACTTCCAACGTGTTTTCTTAATTTCCTCTTCAGTTGGTAGCTGATTTGTTCTCCCCCACAGTAGGCAGCTGTTGCTGGTAGTATCCGGTCAACGGATATTGAGTATCTTGTGTAGACAATTGTTTTGAATACTTGTATTTTTTACGATGGTTGTGGTGGTTCTCGAAGTTTTAGCTCCGTACGGTAGAACTATCTTAGCGTCCGTATTCTCACTTTGATGTTGGCTTGCAAACAGGTATTTTGGTTACCATATATTCTTCAACTGTGGAAATGCTGCTATTGCTTTGCTAATCCTTGCCTTTATATCTGCATTACATCCTTCACGTTTGTCGACGATACTGCCCAAATACATAAATGTGCTTACGTTGGTGTTCTCCGTGCTGTATTTGGGGATCTTGCTACTTTCCTTGTGTGTGTTGATGCCTACTGATTCAGAGTCTGCTGCTATGCTAGTTGTCTTCATCTCCATCTGTTGATGTGTATGGGATAGAGAGACGAGGTCATTTACGAAATCCAAATCTTCTACTCGGTTCAGAGTTGACCATTGTATTCCAAGCCTTCTTCTCAGATGTCGAGTTTATAATAATTCATTCGAACACCAGAAAAGAGAGAAAGATGAAGAGTAAACAGCTCTATCTGACTCCGCTTGTTACTTGACAAATATCTATTCCAAGTAATTAATCTTTGAGTAAATACGTTTTAATGTTATTCCTATAATGCTATAGCTCAGCCACAATTAGACGTAATTTCTCGAAACTACACAAGTTTATAATGTAGTCATTTACTAGTGACTGACTTTCACGAGGTATTTCCTGGGTTTCTAGTAGGAACTTTTTCCTGAATTCCCTGGCACAGCTGAGGGTGTAGAGAGTCAGCTCACCTTCTCACAGCCTCTGTCAGAGAAGTTATACTCTCTGCCTTCTCGTGTCAGGGGTGTTATTTACGAAATTGAGATGATGAAAAGCGAATATCCAGCGATTTACCCGAGTTAGTGAACACGGAGAGTTTAGCAATGGGAGGTTGAAAAATTTTCATTCCAAGATTCTTAGCAAACGAGTGTTGTAGGAATCAATCGTTGCTCCATCGTCATGTAGATTAGATCTTTAAGTTGAAAACCCCAGGTGTTTCCCCCCAAGAAAAATACTTGCTACGGTCTGGAAAGTTGGACAGTATCACAGTCTACACGCAAATCAGTTGATTTGTGTGGCGCCTGTGTATTTGGTTCTCCACTGTACGAATATTTATGTGTTGAAATAAATAAATAAGTGAAAACATGTGGCCAGTGGTATTCAATCATGTTTGTTTTCAAGGCAGGTACTCACCAGCGACAATAGTGAACGGTTGTGTAATATCGTAAATTAATTAAAGTTAAACACTAACACCATTGTACACCATCTCGATGATCTACAGTTCAAGAGTCTGCCCACGAGTCCGAACGTCCTAGGTTCGAGCTCCGCATACGAAATTATGTATATGTATACTACTCCGAGTCACATACTACTTTAACTTGATACTAAACACTTATAATCATAACTGAAATTGAAAAACAATTTACAAGAAATCTTTAACTACCAAATCAATTTCATTTATCTAAAAGTTTGGCAAAAAGAAAGTTCAATGTGACAATGTAACAAACAAACTGACGAATAGATTCTCTTTTTTTCTTCAATGTTTTTCTCTTTTTTTGTTTTTTGTTTTTTCTTATCGATTTAAAATGGAAAATTAAATAGTAGTCGAGAACAAATATTAATTATATCAATCATAATTGCTAAGGTATTAAAGAATACAGTATATAATAATATAGATGCTAATGAATAATTAGGATAAAAGATAAGACATCTTAATTTGCCAATAGTTATATAACTGATAAATATTGTGATCTGTAAAATAAAAGAAACATGGATCAGTATGAAGATGATAGTAATTTGAATGGTTGAGTTGACGAATTGATTTGAATTAGATGCATCATTGAAATCCTAAATGCAGTAGATGGCAGTTTAATCATAATATTGAAATCTTCAACTGTACACACTTATGATTATGTTAGATCAGTTGTCTAGAGGTTAAACATTTGTATGTAAGATTGAAGGTCTTGGGTTCGAGTCCCATGTTTTGGATGATGGATGAGTACTGTTGAACAGTCTCATAATAGGGTGAAACAGCCATTTAGTGTTTCCATGTTTTCAATGGTGATTTAGTTTAGATTCACCCATGAATTTAACTGTTTTAAACAATAACAAGTGTAGATTTCTTATTTTGATAATGAATGCATAAAAAGACGAGTCTATTGAAATTCCTTTTTAGTAAACGTGATTCGATGATACTTCTTGGGCAATTTTACGAAGGAAATATTAACGGAAATGAAATTAATAGTTTCTCAACTGAATTTATGAGTAAAGTTTACTTCGTATTGTTTACTTGAATTTTTCCGTTGATGTTGATCTGTCTCTCTCTCTTATTAACATATGTCCATTGTGTGAAGAGTGCCTCGATATTGTCTTAGGTCACATGCATTATAAGCAAAGATGGATAGTGATTAGTAATGGAACCCAGGACTCTCGTTTTTGTTCCATTTGGGACTCGTCAACTGCATGTACCTGAATCTCCGAGTTGATGTTCATTCTGTGACTCGAACCCAGTAGTATTCACTTCAAAGGTAATCGTGTTATCAACTTAGCTACAGAGTCATGATTGCCAGTTGCTTGTGCAATAGTTTGAAGTTTGAATTCTGTTGATATTGTTTACTTGGATCTTTCCATTGATGTTTAGGGCTACGATTGACCAGACTCTAATCGACACATGTAAATCTATGGGAAGATTCAAGCATGCAATACCAGGTGAATTTAAACTTCACCCCAGTGCACAAGCAACTGGTAATCATGACTCTGTAGCTAAGTGGATAACGTGATGGCGTTTGAAACGAACGGTACTGGTCACAGAGTCACAAAGTGCACAACAACTGAGATTCGGGTACATCCAGTTGATAAGTCTCAAATAGGACAAAACGCGCATCAAACTGCATTCCACTGCTAGCCACTATTCATCTTGATTTATGAAATTACAAGTACTCGTTTATCTAAAGATTGGAATGTATTACATTAATAAATTTGGATATAGTAATAGATGTTATGATTTTTCAACAGTCAGATGATTGAACAATATCACTATGTGTAGAATACGTTACAAAGTACACAGCCTAAGGCTTTTACGAGGACAGTACATCGGAACACATTTCTTAATTCAAATAATAGATATTTTATCCTCGAAACTCATACTTAAGATAGTTTTACTGTATGGAGCTGAAACTTCGAGAACTACCACAACCATTATAAAAAACTACAATTATTTATAAACAATTTAAATAAAGCAAGAACAAATATTGATGCAGAATAGTATGAATTCACAATGTAAAAATTCTATCACATTTTTTGGTTTGTAAGCAGCTGACGAGAAACCTCGAAATAATATGAATTCATACTATTCTGCATCAATATTTGTTCTTGCTTTATTTAAATTCATAAAGGGAACCAATTGCATGAAATTTTTATAAACAATTGTCTACACTAGATACTCAATATCCGTTGGCCGAATACCATCAACAAAAGCCGCCTACTTTCGGAGAAGACAAACTATCTTCCAGCTGAAGATGAAATTAACAAAAAGATGTTGGAAGTGGATGGGACGTACATTTAGGAAATTATCAAACTGAATCACAAGGCAAAGATTAATTGGAAAAGTAAGAAAGGTAAACGAAGGGACACACTGCGGCGGAAATTGCAAGTAGACATGAAATGGATGAATAACAACCGGAAAGAACTGTAGAGAATTGTCTATGACAGAGTTGACGTATATATATGGAATACATTTCATTCCTTCTCCTCGAAATTTCTGCAGCAATATACACACTTTTCGAATGTCAGTAACGTTATGGATAATAACTTTTGCATTGTTCTGTAATTTTAACAATTTTTAAATTTATCATTGTAGAGTTACAGAGTTTATCGAGCTATAAGTGATATCACGAATCAGTCGATGTTTGGCCACCATTGAAAACCTGGAAGCACTAGACGGTAGTCTCGTCATAGCGTGGGACTTCTCAGAAGTGCACATCCACGACCCCGTATGCGGGACTCAAACTAAGTGCCTTCAACCTCGCGGGCGAGCACTTAACCTCTAGGCCATTCATCTGGCATCCAACTATGTTGAATTTCAACCAACCCACCAAATTGCGCGACCGTCTTTGATTTTCTTTGGCGGGTAACTGCGTCAAACTCGAAACGGTTGAACTACATTGGTCATAGTTTCTCACTAGAACTACAAGAATCACCTTTCGAAAATAGTTGCAAGTGAGCACATGATAATTATCAATATTTGATTGTGGAGATTTTGAGACAGTGCTTACAGGTGGTCTAACATTGATGGGTCCATGAAAAAACGTCATTACTTAGCAACATAGTAATTCGAACTGATATACGTAGGTACAAAGTTCGACGTCGTTACTGACTGACTGACTGACATATCCAGTTTGCATACACTACAGAAATACGAAAGATGAATAGATTATGTTTCCTATAAGTCAATCATTACGTAACCATATAAACTATAAATAAATGTAACTTACAATGAATGAAAATGTTATTGCAGCTATATAGAAAGCCAGAGCTATTAGCTACAAAACAAAATTAAACTATTAGCGAAATTTACATTTGACTAATTAACAAATTTTCAATGTTGAATTGACTAGTTGATCTTAGCTAGACTACCATTTGAAAACCTGGAATTACTGGACCGCCGTTTCATCTCAGTATGAGATTACTCAACATTATACAAGGAAGATCCGAATGTGAGATTCGAAGAACTGACTAGTGACTATTGACTATTTGCCAACATCATCATACACATTTGAAAATCGTTAGAACTGCAATGTGTGTTACTGATATCGACAGATATGAGTAGTATGTGTGTCACTAATCGAAGGTGAAATAACTGGCGGAATAAGGTTAAGAATATCGAAGAAAAGAGATGATAACGAGAACAGAAAATGATTGGTGTGGAAACAATTGATTGACATATTGCAATTGAAGTATTTACTGTATTGTTGTCAGATGTTACATCTTGCTGACGAGTGTCCAGTAGCACGAAACCCAGGTCCAAATTTTCCTTTTATGTGCCTCCAACCACCATCTTTTCTCAACATAGTGCACGCAATGTCGAATCACCTAGACTAATGGCCACATTGAAACTTGACCTATATCATTCGATCTGCACTAAGAAGGACCTGACACACATGACACTGATCATCACCCAGTGTTCAATCAACCATGAATCATCTGTAATTTAGTGTTTAAATACATTCAATTGTCACCAATGATGCTCTCGTTTATTACAGAACTAGAGAAATGTTCGAAAATGTTTTTAAATAATCAACATTTCTAATATGTACCTGGAATATCTACAAGTTAATTCAAACACATACTTCCTGTGTTTATTTGTCCAAGTAATAATTTGATGCACGAAGTATACTTATTTACTTACTTACTTACACCTGTTACTCCTCGTGGAATAACACAACTCCGCTTGTAGCTCTTCCAGAGTTACTTCCGGTTCCAAGCCCAGATGAAGAAAGAGGGTTGGGTATCGGATCGGCAGCCCCATCCCATTGAAAACATGTTGCAGGAAGTATGGTTAATTATACATTCCTAACTTACAATTGTACTCACAGTTTGATTGCTAAAGGTCATTGAAGTTTAGTAGTCGGTTATGAATTAACTGACTAATGGTGTAAGTTTTAATAGTCCCATTGAATCAGTCAATGATTATAAATATTGTGAGACTACTCAGCAGTGCGCACTCAAGATCCTGCATCGCAAGATTCAAACCCAGAACCCATCAGTTTCACGCTCGAGTGCTAAACCACTAGATTATTGAATCAGCCGGTATACAGTGGTGTTAATGTTTAACTTCAAACAATCCACGAAATTGAGCGATACATCCACCATTGTCTCTAGTGGGTCCAATGCTTTCAGGTTTTCCATGGTGGCCTAGCTCATGATCTCAATCATTAAAATTACTATAATATCCACAAAAACCTCAGCGAGACTTTAATTTATGGGCGAAGTAATCAGAAGCGTTCGAGAGATTTCAAAGTCACGGCGCTAAATTCAGTGCTTAATGCTAACATACGATCAGTTCACAGGGAATTTTGTGAAAAACGTGATAATTGAGGGGCTGTATCAAATAAAACAGCTAGACTATAATTTCTGGACAAATCAATCAGGCGTAGGACAACAGATCTCGGAATTTTGCGCAAACGTCTTCCATGCATTTGGCTAAATATGTTTTTGATATTATAGCTGGTGTCAGTTCGTGATGAAAACCCTTTATATATAATTACTAACTGAGGCAAATTATGACAATTATTGAGAACTGGATAATAAAGACACCAGGAACACTGGATGCAGCCAGGTAGCACAATACATGTGGATGATTGAAGAGCGTACAGACTCCTACATATGCTTAGTTACGTGCATCGTGTCGTCATCCACAAGTGGCATTTTGTGTAGCCAACAATCGGAGTGCACACAAACAATATTGAAGCTGTGCGGTTGAGGTTGATAGACTTTTTGAGACTTTATTATGGCTCCAAAGGCCGAATGTTATGGAGCTATATGGATGATTCCCTCTACTGCACGCATTACAATTTTAGAACATCTGAACACTTTTCCAACCACGTATAAGAAGTGTATCCACTTTATTTCTTTGGTTTTGTATAATATATTTTCAATCTATACTTTCTGTTTGCTGATTGGCTAATATTTATCAAGGTCACCTAAGATTCGTTCAAAGGTCGTTCACAAATCATAGTCTCGCTAAAAACTCTTCTGAAATGGATTATGAATTAACTCAATTTTTCGTTTAAAAGAAAACTAGATTCAACCACGATTACGTAATTTATGCATCGAATAATTAGGATACCTTGATTCCTGAAAAGATGAATGCGATTGCAGCTATTATAAACGTAATAAATATCGATGTAACAGATATTAGAAGACTTTTTATTTTGTCCGCCAAATTTGTCTTAATCGCTGCACCAATCAACACTGCACATATGAATAACACCAGACTAATTCCAAAAGCTGCAATTTTTAGAAGAACATATAATTGCATATACCAAATTCCTAATGCTAACGCCATACAACCAGACTGTAAATGAGAATGAATATTATGGTGTAGACGAAATATATTCATTCATATACGCTGCGAAACACTTTGTTAATAATAAGAGTACAGTTTATAAATAGGAATAGACAATACTTAAGAAAAGATGTTTAGTGGCTAGTACTGGAATCTAGAACACGCGTTTTGTTCTGTTCAGGACTGGTCATCTGGATGTACCTCTATCTCAGAGTTGATGTTCACCCCGTTACTTAAACTCAGTATCGTTCGTTTCAAACATCATCGCGTTATCCACTTATCTACTGAGTCCTGATAGTCAGTTGCTTGTACAATAAGGTGAAGTTTTAATTCACTTATTATAGTTTTACTTGGATCTTCCAGTTGATATTTACGGCCTTAATTGATCATCATCTCTCTTATTCGTAATCCGCCTATAGCTCTTCTAGAGTTACTGCCGGTTCCAAGCCCGGGTAAAGGAGGAGGGTTGGGCATGGGGTTAGCGTCCCCATCTCGTAGAAAACTAACTCGCTAAAAAACACTTACCGGAAAAAATAATTCAAACCATTTTAACTCTGCCATGGGAGTTAGAATGTCTTCATTTAGAAGAATTATGACGCTTCATGATGAAAACCGAGTTCCTTCGTAAGCCATGAGACCGATGCCCCTTCTAACAATCAGAGCACCAATTTTTATAGGTTCATGGAACGTTCGAACAATGTGAGAGACCGGGAAGACCAGTCAAATAGCAACAGAAATGAGAAGATACAACTTGGCAGTACTGGGAATCAGCGAAACCCACTGGACCCAAGCTGGACAGAAAAGGCTAGCTACGGGAGAGATGCTGCTATACTCCGGTTACGAAGAGGAAAATGCTCCACAAACTCAGGGAGTCGCTCTAATGCTGTCCAAAGTAGCACGAAATGCACCTGTAGGATGTGAGTCGCACGGATCCAGAATCATCAAAGCATCATTCAAAACAAAGAAGGAGGGGATCTTAATGAATATTATCCAATGTTATGCACCCATCAATGACAGCAACGACAACATGAAAGATCAATTCTATGGGAGGTTGCAATCAATCATAGAGAAGTTCCTAAGAAAGGACCTCATCATTCTGTTGGAGATCTAAACGCGAAAGTTGGAATCGACAACACCGAATATGAAGATATCATGGGATGACATGGACTGAAAGAACGAAACGAAAATGGGGAACGATTTGCAAATCCGTGTGCATTCAACAAATTGGTCATAGGAGGCACAAACGTATACACAAATCTACATGGATTTCACCGAATCACCCCACAGAGAGCCAGATAGATCATACTTGCATCAATTAAAAGATCCGAAGGACAATAGAAGATGTGAGAACCAGGAGAGAAGCTGACACAGCTTCGGATCCCCACCTAGTTGTGGTCAATTTAAAACTGAAGCTGAAGAAGAACTGGACAACTGGACAAACAGCACTATATAGGTTCAATACAGCCTTACTTCAAGATACTGACAAACTCAATGAATTCAAGATAGCTCTCAACAACAGGTTCTAAGCCTTATAGGATCTACTGAAGTAAGAAGAAACTGCTATGTAGGACAGCTGAAAAGGTATCAAAGAAGCAATAACTTCAACGTATCAAGAGGTTCTGGGCCTCAAGAAGCATCATCATAAGGAATGGATCTCTATAGAAACACTGGACAGGAACAAAGGTAGAAAGAAAGAACAAGAAGACAGCAATTAACAACAGCCGAACACGAGTAGATAAAGTCCAAGCACAGGATGAGTAAATAGAAGCAAACAGGCAAGTGAACAAGAGCATTAGAGTCGACAAGATAAAGTTCGTGGAAGAACCAGCAAGAACGGCGAAAAAAGCTGCAAGAGAAGGAAGTATGAAACAGCTTTACGATGCAACGAAGAAACTATCAGGTAAATATAGTAAACCAGAGAGACCAGTCAAAGACAAAGAAGGCAAGCCAATTACTGAAATTCAAGAACAGTGGAACAGATGAGTAGAATACTTCGAGGAACTCCTGAATAGGCCGGCTCCAATGAATCCATCGGACATCGAAGCAGCACACACAGATCTTCCCATAGACGTCAATCCACCAACGAAGAAAGAAATCAGAATGGCCATCAGACAAATGAAGAACGGAATAGCAGCACGACCCAACAACATACCAACTGAAGCACTGAAGTCGGACATCGAATTAACTACAAAAATGCCTCACCTTCTATTCAGGAAGATTTGGGAGGAGGAACGAATGCCCATGGACCGGAAAGAAGGATATCTCATCAAGATTCCAAAGAAAGGAGACCTGAGCAAATGTGAAAATCACAGAGTCATTACACTACTGTCAGTTCCAGGGAAGTTCTTTAACAGAGTGTTGCTGAACAGGATGAAAGATTCAGTAGACGCCCAACTTCGAGATCAACGAGCTGGATTCCATAAGGATCGATCGTGCACAGACTAAATCGCGACACTACGGATCGTCGTTGAACAGTCAGTTGAGTGGAACTCGTCACTATACATCAACTTCGTTGATTATGAAAAGGCATTTGACAGTGTAGATAGGAAGACGTTATGGAAACTTCTTCGACACTATGGAGTTCCTGAGAAGGTTGTCAACATTATCCGGAACTCATACGACGGACTACAGTGCAAGGTCGTGCATGGAGGACAGCTGACAGGCGCATTCCAAGTCAGACAAGGCTTCCTACTCTCCCCCTTCCTCTTTCTTCTGGTGGTCGACTGGATTATGAAGACCTCGACATCTGAGGGAAACACGACATACAATCGACAGCTCACAACCAATTAGACGATTTGGACTTCGCAGATGACCTAGCCCTCCTATCACGTACACACGAACAAATGCAGATAAAGACAGCCAGTGTAGCAGCAGTCTCTGCATCAGTAGGCCTCAGCATACACATGGGGAAAACCAATGTCCTCAAAAACAACACGGAGAACAGAAATCCAATCACTCTTGATGGCGAAACTCTGGAACATGTAGAATCCTTCATATACCTGGGAAGCATCATCGATAAACAAGGAGGTTCCGATGCAGACGTAAAGGCGAGAATTGGCAAAGCAAGGGACACATTTCTACAATTAAAGGACATATGCAACTCAAAACAACTTCAAACTGATATCAATGTCAGAATCTTCAATAAGAACGTCAAGGTAGTTCTACTGTACGAAGCTGAAATTTGGAGAACTACTACAACCATCATCAAACATGTACAAGTATTTATAAATACTTATCTACGCAAGATACTCAACATCCATTGGCTGGATGCCATCAGCAACAACCTTTTATGGGAGAGAGCAAATGAGCTTCCAGATGAAGAAGAAATTAAGAAAAGACGACGAAAATTGATAGGAAATACATTATGCAAATCATCAAACTGCATCATGAGACGATCCCTAAGTTGGTATCCTGAAGAGAAGCAGAAAAGAGGAAGGCAAAAGAACACATTACGTCGGATAATAGAAGCATATATGAAAAGGATGAATAACAACTGGAAGGAGCTGGAGAGGATTGCCCAGGACAGGGTTGGATGGAGAATGCTGGTGAGCGGCCTATGTTCCTTCACGAGGAGTAACAGGCGTAAGTAAGTAAGTAAGTAAGTCTCTTATTGGTAAATGTGCATACTCTGAGATACAGGTGGACTTGGATGAAGTCTATAAACAAGCTTGTAATCATTATGTTAATCATTAGAGTGACCAAGATCGATTATTTGTTCAATGGTAGAAACCCTTAATTTCTTTCCTATCACCTTTGTAGAACAATAATTTAGTAAATTGTCAAATCATCGCTGTAAATAATCTCTAGTTATGGCCTGTTTATCTTGTTACACAACAGCTTATGAATTGGTAGATTTGTGTAGATGTGCCTTGACGATAAAGCTTACCATTCACAGACTTTTGATTAAGATCGCGAATAAGTAAATGTTAGACCCTTATTGAGAAACTAGATGGTCATTTCGTCTTAGTATGAGACTCCTCAATGGTGAACATCCGTGATCCCGCATGTTGTATTCGAAACAAGGATCTTCGATCTCTCTCGTAAACGTGAGGTTTTCAACGGTGATCAAACATTGATTCATTCATGATCTCAATCAAAACTCAACAATCTCCACGACCATATACTAATAATTTACAGATTAGCCTCATGGAATATGGTTTTAATAACTGTTGATCGCCGATTTGTAAGTACATCAGATGACTTGTCAGCTTTAAATTACACATTCTTAAAAAAGTACTTACTACAACTAAAATGAAATAACAAGCAAGCATAATTTCTTGTCCAATTCAATAAAATCCAATTATAGAGGTTGTTTAACTGGTCGTTTCATTGTTCACTTTCAATAAATCGAACTCATTAGACATCCATTACTCATTCTTATTACACCAACATAAAAAAATCAGACAGAATGACAAAGTTTTTTTTACACTGACATCCACAGATGGATTTCAACTAATGAAATGATGCAGCATCTCATATCCTGATCATATTTTAAAGAAAAGCATATTGATGTCCAAACTGAACCAACTTCCTTTCATCTCAGAAACGGAACCCATCGATTAGAATCGGAGAAAACCAACATCTCATTGCGACCCTGTCCTTGCTCTCTCTCTCTTTCTCTCTCTGTAGGCTTTTGTGTACATGCGAATTTTAACATAGCAATAGTTATTTAAAAGGGTTCAGTCAGGAAGCCGTCATCTATATCATTAAACATCGTAATATGGATCAATATGTAGCAAATAGTTTGAGTAAATGGTACACTAGTACAGTCAACTAAGATTAATATCAAGTGAGAACGTGAATTTTCTGTGAGCATCAACATAGATAATACCATCAATAAAGTGGAAAGTATGATAAAGAGAATATATAGAAGTTATACAATCTTTTATTATTATTCGTCACACTAAATAATCTACTTATTACATCATCATGATTGTTTGTTAGTTATTGTTTTACACGAGATTACTATTACTACTACTACAACTACTATTATACAACTGTTACTACTACCATACTACTTCAACTACTACCACTATACTACTACTTCTAATACGACTATTACTACTACTAGTATTACTACTAATACTACCATACTACTACTACACTACTACTACTACTACTACTACTACTACTACTACTACTACTACTACTACTACTACTACTACTACTACTACTACTACTACTACTACTACTACTACTACTACTACTACTACTACTACTACTACTACTACTACTACTAGTCATAGACTGTAGTTGTCTTCATTTTGTGTGTTATCAACTAAAGACTTCAAACCGTCGCGTGAACATCGAATTTCCTGCAAAACTGGTGTTCTCATCGACTTACTTTAAATTAATTTTTCTTGTATTATGTAGGTGAACCTGAATAAATGTTCATCTACTATGAAAAAGAAAAGATTCTTAGCAATTCTTACATAAGCAATAGCAAGAGTGACATTCTCTGGAAATGTCTCATTTATCTTCTTTACAAAACAAATTAATAATGCGATCACAAGTGCAATCAACCTACAAAATAGAACAGAAATAAACAAAAGTGATATATATGATCAGAAAAGGGTTTTTATAGATATTACAGTAATTTAATCGTTGAATTCATAAGTCGATTGAAGCTAGATCGCCATGGAAATACATGGAAGTAATGGACGGGCGTTTCAATTTAGTTTAGGACTCCTCGGTAGGGCGCATTCAAGATCACACCTCTCAAGATCCTAACCAACGACCTATCGGTCTTGCACGTGAACGCTTAACATATAGACCATTGAACCGGCCGGCATCCAACGATGATAATGTCTAACTTCAACTAATCCACAAAATTGCACCACTGTTCACCAATGTCTTCAGCGATTTACTATCTCATCCTGTAGATCCTGGATTTGAATCTTGCGAGGTGGGATCGTGGATGCGCACTGCTGAGGAGTTTCACACTAGGTCAAAACGGTCGTCCAGTGCCTCAAATGACTCATTATCTCAACCACTGAAATGACCATAATATCCATAAAATAGTCCTTCTGATATTAATCTTTCTTTTTGTTATACAACTGGCCATTCATTATTAGTATAAGTAGATTCTAAGCAGGTCGTACAACTATGAAGTTACAAATTTATTGTAAATAATAAGAAAAGATTAGCAGTTTGATGTAAAGAGTACACAATGGTTTTCATTCATAGAATGGAATGTAGTACTTATGACTACTGGACACAATCCGATCTTAATGGTGAGACTATAATTTATGCATGAATCAATCAGACGTAAGATAACAGGTTTTGGATTTTGACGCGAAATTCATTCATCTATCTGACCAAATAGAGTTTCGGTATTATAACTGATATCAGTTCGTAACGAAAACCCTAAATTTAATTCAATATATTGGTTTATAACTTACATTCATTCCTAGTTATTAGATGGATAGTCTCAAGATCCTTTACGTATATGGGTAACATCATTGATGAACATGGTGGATCTGATGCAAATGTGAAGTCGCGGATCGGCAAGGCAAGAGCAGCATACCTACAACTGAAGAACATCTCGAACTCAATATAACATTAAGATAGTTCTACTGTATGGGGTTGAAACTTGGAGAACGACGAAAGTCCCTACAAAACACTTCGGATCCGTTTGCCAGACACTATTAGCAACAACTTAATGTGGGAGAGAACAAACTGGATTCTGGCGAATGAAGAAATCAGCAAGAAGTGCTAGAAGTGGATAGGATGCTCATTGAGGAAGGCACCCAAATGCATCGCAAGACCAGCTCTCACGTGGAATCCTTAACGTCAAGTGAGGAGAGGAAGACCAAATAACAGATTACGCCGAAAATGGAGTCGGACATGAGAAGAATGAACAATCATTGGATAAAACAAGGAAGAATATTTCATGACAGATTGGGTTAAAGAGTGCTGGTCGGTAACCGGCTAAAGTAAGTAGGTAAGTATACATGCAATAGTCCTAAGGTCACTCTAGCGTCACACAAAAGTTATCCATAAATTATAATCTCATCAAAATAACCTTGAAAAAGACAAATACTTCAATGAAACGATCTACTAATACAATAACATTATCATGACAATCTAAATCAATATTCAAACCCTAAATGCATTATAATGATCACTTGGTAATTATACAATATGAATAATGAAGTAACAATAAAATCAATAAATGTAATTACAATGATTATGTCATCAAAAAACTTTACGTATATTACATACACAAATAAACCAGTAGCCGTTGTCTGTATTAATGATGCAATTGAAAAATTTGATTGATAACTATGGAAACAAAACAAAAAAGAGAACATTTATTGATCAAACTATTTACGATAATGACATGAATAATATGACAATCAATGTGAATAAAATTTGTGCTATAAGAATCATTAACACCTATAAATGGGAATGATTTTATGATTGATGAAGGATAATCTACCATTAAGGCATATGTGGATACAATTAGTAAACGATTAACAAGTTCCATCTGATTCATCATGTTGACTTCATCAATGGAATTCCATTCAAGATTTTCAATCATGACAAGCATTACTTCCAAAGTTGTTTCCTAGAATAAACAATAAATTATCATATGAAAGTTTCATCATAAATGTGATGGATGACTAAATGTATTATAATGAATGAGAAAACAGGCGTATACAACTAAATCCTTTAAAAGGGTGTGGGTGAAGGTAGTGTGTGCTGTTGATGTCTACAGATATAAGTAGTCTGTGCCAGTAACCGGAAGTGAAATATCTGGAGGCAGAGGGTTAAGAAAATAAATGAGATAAAGAACAGAGAATGATTGGTATGCAAACGAAGGCACAATAACGACTAAATACACTGCGTAAAATCACAAAAACAGCGAGATTATCATTTATGGACGAATCAATCAGATTTAGGATAACGGGTCTTGCATTTGATCGTGGAATTCAAACATCCACTTGTCTCAATAACGTCTTCACATGTTAACTGATGTGAGTACTTGGTGAAAAGCCGAAATCCACATCCTGACAGTAAATCAACTCTAAAGAATTAGTCTCATCCATCATATTGAAGTAATAATCCTCATTTAGTCCTAGATTAATAGATGGATATACTGAAGGTCAATTCTCATATGGTAACGTTGACAAGAGCATGTGTAAATGTTATGTACATAGGTATGACAATCCATGACTAACTGTTCTAAAGCTACAATGGTTCGTTCAATGGAATATTCATTCAATGATGGAAGTTGAAAATTTGAATTAATTTTCGGCGAGACTACAATCAATGGACGACCTTTAAGTGAAGCTGAAGTGACCTTGAGACTGAATAACTAGAACCACGTGAAGATTGTAAACCAGTGTGAGTAAATGTAATTTTGCTTTACATTTGATGGTCAAGGTTAGGGATTGGATTTAGGTTTTTCATGACGAACTGAAATCAGCTGTAATGCGAAAACCATATTTTGCCAAGTAGGTGAGTGAATTTCGCACCCAAATTCGAGATCTGTCATCTTATACGTGATTGATTCATCCATAAATTATAGTCTCGCCGTACGTTTCAAATGTAAATAATGTAAATGATTATTATCATTACAAATATGATCTTACTTGTGTTTAGAATTGGATAATTTACGTATGGCGTTTCTACTCGACGGAATCAAATGACAAAATGTACTTGTACGTAATCTGCAGTAAACTGAGAAGCTTGTTGAATTCCATTGTTGATAAGATTCTGTATGTTTGTTTATTCATTTCAATAGACTACCAATAATTATAATTTATGTAATTCACTTGACACTATTCGTTGTGTAGTCTCATTGGATAGATAGACATATTGTACAAGGAGTTTGATCTCTAAAAACAGTTTACGCAGTGTAGTCATAGAGTACAAATGCGATTTGACAGAAAACCGTTATTATTATGTTTATTTATTGGAAAACATAAATATCGGTAGAAGGAGCAATCGAATGGATGTGCGCCATACGAATCAATCGATTTGTATGCAGGCTAGAGTACAGCGCTGGTGCTCAAATCGAAGCACGTGATTTTCTTACACAGCCACACACAGAGCGCCGCACATTCATTTCGATCTCCCAATTTTGTAAATGACATCTCATTGGCAAGGAGGCAGTGGGTAGGCTATGTGAGACGTTCGAGAGCGGAAGCTAACTGTCCCAATCCTCGGCCTTACCATGGCATTTCGCATAGGTTATTGATGAATGATGAATGATACAGGAATACTCCATTTAATATAGCATATAAAGCCAGATCATGAAATGAATTGGTTGTGTAAGTTGATTATATACTAGTAGAAACATGAATGAGAATGATGTACTCGTTGGAAGCAAACTTCGTTTTCTACTTCTGGATGCCAGCTTAGTGGCGTGGAGAATAAGAGTTCGCATGCGAGACAGAGTGGTCCTGCGTTCGAATCTCACGGGGCGAGATTGTGGATGCGTCTTCCTAAACAATATCACACTAGGACGAAACGGTCCTTTAATGTATCGAGGTATTCCATACTGGTCTAGCTTCAATTGACTTATACATTCAACTGTCAAATAGGTGTAAGTTGATGATTAATCACTGAAAATGTCTAACAAAAATTCAAAGTAACTCCGGTACTGTAATGTTCGTGTGATTCTAGTATAAGCTGTATCTGATTCATAACCACATCACCTGCTGTTTTATGATGTTTCAAGTAAAAAAATATAGTTATTCACAAACGCATATTAAAGAACGATAAGAATGACAAACCACACGATTGAACAATCACAACATAGTAGTGTGCTACAATATGCTCTGACGTAACACCTCACATACTAGAGCAATGGTTATATGCAGCAAACGTTTCTCTCAATATTCCATCTGAAATAAAATGTGACATCAATGTCCCGAGAAAAATCCAATGCCATGGTGTTCAAGATGATGAATCGCTCTAACATGGGCGTTACACTTAGACAGATCAAACTGGAGGAATGGATGCTAAATTGCCTTTTATTACCTTCTGTCTAAACCTTTCTCAACATCTTACAATTCACAAAAGCCCTTTATTCGTTTCCAATAGTGTATTCTCATATGGAATGATAGACCTATGTGAAGAATACAAGTAATCGAAATGATTGACTATCTATTAATAGTCAAAACTGATCAATTACTGCATTTCCCATTCTTATCCTAATCAGTATCCACGTTTTGCAGTACAATTGACGATATTATATTCAGAATAATTAACGTTACATGGAAACATGAAAATGTTCTTCCCTCGTTGAATAGCGGATGAAAGAATTGTCTATGTAGTAGATTGCTGTTCCAGGATGATATACATCAGACGTTATTCTTAACCGTGATATGTCACCTATAATAATAATAACAATATTTGTTTAGATATTGTCAACAAACGTAAAGACTGAATTTTTCAGTATTACGTATCTTATTGTTCATTATTCTATATTATTGTGAAGTACATATTCAATATGAAATTCTTCGATTCTTAGAAGATGGCGAATATTAGGCAGGCTGTGTAAGATAATTCATAAATATTATGTGAATGTACATGAAACTTCGTTCACGTACTCACGTAAAAGTATCACTCTTGATCCATTCAGCTGTACATTATATCGATCTTCAGATCCCAGATGCGACGTTTCTTCCGAATTTTTATGATTGGTGTGAACTAGATCAATGTCGTATTTCTTGATGTTCTTGTTATAACAAATGTCATGTTGGTTCTTTTCCTATATGAAAGAATAGTTTCACGATATTTAGGCATCGAGTTAATGGAAGGCATTAAAGAAGTAGAATTTACTCAAAATTCAATCGAAGTGAGTTCAGAAATATGTATACTACCTCCTTAATATATAATGTTTACTTGTTCATTGAAACATACTTTCACATCTGGAAGCACTCATTGTAGTGATAAATTAAAATATCACATATTGGACAAACTGAATATCAAGTATCTTGAAAATATGTGATAATATTGGAGTTGGCTCACTTGCATTTTCTACTCTCCCCTTTTTTGTTCAAACTGCTTAACCACTTCCCATTCTTAATGTCTGTCTGGATAAACGATTGCTTGAGACTTATTCCTACAACGTAACCTAAATTTGGCTTCTTAGTACCACTGTCACACAAATAGGGTTGGCTATATCTCCCTCTCCATATGCTCTCACATGGCCATGCGTTTACACAAACTGCATGGTAAGTCCTGATCACTCACACAACGAGTGTTGTTTACGAAGTTGAGAGGACGAGAAGAGAATATCCAGTGCTCTAACCGGGTTGGTGGATATAGAGGAAGTCGAAAAAACCCTCAATCCAAGCAAATGATGAGCATTGGATCTAGGATTTTGTGAGAAAAAGTCCGCCTTCGGCTACCAAAGTGTTACATCTCCTAACACTGCTTCACTGACTTGTGGACCACATCTTTAGGTGAAACGCTCCTGATGTGTCCCTCTAAGAAAAAACCTGCTTCCATCTGGGCACCCGGATAGTACTGTAGTGAATAAGAAAAAAATGGTGGCATTCTAATCCACATTAACACGAAACTACAGAATATCTTATCAAAATCTGAGAACTATACAATCAATACTTTATTTCCAAAATATCAATCTGTTTTCTCATACTTGGTTGTTTCATTGAAAATATCATTCCATCCTCTCAGTTTTCATTGCTCATGGAATTTCATATCAATTGCGTTCCGTTCTCATTATTTCCTTCTAGATTTTCTACTGAAATACATTCTATTCCTGACTATCGTTATGCACTACGAACATGAGCATAAGTAGGTCATACCACAGCATCACAACCCAAATATAAATCAAGTGCCTTGTGTGGCGTATGCCTATTCAGTACCGCCTTTGTACAAATATTTATGTGTTCTATCAATTGGCATTTCTTTTACTCTATGACAACAATCGACAAACTGTTTCAGCATGTTTGTAATGATCCTACTCATTGTTCAATTTGTCTATCTATCCAATTAGATCACGTAACGAATAGTGTCAATTAAATGAACCAGATAATTCACAATGATTGGTAGTCTATGGAAGTGAATAAACAAACATACAGAATCTAATCAACAATCGAATTCAATAAGCCTCACAACTAGCTGACGATTGAATACAAGTACACTATTCTAAACACAAGTAAGACAATATTTGTAATAATCATGAGAGTAATCACTCACATCATTCACAATTGAAATAAACTTCAATTTCTCTACTATCGTCATTGAATGAATATTCCATTGAACGAACCATTGTAGCTTTCAAACTGTTAGTCATGTATTATGTCATACCTATGTACATAACATTTACACATACTCTTGTCAACGTTACCATATGAGAATTGACCTTCAGTATATCCATCTATTAATCTAGGACTAAATGAAGATTATTACTTCAATATGATGGATGAGACTAATTCTTTAGAGTTGATTTACTGTCAGGATGTGGATTTCGGCTTTTCATCAAGTACTCACATCAGTTAACATGTGAAAACGTTATTGAGACAAGTGGATGTCTGAATTCCAAGCTAAAATCCAAGACCCGTTATTCTAAATTTGATTGATTCGTCCACAGGTTATTATGTTGATGTTTATGTGATTTCGGGAAATATGTTTATTCTTCATAGGTATTTCGCTTTTTCATCGAACACTCTCTGTTATCATTCTCGTTTCTTCTATTTAATCTCCTTGATTTTCTGCCGCTATACACTTCACTTTCAAATAATGATACATACTACATCGACATCAGTATCGTACACCACACTCATCCTCACCCCTTTAAAATAATTTAATTATAACCTCCTGCGTTCTCATTCATTACAGTATATTTAGTCATGCATCGAATTTGTAATGAAACTTTCATATGATAATTTATTGTTTATTCTAGGAAACAACTTTGGAAGTATTGCTTGTCATGATTGAAAATCTTGAATGGAATTCCATTGATGAAGTCAACATGGTAGATCAGATGGAACATGTCAATCGTTTACTGGTTGTATCGACATACAATAAATTAGTAAATTGTGTTTTATCATTGAATGTTATTCACAATGATAGGTGCTTATACTTGTTGCAATACAAATATCGGTAACATTGTTTGTTTTAATGATACTGTCAATACTGTAATTTACATAACCAATAATAATAATAATAATATTCGTCTATATTGTAGTAGGATAAAATTTCCATATGGCGAGCGATTAAAATCATCAATTATTTCTGGTTTGTTCTTGTATGTCATGTCATTTTTATTTTACAAATTATTGATAACCTGTTTAATAATTTACTTGAAAGTAAGATGGTGAATGAATAATTTGATTAAGTGCACGGTTACCTAATTAGTTACTTATGCTTATTACCCTTCGTTGAGTAGTATTTAGTAGTTTTATAAAAAGACCTCTTAATAATCTTGTAGGATTGGAAGATAAACAAGTTACATCAACAATAGCAACATATGGTACTTTTAATGATAACGAAATCGAAACTGAAAATATCAAAATATCAATATGGGGTTTTGGAGACGATTACGTTTTTCATAAAGTTCATGATGATCACGTTAGATTTCCATGGAAAACCTGGAAGCATAGGCCGAGCGTTTTTTCTATTGTGGGACTCCTCAGAAGTGAGTATCCACGATCATGCGCGAAAGCTTAAACTGTAGACCACTGAGCCGGCCGGAGTACATCTATTTTAATATATAACCTAAATCAATCCGCGACATCAAGTGACCATCTTCCAATCTACTGTGTAGGTACCTGTCTTTCTGCGTTACGGATTAGCTACACTGGTCATGGATTGTTTGAGGTTGGACATTTTTCTTACCTACATCATGATATGTCATACAAATACACCTTGACTAAAATGAACCTGATGCTGACACATTCAGACCTATTATGATATTATTGGATTAAAACGACTTCTGAATTGTTTCTTTTGTACTATTTCAACGTGTGTTAATCCTATTTCGGTTATTTGTTTGCTCTGAAGAGATGGCTCAAAGTAACGAAACATAAGAAGTACAATTTTCTACTGATTAGCATATAACAAAACATGTGCTGAGAATTCTATATTGTACCAAAAAGATAATATTGAATAAAGCCATTAATAATAATAATAATGTGTGTTTCGAATACATAAAATAAACTGGTTACCATGTACATCAGGATTTTGTATTTCAATAATTAACGTTCTTAATATGTAAATGACACAATTTACTTTAATAGAATGTTTTGATTATTGTGTGGATGTGTGTATGCGAATAAAACGATCAACTATCATCCTCAAATTGTTATTTTTCAGCATGTTGTGAATTGCTTACTTATATACGTATATAGTAAGGCTGATCTGTACGAGTTGGAGTAGTCAACACCACTCTCAATCCTTCTCTTTTACCCGGATTTGAGACCGACAGCAGCCTTAGAAGAGTTACAGTTGGAGTTTAAAAAGTTATGCTCAATAGTTATTTCTGTTTTCTATTGTAGTTTGATTGCACTTGTGGTATTCTTTTTGATTGCCTTCGTGAAGAAAATAGATGACAATTATCTACTAAATCTCTCACTTGTAATTGTTTACGTAAGAATTTCTGATATTCTTTTCACATTTACTTTGTTAGTCTGTTTAACATAATCCAATATAATCAAAGGTATGTAAGTGAGAGTAAGAGTACTGCTTGTAAATAATGATCAGATGTGACTGAAGAGGTTTTGGAAAGCGAAATCCTGACCGATTTAAATCTCCGATCTGTTGAGATAGACATATGAGGGGTTTCACTCATAGGCATTGTTACGGGAGAATCGAGAACATTTTGCTGAATAAAACCTTTTTGTTGTATGTTAATAAATTTACTGTGTTTTCGGGTGTATTTGTTTTAATTTCAACAGTTGAGAGCATGAGTCGATTGAAGCTAAACCACTATGGAAAACCTGGAAGCACTGGACGGCCGTTTCGCCCAATTTAGGGACCCTTCACCAGCGCGAATCCATGACTCCACCTCGCGGGATTCAAACCCAGGACGTATCAGTCTCGCATCAGGCGCTTAACCAACTAGGCCACAGAGGCGTCCAGTACTTCCAGGTTTTCCATGGTGGTCTGGCTTTAATTGATTCATAAACATAACTGTTGAAATTAGTACAATCTCCACAAATCCTCTTTTGGAATTTGTTGCATTTACCTTTTGAAGTCGTTTGTTTATGTCGTTATTTTCGGACATTTCGATCTCTCTTTGTCATGGGTATGGTATTTCGCTCCGTGAACTTACAAAATTGAAGGTTTGTTTTGTAATTGTTATATTTATTGCTGTAAGAACGATATTTGAGTCGAATATTTGTGAATTGCGAATCAGCTTTGGCATCTGAATTGGAATTTGGTTTTATTGTTAATTTGGGTTCGTAAATTACAAGTAGATCGATATACTGTACTTCACTGAAGGGAACGAGCAAAAACGTGGACATGACAGGCATAGTACTTCTGTAAGTTATGAAATGAAGAATAACGTGCATACCAAGATAACCTAATTTTGAATGTGGGAAAAGGAATCACATTTAGTCAGTTTCACCTTCCTGATATAAGTTAAATTTATTTAAAGTGAGACAAAAAGAACGCTAGATTCTGACTAGTGTTGAGATGTTGGTTGTCACCGGTTCCAGTGTTTTGTTTCACGTCTAAAGTGGAAGAGAGTTGATTCATCTCGGTTATCAATCTACGATGCTGCAGCATCTATTTGTGCATATCAGTGTAGAAGGAGATTTGTGTCATTCTTTCTGATTTCTCGATCTGAGTGTGATGAGAATGAGTACTGAATGTCTAATGAATTAATTGATTACTCAGGCACCCAAAGGCCTTATAGGTGCCTAAGAGGTTCCATATAATCAGTATAGGATGAAGCTATTTATAATATCAACGTGGCATGCTAGTATTGGACAGTATCATAATATGCTGAACTATAATGTTCATACAATAAACGCTAATGTCTATAAATACCCACGACGTTTCCTACATTTTGGTTCTTACTCAACAAATGCTTCTCCAGCTTTTTTCTGTTTTGTGATTTGAGACTATGAGGGTTCTATACTTCCTAGTTTCTCAGTTGTATACGGCATTCTGCGTTAATCGAGTAGCGATCATAACACTCATCTCCACACTCACTCCTTAACTCATTCTGTCAGCTATTCTCAACATTCACACGATTATTCAGTTGTAAATTGTTCATCCTACAAGTCATTTTATTTACGCCCATCCCGTACAAGTTGCATAACAATTTATGGCTAACTCATATGCTATATCACGTAGTATTATAATCTTATTATCACATCGTCATGCCCAACACATCATTCACACTTTCTCACAGAATTATGTGAATACGTACCTAATCTTGGTGATCAATCCATTGCAGAATTAATAGATCTGTTAATTGAAGTTCATTTTCTCAATGTCTAAATTAGAGTTGTGATTGTGGAGATTATTACGTTTTTGATTGACCTCATGAAGCGATTGATGTTAGACCACAATTAAAGTCCTGGAAACACTGAACGGCAACTTAATTGTACTCTGAGACTCCACAAGAGTGCTCATGCACGATACCGCTCGCGTGATCCAAGCCAAGGCTCTATCGGTATCGTGCGCGAACGCTTAAACTCTAGAACACTGAGCCGCTGTTTAACAGTGTTAATGTCTAACCGCAAGTGCTTTCGAAGAATAAACTTTCGAAACATCAGTAAACTTATCGTTTTAAACTTGAAGTGGTCATTTTCAGAAAAAGAACTCATACCCTCAGTAAACATTACTATCAGCAATTATATACAATGCAAGCACAGATGGATGAATATATTTTCCATTAAAACTATGATATTCTTTCTCATTTTCAGTCTATCTGCATGGCAACAGCATTAGGAGTTTTGACTACACAGCTAAATCCTCAAGTCAAACTTGCAGTCTTTGGAATCAGTTTGGTGTTATTCGCATGTGCATTACTGTTTGGTGCAGCGATTAAAACAGATTTATTTGATCACCCGATGAGTATTCTAATATTCCTTTTGGTTATATCCGTTGTAATTGTGATAGTAGCGGTTGTGCTTAGTGTTTTTAATCAATGCAAGGTATTATTTTGAGCTAATATACTTGATCCTTAAATTACATCATCTTGATTGAATCTAGTTTCCTTTCAAAACAATTACAAATGTTCATCATCATATTTTATGATAAATACAAACCCTAAACTGTTCACTGTAATCTAGTTAGTAAGGAACCAAAATCTTTAAACATTTAAATTCCGAGTGAAATCGATCAAAAGTGCAAAGTATTATGATAGCTGAACTGGTAAATTTAAATGTTATGCAGGGTATTCGGTTGATATAAATGACATCATGTAGTGCTGCAGTCATGTGCTTGAGAGAGGAGACCACTCAACTGGGTTGCGACGTCAACCAGATTATCAGAAGGAGAAGGTCATGTCGACAAAGGAAAATAACCATAAATGTTGATATCGTATAAGAGTTTAGAGATTAAATCTACAGATCATTCTAATCAAATGTGACACAAGACAAGCCCTCACATGGAATCCTCAAAGCCAAAGATAAAGAGAAAGACCAAAGAATATATAACGCCGGGAAATGGAGATAGTCGTGAGAAAAACTAACAAGAATTGGATGGAATTAAAAAAACAAGGTCCAGAACAGAGTGGGTTGGAGAATGCTAGTCGTCGGCCCATGCCCCATTAGGAGTAACAGGCGTGTGTAAGTAAGTAAGTAAGTATGTAAGTGAGTATTAGTTCAAGCTGATATAGAACAAACCCTGGCATCAATATATGCAGATATGTCCCACTCTCCACAAGGTAACATAAAGAGAGGTGAATCAAATTTACCTAATCCGATATGAGATAAAAGCGATTGAATTGATTTGTCTTCCATATGTACAAACTGACTTAATCACATACAGTCATGTTTGAGTATTGTTTAATAAAAATGTGATGTTGAATTGTCGAAGTGAATTCACTGATTTATCTTCTTGTTTTCAGTATTATACGATCGGTATTTACATAGGTGCACAAATACTATTGTTCATTGTGAGTTAAATTGATGTTCATTTTTTGTTGATAGAATAATCATTTTGAAGTAAAAGTGAACTGTTTGTCTCAAATGAATTCTACATTGCCTTATTGAGGTCTCTACGTATTATCGTTACCTTGTCAAAACGTATATAACAGTGACTAATTGTATTTACATTTCAACATCATTCAATAACACATTTTCATTCTACATGAATAAAGACAGGACTGTTTTCGCATTCGAAATTCGCTGACACAAAACGAACTATTTGAACAAGAAACTTCACGCTGATCTAGTTGCAATGGTTATTATTTATTTGTTTATTTGAACACAAATATTTGTACAGCGGGGTACCGAATACATATGACCCACAAAAGTCGCTTGATCTGTGTGAGCAGAGTGATACAACCGTGGTGCTTAGACCGTAGCAGGTAATTTTCTTTGCGGGCCACTTTTGAGGCTTTCGACCTAATGGTCCGATACAAAAGGCAGTGGAGCAACGTCAAGAGATAGAGTATCATGGCAGCCGATGACCAACGATTGATTCATACACCATTTGTTCCTTCAGATTACTGGAGCGTATGTGCACCATTAGTTTGGAATAAGCGTTTTCTAATCCTCCACCAACCCGGTCAAAGCACCTGACGTTCGTTCTTTGTCCTCTCAATTTCGTAAACAATACGAGCGATGAGAGAAGAGAGTGAGTAGCACTTTCCTGACAGTGGTTGTATATGCATGTTCATATAAGAGCATTTGAAGCGAGAGAGAGAGAGAACTAGCTAACTCTCGCTAGCCTCGGCCATAGATAACGGTATTTGGGGGCGCAATCCCTATTAATATTATGTTCTCCGTTGGTCACTTTGCAAACTGATGCATTTTTTATTTATTGATTTTACAGATAACGGTATTTATAAGTTATGTAACTGTTGGCAAATCAAGGAATCTTCTCTTTTATCCAAATTATTCACTGGCAGCCATATTATTGTATGTCATGTTCTTTTCAACTTTATTAATCAATGCGAATATAAAAATGACATTAACAAGACTGAAAGTTGTATATTCCAATTCCAGTTCCAAATTAACATGAACATTACATTAATATTGGATAGAAATCACAAAGTCTGTTTCTCGATTGTTTGTTTGT
The DNA here is from genome assembly GCA_944470365.2 of Schistosoma intercalatum. NCBI lineage: Eukaryota > Metazoa > Platyhelminthes > Trematoda > Strigeidida > Schistosomatidae > Schistosoma > Schistosoma intercalatum. Next base: position 2,434,370 of record OX103729.1, read on the forward strand.
TTGAAATTTCTTTGCTATTCCTTTGAAGTTGAACTCTGGACTGATGGGAACCTTTATGGTTTTGCTGTTATTGTTATTTAAGTATCGATTCAATTAAAAATGTGTTTGTGTGTGTGTAAACTGACTACATGCCTGTATTTTGTTCTAAAGTTACGTATAATATGATGATTTTGAAAATAGTAATGTGATTTTAGTGATGTTATCCATCTTCAATTTAGATTACTGTACTTAGATAAGGATTATATGAAAAGAATGATTGTCATTAGAATAATTATTATACGTGAGTCGTATATTCTAGAGTTGTGACGAGAAGCCATGATCGTTGGAGTTCAATACATGTATGCAAATATGAGACAGTTATTCAACTCAGACAATGAATGAAGACTTAAGGAAAATCATGAATCGATTGAAATTAAACATCAGCGCTGTTTGATACCGGTTCAGTGGCTTAGGGATCAAGCGTTGACGCACGAGACCAAATATCCTAAGTTCGGGTTCGGCGTCTGAATACGTGGATGCGCACTTCTGAATATCTCATACTTGGACTGGTGCTGCTCTTCTATGCTTCCAGATGTCCAATCGTGATGTAGTTCATATCCGCTCTAAAATGCAACGGTTAAAATATACAGAATATTATTATGATCTTTGTAGACGACAATATTTCAGAAGAAATTTTTATATATATTAAAAGATATTTGCTTTGAAAACGTATATAATCATGATCAAAATTATAATAATTTATTCTCAACTAACGGTTTGCTACATGTGACATGCCAGTTTACAGGCAAGAAGAAATTGTTACAGAAGATACAATTTTCACTGTAGTAAATTACTCAGTTGGGTTAATATTTTATAAGATATGAATATAGATGATTATAGTAAGCATTGTTTTTTCAATACAACAGTTGACGCGCTCAATGAAGGTTGCGTAGCGACGTGCAACTGATGGTCGTGAATAGATCCGTGTGAAGGGATTGCCGTTCAGTGCTTCCAGACTTTCAATAGTAGTGTGGTTATCATTCTCTCTCAAATTCAACTGTTAAAATTCAGGTATCCAATAGCGTTAATGTCTATCTTATATCGATCGATGGTCTTTCTGAACCCTCCATGCATTGTCTGAAGTAGACAACACAGATTGGACTACTCTAGTAACGGTTTCTTACTATAACTACATGAACTTCATGTTGAAGCTAGTTATATAATCGTTCGTAAATGTTCATTTTAAATTCTTGTTTCATCACATTTCCAATACCATAAAATAATAAATTTGACCCTAATTTATAAAATCATTATCGGTATTACTAATAGAATTTCAGCAAGTTTCCGGTTCTTATGTTTTGATCGATTCTAACAATCTCCATTTAAATATCAGCAGTTACAAGTGAAACACGTTACGTGTTGAGACATCTTGATTGCTGGATTGGGTAACCGCGATATTCAAGAAAAACATCTCTATTAACTTATTCATTGGATAGTATGGTGTTCAACACAATGATTGAATAGAAATATGTTGAAATGAGAATAACATTTATGTCACAAAATGTAAAGGTAATAGAACATCAGTAATTACAACAGAATTCTAGAATACAATAGGTAGAATTTAAGTTGCGGTTGAATGATAACACCTAATCGATTATATGTCAAACAATAACATCCGAAATTGATTCTTTCAAACCATTCAAACCACTGAAGTTTAAATTCTCATGGTTATTTGTGGTTGATTTGATTGTTCTATGTTTATCGAAACCTTACCGGACATTTGTTTAAAGATGTATAAATGGTAGTTGGTTTATAGTGTTTAAGTCCTTTCATAAGGAGTTGACTTGCGAATTCTCTATCAATTGTCCCTCACATCTTTCGTAATTCATTTTTTTCTCAATTCCTTTATGCATCCATATCTGTTCTGTTCAGTTCATTATTATCAACCTTCTGTCGTCAGACTTTCCATTTCTGGCTGTTGTTTCATATTACTGATACGGACAGACATAAGTAGCATAAAACATAGGTCATGGGATGGAGTCACGCGAGACAGGATTGTCGATAAGAAACGCTGAGTAGTCGAACTGTGAAATGAAACGGCTGTTCAGTGCTTCCACGTTTCTGTCGTGGACTAGCTCTAATTGGTTCACGTTCTTAACTATTAAACTTACTATCATATCCACAAAAACCTATTCTGATATACTTAATCAGTTTGTTTAGTGCAAATCATTTGTCATTCAAGCATTCGAGTATTCAATACTTCGAAATCATTTATTAACTATATTTCTGATTTTGAAGAGTTCAGCTGATCCAATGTCATAATCACTGTATGGTTTTACACGAAGTGATACGTTTTTAATGGCTCCTTGTCTGTCTACAGTCTGATCGTACAAAGATGTTATAATATAAACGTTCCATTTAACTCAGTATATTATTTAGATAAGTCCTGTTCGTGTGACGGTGATAACAAGAAGCAAAACTACGAATACATTGTGAGAATTTGTCTGGAGCAGTCGCTTATCCACACAGGCATTTAGAACGAAAAATGGGAAAGCAAAGTGGAGAGGAGTGGAGAGAAGACGGCAAGCGATCCTGCTCAAATTCTATCACATATTTTGTCACGACAATGGGAATTTCCAGTTGTGAAAGTATGTTTCAACGAACAATCAAACATTACACATTAGAGTGATAGTCCACAAATTCTTAAGATCTCAACAAATTCCACCCTCGTTAATGGCTCCCACTAACTCGACACCCAAATATTGTAAAAATATTCGTTGAAATATCAACTATAGAATCTCAGAGATCGAAGTAATGTACAGCTGAATGGATAAAGATGGATACGTTTGCGTTAACGAGTAAACCAATAAGGTACATAACAATGTTTTTACGTGAATGAAGTTTCATATACATTAACACAACATCTTCTATGAATGATCTCACACTGCCTCTTTAATATTGGCCATCTACTTAGAATCGAGGAATTTTAGATTGAATATCTACTTCACCATATTCAAGACGAATTAAAAATGAGATACGTAATACTGAACAATTCAGTCTTCGGGTTTGTTGACAATATCTGTACTAACATTATTACTATTATACATGATATATTACAGTAAGGAATAACGTCTAATGTATATCATCCTGTAATATGTTTAGAGCGATTACGAGTTCACCTAGACTGCAAATGGAACAAAGACTCTGTGACCAAAAGTAAAAAAGCTGGCTATTCTGATGCGTCATAGCCACGCTCACTAGAGAGAGAATTCCAAGTCCGAAACGAGGAATTACATTCCGCACAGCCAGAAGCACGAGCAATCACGACAGGCATAAATAAAAAGTGTATCAAAAGTGTACAGCGGACCGAAAGCAATCAACATTCTCCCAAGCGAGATATACGACATGAAGGTGAAAACGAGCGGTTTTTACAAAGTTATGGGGATATGACATCCCTATCATCCTGAGAATGCCACCTACTACATGGACAATGATCAGCGCTTCGTTCGTTCGCTATTCATCGAGGGAATGACCATATGATTTTCGTATGTAATCATAATTTAAGTGAACATTATTCGGAATACAACATCTTCATTTGTACTCTCAAACTTGAATACGGATTAAGATGGGAATGGATAATATGGTAATCGGACAGCTATGAGTATTAATCATCAGTGAATCTATTCGAGTACTCGTGTTTTTCACATACATCTATCATTCCATATGGGAATACACCAATGGAAACGAATAAAGGGCGTCAGTGAATCGTAAAGTGTTGGGAAATGTTTAGACAGAGGGTAATGAAAAACTATTTATCACCTATTCCTCCAGTTAGATCAATTTCAGTAGAATATCAATGTTAAAGCAATTCATGTTCCTGAACACTATCATTGAACATTCCTTATGGCAGTGAAACATGCGGTATTCGATTTTTATCGGAACATTGATGTCATTTTTTCTTCATATGGAATATTTTGAGGTATTATGTCACACACTGAGTGTGGTTTTCAAATGATGAGCATAAATATTTTCGTTTTTTGATTATTCGGTCGTGTGGTTTGCCATTTTAATTGTTCTTCAATATGCGTTAGTAACTAACCATATTGATTTACTTGAAACATCCTAGAAGAATAGATCAATTGGTTCTGAATGAGTTATAGGTTTTACTAGATTCATATGAACATTGTAGTATAGGAATTACTTTGAATGTTTATTAGAACATTTTAGTGATTAATGAAAAGCTCATATGTATTTGATAGTTGAATGTACGAGACAATTGAAGCTAGATCAGCGAGGAATACGTGGATTCATTGAACGACTGATTCGTCCTAATGTGGTATTCCCAGTTGGGCACATTCACGATCCGGCCTCCTGAGATTCGAACACAGGACGCGTCGGACTTGCTTCAATAATGCTCCACAATGGATATATTTTTCCAAAGTTACACAGAGCTGTAATGTAACATTTTAGCACAATGTGTGATTACGTAACAGAGAGAATTTCAAGTTGACATTAGTGGGCACAAATAAAGATGAAAACAATAAATCTCCCATTTAATAACTATTCTAATGACAATGATACTTTTCATATGTTCTTCATCTAGGTAAAGTAATCAACACTGAAGATGGATAACAATTATTGAAATCACTTTATACACGTTACATTGTTATCCATTAGGACAAAAATAAACACATGTAATCAGTTTGCACACGAACAAACAAGTTTTTGATTGATCCCAAATTAAGTCAACAACAACAATGACAACAACAAAATCCAGAAGGTTCTCTTCGACCCAGTGTTCAAATTCAATGTTCTGTTAATTGGAACTGGAATATAGAACTTTCAGTCTTGTTGACATTAATGATATCCGTATTGATTGATAAAGTCGAAAAGAATATGGTATATAATAATATAGATGCCAATGCATAATTTGGATATAAGAGAAGATATCTTGATTTGCCAACAGTTAAATAACTAAGAAATATTGTTACCTGTAAAATAAATAAAACATTCATAAGTATGAAGATTGTAGTAATGTGAATGGTTGACTTGACGAGTCAATGTAAATTAGATGCACCATTGAAATCCTAGAAACACAAGAGGTTATTTTGTCGTAATATGGAACTCTTCATAGTACACAACCATGATCATGTGGCCTCAATTATCTATTAGTTAGGTATTCGCGTGTGGGATCGAAAGTCCCAGGTTCGAGTCCTGTGTTTGGGATCGTAGATGAGCACTGTTGAAGAGCCTCATACTAGGGCGAAACATCCATTCAGTGTTTCCATGTTTTCATTAGTGATCTATTTTAGATCAACTCGTCAATTGAACTGTTTAAAACATTCATAAGCTTGGATTTCATATGCGTAATTCGATAACCAGATTAGAATAATTGATGATATTTCTTGTGTAATTTCTTAAGTAAGAAATATTATCGAAAATGACATAAGTGGAGTTTTTCAACTGAAATTATAGGTGAAATTCATTTAATATTGTTTACTTGAATCTTATCATTGATGTTTACGACTGTAATAGATCAGTTTCTCTCTTTAGTGAAATATCTGCATTATGTGAGGATTGTCTCGATATTGCCTCACTTCACAAGTATTACAAGCGAAGATGAATAGTGGTTAGTAGTGGAACCTAGAACACTCATTTCATCCTGGTTAGCACTCATCAAATGGATGTACTTGAATCTCAGATTTGATGTTAACTCTGGGCCTCGAACCCAGTACCGTTCGCTTAAAACGCCATCACGTTATCTACTTAGCCACTGAGTCCATAAAGCCATTTGCTTGTGCATCCCATCGCTCAGTGTTCGAGTCTCAGTATGAACCGAACTCTGTGATGTAGGTAAGTACGACTGTTGAACCATGTTGAAATTTAAAGCGATTGGTCCCTTATTTATAATTCCCGATAGAGTAATGAGAATATGGAGTTGATCGGCAAAATGTGAAGTATTTACGCCATACATTTCGATCGAGATCATGAAACGATTGATGTTAGACCACCATTGGAAAGCCTGGAAGCATTGTAAAACGGTTTTGTCCTATTACGGAACTCCTCAGCAGTGCATATCCGCGATCCTGCATGAGCCATTTGAACCCAGGATGTCAGGGCTTGCTCGCGAACACTTGATCTGTATTACACGGACCCGGTATGTAACGGTGTGAATGCTTAACTTCTATCGATCAATGAATGGTTACGCAACACATCATCCATTGTCTGAACTAGATACCTATCTCTGTCCGACACGTGTTCGACTTCATTTGTTATCTCAGTCTCTCATCACAATCACATATCACTCAGAATATCGATGTCTGTTCACATTGAACCATATCATGTTTAAGTCATTTTCAGTGGAGATCTCAATAAGGCAATGTAAAATTCATTTGAGACAAACAGTTCACTTCTATTTCTATTGTGAGTCGCGAGGTGGCTACTCTAAATTCTACCGATTGACCAGCTTCAGATATCCCAGTTCGACCTCAATGCTGTTCCTAATCTCCAATATATCAGAACACGAACCGTAGAAGAAAAACTGTTTATGGGGTCAGGAGCAGAATAATGATTTACAAACAAATGCATATTTATACAGTTAGGATTACTATAAATATTGACCAACAGAAAGATGACACGTTAAATAATATTGACCAATAGGGAAATGACACCACTTAACGTTCAAGGGTAGCATTAGACTTAACCGGATAATTGTTTTTGGGATATTTTTCTAAGTATCCCAACAATTTCAAAGTGATCATTCTATCAACAAAAAATATACATCAATTTAACTCACAATCAACAATATTATTTGTGCACCTATGTAAACACCGATCGTATAATACTGAAAACAAGAAGATGATTCAGTGAATTCATTTGAACAATTCAACATTACATTTACATTGAGCAATACACGAACATGACTATATGTGATTACGTCAGTGTGTACTTCTGTAAGATGAGTCAATTCAGTCGCGTTTATCTTATATCGGATTAGGCAAACCCAGTTCACCTCTCTTTATGTTACCTTGTGGAAGGTGGGACATATCTGCATATATTGATGCCAGGGTTCGTTCTATATCAGCCTAAATTATTACTTACTTACTTAGTCACGCCTGTTACTCCTAATAGAACATAGGTCGCAGACCATCATTCTCCAACCCACTCTATCTTGAGCCTTCTTTTCAATTTCCATCCAATTCTTGTTAATTTTTCTCACGTGTATCTGCATTTCCTGGCGTTATATATTCTCTGGTCCTACTCTTTATCTTTGACCTTGAGGATTCCATGTGAGGGCTTGTCTTGTGTCACATTTGGGTGCTTTTCTTGATGTGTGTCCTATCCACTTCTAGCGCTTCTTCCTGATTTCTTCCTCCGCTGGGATCTGGTTTGTGTCTTCTGGATGACGGCTTTCGTAGTTCTACAGGTTTCCGCCCCATACAGTAGCACTGTCTTGACATTTGTATTGAAAATCCTGACCTTAGTGTTGGTTGACAGTTGCTTTGAGTTCCATATGTTCTTCAATTGTAAATATACCGCTCTTGCTTTGCCGAACTGCTCTTTCACATCTGCATCAGATCCACCATGTTCATCAACGATGCTGCTTAAATGCGTAAACGTTTTTACAACTTACAAATCTCCTCTGTCAGTTGTGATTGTATTGGTGAATGCTGTGTTGTATCGGAGAATTTCGCTTTTCCCTTTATTTATGTTGAGATCTACTGCTGATGAGACTGCTGCTAAACTGGTCGTCTTCTCTTGCATTTGTTGTTGCCTTTGCGATAAAAGAGCAAGATCATCTGAGAAGTCAGTTTAATCCATCATTGGAATTCTGTATTGTTGAAGAAGCTCCCATAGTGTTGTTCTGTCCACGCTATCAAATGCCTTTTCGTAGTTAATGAAGTTGATGTAGAGCGATGAATTCCATTCAATTGATTGTTCTACAATGATCCGTAGGGTTGCGATTTGGTCTGTACACGATCTATCCTTACGGAACCCTGCCTGTTGGTCACGAAGTTGAGCGTCTACAGAGTCCTTTATTCTGCTTAACAATACTCTGTTGAAGACTTTTCACGGTGTTGAGATAAGAGTGATGCCCCTGTAGTTATCATAGTTGCTGAGATCGACTTTCTTTGGTATTTTGACCAGAGGTTTTTCTTTCCAGTCGCTTGGTACTTGTTCCTCATCCCAAATCTAATTGAAGAGATTGTGGAGTATTCTTGCAGTTGCCGCTACGTCTGCTTTCAGTGCCTCTGCTGGAATGTTGTCTGGTCCTGCTGTTTAGCCACCCTTGATTCGTCTGACGGCCATGCTGATTTCTTCAATTGCTGGTGGGCCAACAATGATTAGGAGATCCGTGGGTTTTGCTTCGATATTGGGTGGGTTCAGTGGAGCTGGTTGATTCAAGAGTTCATTGAAGTGTTCTACCCACCTGTTTCTTTGTTCTTCAACGTTGATGATCACCTTGCCTTCCTTGCTTTTCACCGGTCGTTCTGTTTTACGGTGATTTCCAGAGAGTTTCTTTGTCGTGTCATACAGTTGTCTCATGTTTCCTTCTCTTGCACCCTTTTCCACCGTCATTGCTAAATCTTCCACATACTTACGTTTGTCAGTTCTGATGCTCCTCTTCACTTGCTTGTTTACTTCTGCGTATTCAGTTTGTGCCTCGGCTTTCCCTGCGCTTGTTCGGCAGATATTGATTGCTGCCTCCTTGTTTCTCCTTCCTTGAATCTTATCCAGTGTATCAACAGTGACCCATTCCTTGTGATGGTGCTTCTTGTGACCCAGAACCACATAGTATGTTGAAGTGATTGCCTTTGTGATCCCTCTTCAGTTGCCTCCTATTGAGTTGATCATGAAACGCCTGGAATCTTTTGCTGGGGGTTATCTTAAATTTGTTGAGTTTCTCAGTATCCTGAAGAAAGGCCGTATTGAAATTTTGTGATAGTGTCCGCCCCGTTGTCCAGTACTTCTTGAGTTTCTATTTCATCTTGACGACCAGCAAGTGATGATCTGATGCTATATCAGCTCCTCTCTTGATTCTCACGTAATCCATCGTCCTCCTGAACTTTTTATTGATGCGGATATGGTCGATTTGGTTTTGCGTGGTGTGATCCGTTGAAGTCCATGTGGTTTTATGAATGCGTGGGAATATAGTGCCGCCTATGACCAGCTTATTAAAGGCATATAGGTTCGTAAACCTCTTTTTGTTCCTTTCTCTTAGTCCGTGTCGTCTCATGATGTCTTCATATCCGATGTTGGCCATTTCAACCTTGGCATTTAAATCTGCCATCACCATGATCAGGTACTTTTTTGTGCACTTCTCGGAGATCGACTGCAGCCTACCGTAGAATTAATCCTTGACGTCTTCATTGTAGTCGATGGTAGGCGTATAGTATTGAATGACGTTCACTGAAATGCCATCTTTCTTTGTTTTGAAGGAGGCTTCAACGATCCTCGGTCCATGAGATTCCCACTGCTTGAATAATTGGTCTGTCTTAAATCTTTGATTACTGGTGAATAGTATGGATGTCGTGCTTTTATTAAAGTGACAGAAACGTTTACACCACCCATACTAATGTGGGTGCTATGAAGTGCATATTCCTCTAACTAGTGTATTTCGTATAAACATGTAACGTATATTACTTAAGGGAAAGCTGTTGTGGTACTCTCTGGTTCTGATACATTTCTTCAAATGCTTATTTATTCATTCTAGTATGTAAACCATGTGTTCACATAGGCCTGCTACGTTCAGTGTTATACGAGAGAGATGATCATAAAACATTCTTCAAAGTGAACGTAATATCTACTTGTGACACGAAAGTGAAGATACTCAATCGTTCAAAGTTGACTACCTGACATGTTAGAACCATACATGCTTTGCAGCAGGACATCCAACTATGAAAAACTGCAATTTACCCACTAATAAACAGAATCATTTATGGATTTGTTCTTTATTCTCTTCCTAAACAACACTTCATTCTTATACAATATCAATGTTTATTGCTACTTTGCTTTGTCCACAGGAATACCTCCTTCTGATAATATGGTTGACATCGCAACCCAGTTGACGGGTATTCTATCTAAAGTAGAGAACCACAGCACAACATTATATCAATCATACCAGCCGAATACCCTGCATATCATCTCAATTTACAAGTTCACCTAACATAACACTTGGGACTTTTGATCGATTTCACTCAGGATTCAAATGGTAACAGATGTTGGTTACTTAGTAACTAGATGACAGTAAATAGTTTAGAGTTTATAACTATCAAAGAATATGATGGTGAACATTCGTCATTGTTGAGAAAGTAAACTAGATTCAATCAGGATTACGTCGTTTAGAAATCAAATAATTCAGTTCACTACAATACCTTGTAATGTTTCCAAAAACTTAGCACAACGGCGACTATCACAATGAGAACAGATATAACCGAAAATGATATTAGAATGCTCATTAAGTGATCTGCCAAATCTGCTTTGATTGCTGCACCAATCAGTAATCCACATGTGAATAATACCAAACTGATTACAAAGACTGCAAGTTTGACAATAGCATCTAACTGTGCATTCCAAACTCCTAATGCTGTTGCCATGCAGATAGACTGAAAATGAGAAAGAATTTTATAGTTCTAATAGAATACATAGTCATTCATATGTGCTTGTATTGTATATGAATGCTGATAATAATGTTAGCTGAAGGTATGAATTCATTTTCCGAAAATGACTATTTTAAATTTGACACAATTAGTTCACTTACTATTTATTTACTTGAACACATAAATATTGAGACAAAGGTACACCGAATACATATTCACCATATATTTCACTTGTTTTGTGTGAGGGTCGTCATACTGCAGGACTACCGAAACTGAAGAAGGTGGTTTTCTCATGGAACCACACTCGGGGCCTTCAACCTAAGAGTTAGATCCACAAGGTAGTGGAGCAACATTAGTAGATGCAGCCTCACGCTAGCCGGTGACCATCGATTAGCTCATACACCTCTGGATCCGAAAATGACTATTTCAAATTTGACATAATTAGTTTACTTACTATTTATTTCTTTGAACACATAAATATTGGTACAAAGGGGCACCGAATACATATTCACCATACATTTTGCTTGATTTATGTCAGGGTTACAATACTGCCTTAAACATGAAGGTTGGATCCACAACGCAATGGAAGAACATTAGGAAATGCAGCACCACGCTAGCTGGTGACCAACGATTGGTTCATACGCCATTTGTTCCCTCTAGATCCTGAAGCCCATATGCAACATCGAGTTGATATCAGGGACTTCAAAATCACCTAGGTGGATCTTCAATACCTGTCAACTCTGTGAGATCAAAGGGGCATTTGACTTCGTCCTCTCAATTTTGTAGACAACATCCGCGCCTCGAGAAGGCAGTGAGTAGGATTTCACTGGCATAGGCTCTATATGTGTGGCCATGTGAGAGAATATCGAGAGAAAGAGCTGAAATTTCTGGCATATCTATCGCAACAGTTCGAAGATTTGAATCAACTTGTAGATCAGACATCACATCGGATTATTACCTACAAGCAGTACTCTCACTCTCATTTGCAAACCTTTTATTATATTGAATTATATTAAACAGACTAATAAAGTAAATGTGAAAAGATTATCAGAAATTCTTACATAAATAATTACAAGCGCGACATTCAGTGGATATTTCTCGTTTATCTTCTTCACGAGTGCGATTAACAAGGCTATCACACATGCAATCAAACTAAAAAATAAAACAGAAATATCTGTTGAGCATAACATGATTAACTCCTACTGTATCTGTTCTAGGACTCTTGCCGATCTGAATTCCAGGAGAAGAAGAAGGTTGAGCGTAGAATCGGCAACCCTATCCCGTAGAAAACAACTTTGCTAAGAGAAAACGATAACCAGAATAGACCTCCGATTTCAAGCAAGAATTATGATGACTCATGATGGGAGCTGAGATCCATCGGAATTCAAGAGGCCGATGTTTGTTCTAACAACCAAACCAGCAATTTTTATGTCTCCTTATTGATTGGCTTATTGTTGTCAGTACCACTAGAAAATGGCATGTTCACATCTAATGTGATTTCAATTGTACTAAATATATTCTGCACTGTGTTCCTTGTACTAATTAATCTTGAGTTAATTTCATCAAGCTCATTTACTTACTCTGAAGAAGTGGCTTATATTAGGTGACGGAACATCAGAATTACGATTTTTCCACTCATTGTTTGGAATAATAGTAACAATAATATTACACTTTCAATTTATTTGAAGCTATCCAGTTCAGCCTTGACATACATAGATCTTAATCATTCTGCGTTAATATTAATTACCATTGATGATTGATTGAATTCACTTAGTATTGTTGTTTCCTTGTATCTTCCCATTGATGTTCAGCATTTCAATTAATCAGTCTCTTATTGCCATGTGAGCATACTGTGAGCACTGCATCGATATTGCCCTCATTCAAAAGCATTGTAAGCAAAGATGGGTGGTGGCTAGCAGTGGGATCCAGTTTGACGCGCGTTTCGTCTTATTTGGGAGTGATCAGTCGGGTGTACCTACATACAAGCGTTGATGTTCAATCTGGGACTCGAGCCCAGAATCATTCGCTTTACACGTTATTACGTTATTCACTTAGCTACTTAGACTTGATAACGCGATGTTACGCACGGTATGAACATACACATATATCCTGCTACCACTGAGTGAGCGATGCAGTTGTTTAAAAACGGGAACTAGGTAAGGATGGCAAAGCAATTGATAAAGTAGTGAAACGTCATCAGGTGAGATGGCAGGGATATGTGTTACGCATGCATATAGGTAAAAGACTTCGCATACGTCGGTCAAAAAAGAGACCAGTGGATGAAGAAATCAGGAATAAGTGCTGGAAGTGGATAGGACACACATTGAGGAAAGCACCACAATGCATCACAAGGCAAGTCTTCACTTGGAATCCACAATTCTAAGGAGAAGAGGAGGTTCGATGAACACATTACGCCGAGTAATGGAGACAAATATGAAGACAATGAACAAGAAATAGAAGAGAAGGCACAGAACAGAGTGGGATGGAGAATGCTGTTCGTCAGCCTATACTCAATCGGGAGTAACAAGAGTTAGTAAGTAAGTAGGTAACCCTGTAATTAATCACAATGTTCAATCACCATCTTATATTCAAGTAAATTGTTGAACGAAGATAATGAATGATTTGTAATATAAAAATGATATAACATACAGCAATAAACCAACAATAATGGATGGTATCAATTGCCCGCCACTTTGACCAGCCATCCCACTACATAAAGACGATTATTATTATCATTATTATTAGTTGTTTAATTTACAGTAATGACGAGAGCATTATGATGACAAATGATACTGATATTTGTATTGCAACAAGTATAAGCACCTATCATTGTGAATGATTTCATTATTAATAAAGCATAATCTACTGTTTTGGTATATGTGGATACAACCGTTATACGATTATCATGTTGCATAATATTCATCACATTGATTCCTTCAATGTTCTTCATTCCAAGATATTCAACCATAGCAGGCATTACTTCCAATGTGGTTTCCTAGAATAAACATTAAAAAAATAACCATATGAAAGTTTCATCATAAATGTGATTTATCACTGAATATGCTGTATTCAAAGAGGAAACGAGTGGAGGTGAGTGTGGTGTATGCTACTGATGTTGACAGATATAAGTAGTATGTATCATCAATTGAAAGTGATATGCCTTGTGACAGAAGTCCAAGAAGTCTAAAGAGAAGAGAACGGGAAGTGATAGGTGTGGAGACGGAAGAACAGTCAAGTCGGAGACGGTTGATTGACATTTTGCAAATTATGTACTTACTGTATGGTTCTCACATTTTACTGAGTTGTTCTGTAATTTAGTATTCAAATACTATTGGTTGTTACACATGGCGTTCTCGTTCACCACTATACTATCTACAATCATATTAGTGGTTGGATTATATTCAAGAAGTTTATGTCAAAAAAAGTTAATTACAGGAATCAAACTCCAAGGTAAATTCGTTCATTTGTTTACTCTGAAGAGGTAGCTTACATTGTCACGAAGCGTCAGGAGTATGATTTTCTTACTCATTGAGACAGTCGTATGTACTTGATTATGAGATTGCAGAACATCTTAGTACAGTGAATACCTCATTTACAAAATGGTAATCGATTGTCTCCAACCTGACTGTTCCTTCGGCAAGTGTCAATCAATCATATCATACTTCATTGTTCTTTCCTTCCCACACTAATCATCCTGTGTTCTCGTTATCTTACCTTCGATTTTAGTAACCATCTACGCCAAGCACTTCACTTTTCACTGAACATATATACTACCTGTATCTTTCGACATCAGTAGCACATATCACATGACTCATATTTATGCTTAACAATCTTAACTTGTTTCAATAAGTGACTAATTCTATCACATTTACTAATATATATATACGCAAAAAGGTACATTCAAATAACATCGTCAATAAACCAGTGTAATGATATAAGTGATTAGCAGAATAATTAATTGATTCATTGATAATATGTCTTTGATTGGGATCATGAATCGATTGATGTTAGAACAACATTGAAAACCTGGAAGTACTGGATGACTCTTCAGTAGTGCACATCCATGATCCTGCTCGTGGGATTCGAATCTAGGACATTCGATCACGCGTGAGAATGCTTAATCTCTAAAACCCCACACTGATATTATGTCTGTTTAATTGAATAGAAGCTACATTCAGAAATTACTCAATAGGAGTTTGAACTATCAGGTGATCAACAAATTACTCATACACGTCTGAATTAGGTATTGTCAATGTACATGATAAGGGATCATGAAATAAAATATCAGTTAGATCATTTTTAATAATTCACTTCAATTTGAGTATATACAGAAATATGACTACCTACATCAACTATTCAGTATTATATCTACAGCTTAGATTCATAATATGACGCCTATAACCTGAACACTTGAACGCTTGAACCCTCACAAGACGCATATGAGAAATCAGAAAACAAGTGAAAGGAATGTTATTCCAAATATTGTCAATTATGGTACAACATTGTCAGGTATTCATAGATTTTAGGAAAAACCAAATCATCATTACAGTCCCCCAATCTGCAAACAGGAGGTTATTAGCATTGTCCAATAGGGAAGCTACACGTAGTTATTCTGGATTATTCTTCTATAAAAGGATTAAGTGAGATATCTACAGCTCTTTCTGAGCTTCTTATAGGGCTTCCTCGAGCTCATCCCTGGACTGTCCACACATAAGGTAACTATATTATATACGTATATATAATCATATTCCTTTCATTCAAAGTTTCCATTTGACTTATTGGCTACCATTAAACGAGTTACTATTCCCGAGTTATCCTCATTCTATTAGTTGCACTCTCTCACACTCACAGCCGCTTTTGTCTTGATCTTGTTTAACCTTTATTTACTATTTCATGATATGATGAGGTTTGATTTAGTTGTATATAAACTCCAGATGTATGAAGTGCATGATTCATATTGCGGAGGGTGATATTGGTGTCCTAGACCAAACTGTCTGTATGAGGTGAGAGGCTACTATCTCGATGAACTAATACGAACTCAGAATTGATTCTGCACTGTTCATACTGATTTATGCGTCATTGTCTCTGGTCAACAATCATTGACTATTCAAACATTTGGAAATATGTGATAAGGTGAAAAGTAGGAAACTACACTATTCCTCTCTCTCTCTCTGTCTCTCGTTCATGTCAATCACTACTGCCAATATTGTAATTGAAACAATCAAAATTTTACTTACTAATATTTAATCGTATTACTGAAACTGTAAGTTGAGCAGAACATTCACTCGAAGTGATTATTATTTTCTCACTGTGTGTGTTCGTTTTTCTTGTACCCTTCCAAAGACTACCAATAATCATGATTTGTGTACTGAGCTTGATATTATACACTATTCGTCCGATAGTGCAGTTAGACAGATAGACATGTACACCAATGACAGATTTGTTGAAAACCTGTCAAATTAGTCTTTTTTGATATTCAATCATCGTGTAGAGATGAAAACCGATAGAAAAGCGTTGGTAACCAATCGCTACTGATGATCACTGAACACTTCAATCAATACATCATTTCAGTCCATCGGTCAGTCAACAACATCGTAGAACTTTGTACGTATGTATATCAGTTGAAGTTGTCATGCCACATTAGAACAGAGATGCAATTGTCGATTGAAATCCCATAGTGGTAAAGGTTGTAAGTGCATAAACAGTAGTCGGAAACAATAGGGTTTGAAGATGTTATTCAATGAGTATAATCCACTGAAATAAATCTGGAAAGAGAAAAAAGAAACGGACATGAAGAATTCGGAAGAATAGGATTTGGGAGAACACAAAGAGTGGATGAACCTGAGCCATTGCAAACGATTTTGAGCCATGTCATTCAAGGTCTCTAACCATCGGTTGCTATCGTCTGGCGGGTCTCAACAAAGTGGTTTACACCTACCAACATGGCACAGTCCACTTGTTAATGACCTCATGGACTTGTGCCATGATTCGATCTGGCCGCCCCTACCTTTCTTCTAACATACACCTACACCTTAAAACATCGCTCGTCGGAGCAGTTGGTGGTTGTGCATGCATAACACGTGTCCCAGTCGTCTCAACTGATGAAGTTTCACTACGTCATCAATTGAATTGCCATTATTAACTAGTACCTGCTTCTTAATAACTGAATTAATTACTCGGTTGTCCCAGGATATACGACCAATGCTTCGAAGACAATTATGATCAAACACTAGTAACTTACGAATATCCTCTGCTCTTACCGGCCATGTTTCACAGCCATAAAGTAGAACGGAACAAACTGATGTGCAGCAAACCCGTCCTTTGTTTGGTGGATGGATATCTCGCCTACGACACAAATGATGCAATTTGGCAAAGCTAGTCGAGGGTTCTGTACCCGTGCTGAGATTTCGTCACACACCACACCACAAGTGCAGACGAAACTCAAAAGATAAGTGAAGCGGTCGACACACTCAACTACTTTACTCCCTAGCATAAGTTCACGCGCCAATGCAACCCAATCATGAAGCAACATTCTGCATTTCGAGGGGGAGAATCGCACGTCAACGACAAAGTGAAACAAGAATGGAGAGAGTGAACACCATTTGAAGTAATCAATTCTGATGATAGTCCGCCATAAACTCTCACTCGACCAGTTGTGTTCAAGTGAAGACCATGTATAACATTTATTTACTTCATTGGTACTGCTTTCAAGAACAAACATTGCTATAAAACCTGTAGGGGACGTTAGATCCCCAGACCTCACTTGGAAAAGGACCTAATTTTGTAATTCTATTTAGAAAATTTGAATTTCTTTGTGTTCGCACCAAAAGCGCCATTGTCACATTCATTTAATATTTCCCAATCGGGATATATCTGAAATATTATTGGTCCGTTGTGTCATTTAGTATGCTATTTTGTAACTGTCCCTAAGGACGGTTTTCTGATGTATATATGTTTTGATTTGTGTTTGTCGTTATCGCTCGTTTCTGGTTGTTTGCGGAATGTACTTCCCCAATTCAAGCTTGAATATCTTCCTAAACTTAGTGGAGCTTGGACGAATTAAATAGCTAGCTTATTTGTCTTTGGTCACGAGTCTTTGTTCCGTTCGCACTCTAAGTGAACTCGTAACCGCTTCACACATAGCAGAACCTCACGATCTATACAACCATTTCAAAGTTGAAAACCAGATTAGTTTTCTCTAGTCAACTCCTCACAAGATTTATTCAAGCTTATATATATATATCATTTAAAAGCAGATTTCCTTCAAATGAAGTTTACTTGGATCTCAATGGTGTTTGGAAACAAACTTCATATTTCACATTTCAATATGTATAGCATTGGAATTAGTGGAAAAAAAACACTAAGGAGAAGGAATTCATACATTAATGATACTGATGACTGTAGCTTACCTGTAACGACGACGTTGAACGAACTGATTTCATCTTCCAAGTTGGATCTAAAATATCCCTCAGTCATTAGATAGATTTCTAATGAATATTTTGTTTATTCATATTATCTATTAAAGTTTGATCAGGTTTGAACTGCTTCAATTGATTCATACTCATATATCTGATCAAGGTTCATATGTATAGGGCAACAGTCAATTAGAAACTCAATATAACAAACATAATCAAAATGATACAGAAAGCGCAAACATCAGTGTTTGTTAATTTTTATTTCAATAGTTTTGTGACCAGATATGAGAACTATTCACTCCATTTCATAAGACTTAGATATCTGTTGCTCTATTCATCTACACATTCAATAGACTACACAAGAAATAATGTAGTGAACGAGAACACAAATGTTTAAATACACAATTACAGAACGTCTTGGTCAAATCTGACAACCATACAGTATACACTTCATTTGCAAAATGTCAATCAATTGTCTCAGAATTCATTGTTCCCGCTCTTAACTCCTTGACCTTCTCGACCTTCCGCTCGCAGACATTCTATTCCTCACTTGTGTTACATACTACTTACGTCGACATAACTAGCACACAACAAAACAGTGTACATTAAGTTCATCACCCAAATCGTAGTTACCGGTAACTAGAAATAACTGAATAGACACACAGAGAATGATAATCAGTCTACTTCAAAAGACATTCTCCATCCAGTTGAGTACAGATGTGCTAAAGAAAAAACAATCGCGAATTCCAATCCAATGGTTGACTGATATGATGAAGAACATTCTGATCTGGTCAACTTTCAAACTAAATGGTTCACCAATATTTACATTTGTGGTTTCCCATCACACTTCTGATCCTCATTTAGTGATGTACCAAACATCCTATCGAAATATCCAAACAGCATACCGAAATCGATTCAAGGTAAACTACATTAACCGGTCAAACGATTCAGAGTCCGATTCCCCGTGTCGTCGGTGTGGATCTGCACATCTGGAGGTCCTCATATTACAATTCATAACTGTCTACTGCTTCTTCATTTTCAACAGTGGTCTAAAAACAGTTCGTGATTAAAACTATGAAAATTCTATGATTTAGGCAAAACTCTATACTCATTTGTTGCTAAACAATCGGTACCTACATCCAACTATACAATTGAAATTAAAGAACTTCCCAAACTCAGCACAGCTAACAATTACTCTGACTCATTTCAGTGCTCTGATATATAGATCTGTGTTCTGTGAATTTCAAACGAAGTGGAGTAGGATTGTTATCACTTTTCACGTGACAATTTGATGAAATCATCATGCTTATCAAACAACATATATATTGTGATGCTAGTTAATAGAGATCAAATGACAGTTTTGTATCACTTCCAAGTGTGAGGTTTGTCAAGAAAGGATAGTATTGCGATATCATTTTCCATGATATCATCCGAGAGAGATTGCATCTACTTCTTAAATTTCGAGTGTTAGACATTATGAGTCAATCGAAGCTGGACCACCATGGAAACCTTCATGCTGATCTCCTTGCAATGATTATTATTTGCTTATTTACTTGAATAAACTATTAAATTAAATAAATAAAGTATTTACTGAATGATTTCTAGGGATTTAACATCCCCAACATCCTGAGAATGCATCTTAATACGTACACATTCGTCAACTTTTCGTTCGTCCGCTATTCATCGAGGGCATGGCTATTTCATGTTCCTATATAACGATAAGAATTGTGAATAAAATAGTAGCATACTACTGTGTGGTGATTATTCAATCGTGTTATTTGTCTCATTGTTATTCAACACGCTCTAGTATCTAACTAGATTGATTTACTTGAAACATCGAAGAAGAGTAGACCACTTGATTCTGACTGAGATACAGCTTATACTGAATTCACGTGGACATAAAAGTATCGGAGTTACTTTGAATGTTTGTTAGACATTTTCGGTCATTAATCATCAAATCATATCTATTTATTAGTTGAATTCATGAATAGGTTGATGATAGACCAGTATGAAATACCTGGATGCATTGGACGACTGTTTTGTTCAAGTGTGGTACGCCTCAAAAGGGTCCACCCACGATACTAACACATGTGATTCGGTCACAGGACCTATCGTTTTGGCGAGTGAACGCTTAATCTCTAGGACACTAATCCGGCATACAATAGTGTTAATATCTAACTGCAACTAATATATTTACTTCACCTCACTACCGATTATTTCCGTCATCTTTAGAAACTATCGATTAGATGAATCCACTTTATAATCATATGTGTAATTCACTTGTTACGATGAGTTCGTCTCTATCAGATGACAGAATCCAGTGAATACTGCAGTACTACTCCACAATTGGACATGTTTTGCAAACATTACACAGAACTGTCATGTCACATGTTAGTACACTTCTTGATTACGTAATACAAGGAAATCATCTCATGTATGATAACTACTCTAATCAAAATGATCCTTAATTGAGAAAACTAATCAACACTGAAGATGGATAACAATGATTGAAATCACTTTATATACGTTACATTGTAATCAATTAGAACAAAAATAAACACATGTAATCAGTTTACACACACACACACGGTTTTGATTGATCCCATATTAAGTCAACAACAACAATAACAACAACAAAATCCAGAAGGTTCTCATCGATCCAGTATTCAACTTCAATGTTCTGTTATTTGGAACTGGAATATAGAACTATTGGTCTTGTTGGCATTAATGATATCCGTATTGATTGATGAAGTTAAAAAGAATACGGTATATAAAAATATAGATGCCAATGCATAATTTGGATAAAAGAAAAGATATCTTGATTTGCCAACAGTTGAGTAACTTAGAAATATTGTTACCTGTAGAAAAGAGATAACACATTGGCCAGTATGAAGATTGTAGTAATGTGAATGGTTGACTTGACGAGTCGATCTAAATTAGATGCACAATTGAAATCCTAGAAACACTAGAGGTCATTCTGCCATAATATGGAACTCTTCATAGTACACAACCATGATCATGCAGCCTCAGTTATCTATTAGTTAGGTATTCGCGTGTGGGATCGAAAGTCCCAGGTTCGAGTCCTGTGTTTGGGATCGTAGATGAGCACTGTTGAAGAACCTCATACTAGGGCGAAACATCCATTCAATGCTTCGATGTTTTCAATAGTGATCTAGTTTAGATCGATTCGTCAATTGAACTGTTTAAAACATTCATAAGCTTGGATTTCATATGCGTAATTCGATAACCAGATTAGAATAATTGATGATATTTCTTGTGTAATTTCTTAAGTAAGAAATATTATCGAAAATGACATAAGTGGAGTTTTTCAACTGAAATTAGGGGTGAAATTCATTTAATATTGTTTACTTGAATCTTATTATTGATGTTTACGACTGTAATTGATCAGTCTCTCTCTTTAGTGAAATATATGCATTATGTGAGAGTTGCCTCGATATTGCCTGACTTCACAAGTATTACAAGCGAAGATGAATAGTGGTTAGTAGTGGAATCTTGAACACGCGTTTCGTCATAGTTGGCACTCATCAAATGGATGTACTTGAATCTCAGATTTGATGTTAACTCTGGGCCTCGAACCCAGTACCGTTCGCTTAAAACGCCATCACGTTATCTACTTAGCCACTGAGTCCATAAAGCCATTTGCTTGTGCATCCCATCGCTCAGTGTTCGAGTCTCAGTATGAACCGAACTCTGTGATGTAGGTAAGTACGACTGTTGAACCATGTTGAAATTTAAAGCGATTGGTCCCTTATTTATAATTCCCGATAGAGTAATGAGAATATGGAGTTGATCGGAAAAATGTGATGTATTTACGCTATACATTTCGATCGAGATCATGAAACGATTGATGTTAGACCACCATTGGAAATCCTGGAAGTATTGGAAAACGGTTTCGTCCTATTACGGAACTCCTCAGCAGTGCATATCCGCGATCCTGCATGAGCCATTTGAACCCAGGATGTCAGGGCTTGCTCGCGAACACTTGATCTGTATTACACGGACCCGGTATGTAACGGTGTGAATGCTTAACTTCTATCGATCAATGAATGGTTACGCAACACATCATCCATTGTCTGAACTAGATACCTATCTCTGTCCGACACGTGTTCGACTTCATTTGTTATCTCAGTCTCTCATCACAATCACATATCACTCAGAATATCGATGTCTGTTCACATTGAACCATATCATGTTTAAGTCATTTTCAGTGGAGACCTCAATAAGGCAATGTAGAATTCATTTGAGACAAACAGTTCACTTCTACTTCAAAGCCATCATTCTATCAACAAAAAATGTACATCAATTTAACTCACGATGAACATTAATATTTGTGTACCTATGAGAACACCGATCGTATAATACTGAAAACAAGAAGATGATTCAGTGAATTCATTTGAACAATTCAACATTACATTTACATTGTACAATACTCAAACATGACTATATAGGATTGAGTCAGTGTGTACATCTGGAAGAGAAGACAATTTAATCACGTTTATCTCATGTTGCATTAAGTAAATCCGATTCACCTCTCTTTATGTTACCGTGTGTAGAGTAGGACATATCTGCATATATTTATGCCAGGGTTCGCTCTACACCAGCTTGAATAATTGATCTGTCTTAAATTTTGAATTGAAAACAATGTATATGGATTACTGATAAATAGGATGGATGTTGTGCTTTTATCAAAGTGACAGAAACGTTTACACCACCCATACTAATGTGGGTGCTATGAAGTGCATATTCCTCTAATTAGTGTATTTCGTATAAACATGTAACGTAAATTACTTAAGGGAAAGCTGTTGTGGTACTCTCTGGTTCTGATACATTTCATCAAATGCTTATTTATTCATTCTAATATGTAAATTTGTGTTCACGTAGGCCCTTTACGTTCAATGTTATACCAGAGAGATGATCATAGAACATTCTTCAAGATGAACGTAATATCTACTTGTGATACGAAAGTGAAGATACTCAGTCGTTCAAAGTTGACTACCTGACATGTTAGAAAGATGCACATTCTGTAGCAGATATCCAACTATGAAACACTGCAACTCACCTTTATGTGGACAGAATCATTTATGGATTTGATCTTTATTCTCTTGCTAAACAACCCCTCACTCTTATACCATCTCAATGTTTATCACAACTTTGTTTTATCCATATGAATTCCTCCTTCTGATAATCTGGTTGACTTTCCAAATCGGATGACAGGTGTCCCATCTCAAGCATAAGACTACAGTACTACATGATAACAAGCATAACAACCGAATACCCTGAATATCATCTCAATTTACAAGTTCAGCTATCATGATACTTTGGACTTTTGATAGATTTTACTCAGAATTCAAATGTTAACAGATGTTGATTACTTACTAAATAGATGATGGTGAACAGTTTAGGGTTTGGAACTATCATATAATATGATGGTAAACATTCCTAATTGTTGAGAAAGTAAACTAGATTCAATCAGGTTAACGTCATTTAGAAATCTAATAATTTAGTTTGCTATAATACCTTTAAATTATACCAAATACTTAGCACAACCGCGACTATCAAAGTGACAACAGATATAACCATAAGGGATAATGCAATACTAGTTATGTGATCCGCCAAATCTGTTTTAATCGCTGCACCAATCAGTAATCCACATGTGAATAATGCCAAACTGATTACAAAGACTGCAAGTTTGACAATAGCATCTAACTGTGCATTCCAAACTCCGAATGATGTTGCCATGCAGATAGACTGAAAATGAAAAATAATATAATAGTTCTAATAGAATACATGTTCATTCATATGTGCTTGTACTGTATATGAATGCTGATAATAATGTTAGCTGAAGGTATGAATTCATTTTCCGAAAATGACTATTTTAAATTTGACACAATTAGTTTACTTATTATATATTTATTTGAACAAATAAATATTGAGACAAAGGGGCACTGAATACATATTCACCATACATTTCACTTGATTTGTGTGAAGGTTGTGATACTGCCAGGCTGCCGAGACTGAAAAAGGTGGTTTTCTTGTCGAAACACATTCAGAGCCTTCAACCTAAAGGTTGGATGCACAACTCAGTGGAGCATCATTAGGAGATGCAGCCCCACGCAAGCCGATGCCCAAAGATTGGTTCATGCGCCATTTGTTGCCTCTAGATCCTGAAGCCCATGTGTAACATCGGTTTGAAATCAGGGACTTCGAACTCACCTAGGTGGATCTTCAATACCTGCCAATTATGTGAGAGCAACGAGCATTCGCTTTCATCCTCTCAATTTTGTAGACAACACCCGCGCCTCGAGAAGGCAGTGAGTAGGGTTTCAATAGCATAGGCTCTATATGTGTGGCCATGTGAGAGAATTTCGAGAGAAAGAGCTGAAATTTCTGGCATATCTATCGCAACAAATCGAAGATTTAAATCAACTTGTAGATCAGTCAGGATTTCGCTGTCGCAAGCCTCTTCGTTGTCATCACAACCAGTCACATCGGATTATTATCTTCAAGCTGTACTCTTACTCTCATTTACACACCCTTTATTATATTGAATTATATTAAACAGACTAACAAAGTGAATGTGAAAAGATTATCAGAAATTCTTACATAAATAATTACAAGTGCGACATTCAGTGGATAGTTCTCATTTATCTTCTTCACGAAAGCAATCAAAAGGGCTATCACAGATGCAATTAAACTACAAAATAAAACAGAAATATCTGTTGAGCATAACATGAATAACTCCTACCGTAGCTGTTCTAGGACTCTTGCTGATCTGAATTCCAGGAGAAGAAGAAGGTTGAGCGTAGAATCGTCAACCCTATCCCGTAGAAAACAACTTTGCTAAGAGAAAACGCTAAACAGAATAAACCTCCGATTTCAAACAAGAATGATGATGCCTCATGATGAAAGCCGAGATCGATCGGAAGTCACAAGGCCGATGTTTCTTTTAACAATCAAACCAGCAATTTTTATGTCTCCTTATTGATTGGCTTATTGTTGTCAGTACCACTAGAAAATGGCATGTTCACATCTATTGTGATTTCAATTGTGCTATAAATATTCTGCACTGGATACTTTGTATTATTTAAACTCGAGTTAATTCCATCAAACGTATTTGGTTACTGTGGAGACGTGGCTAATATTAGGTGACGAAACATCAGAATTACGATTTTTCTACTCATTGTTTGGAATAATAGTAACAACAATATTACACTTTCTAGCCAATGTTCAATTTATTTGAAACCATCCAGTTCATCCTTGACATAAATACATTTTAATCATTCTGCCTAAAATAATAATTACCATTGATGAATTGTAACGAATCCATATTGAGGATTGAATATCGGTCAAACACTATCAGCAACAACCTACTGTGGGAGAAAACAAACCAAATTCCAGTGGAGGAAGAAATCAGGAAGAAGTGCTGGAAGTGGATAAGACACATACTGGGGAAAGCACCCAAATGCATCACAAGGCATGTCTTCACTTGCAAACCTCAATTCTAAGGAGAAGAGGAAGATCAATGTACATATTACGCCAAGAAATGGAGATAAATATGAGAAGAATGAACAACAACTAGAAAGGAAGGCACAGAACAGAGTGGATTGGAGAATGCTGATCGACAGCCTTTACTCAATCGGGAGTAACAAGAGCTAGTAAATAAGTAGGCAACCCTGTAATTAATCAAAATGTTAAATCACCATCTTATATTCAAGTGAATTATTCAAAAAAGATTATGAGTAATTTCTAGAATAAAAATGACATAACATACATTATTAAACCAGCAATAGTGAACGCTATCCATTGTCCGGATTCTTGAACAATCATCTTACTACATAAAGACAATTATGATTATTATTATCATTGCTTGAGTAAATTACAGTAATGACGAGAGCATTATGATGACAAATGATACTGATATTTGTACTGTAACAAGTATAAGCACCTATCATTGTGAATGATTTCATTATTAATAAAGCATAATCTACTGTTTTGGTATATGTGGATACAACCGTTATACGATTATCATGTTGGATAATATTCATCACATTGATTCCTTCAATGTTCTTCATTCCAAGATATTCAACCATAGCAGGCATTACTTCCAATGTGGTTTCCTAGAATAAACATTAAAAAAATAACCATATGAAAGTTTCATCATAAAT
The DNA here is from genome assembly GCA_944470365.2 of Schistosoma intercalatum. NCBI lineage: Eukaryota > Metazoa > Platyhelminthes > Trematoda > Strigeidida > Schistosomatidae > Schistosoma > Schistosoma intercalatum. Next base: position 2,460,551 of record OX103729.1, read on the forward strand.
GTGATTTATCACTGAATATGCTGTATTCAAAGAGGAAACGAGTGGGGGTGAGTGTGGTGTGTGCTACTGATGTTGACAGATATAAGTAGTATGTATCACCAATCAAAATTAAAATGCCTTGAGACAGAAGTCAAAGTAGTTTAAATACAAGAGAACAGAGAATGTATGGTGTGGAAACGAAAAAAACAGTCAAATCGGAGACGGTTGATTGACATTTTGCAAATTATGTACTTACTGTATGGTTCTCACATTTTACTGAGTTGTTCTGTAATTTAGTATTCAAATACTATTGATTGTCACACATGGCGTTCTCGTTCACCACTATACTATCTACAGTCATATTAGTAGTTGGATTATATTCGAGAAATGAACGTGAAAAAAGTTAATTACAGGAATCAAACTCCAAGGCTTAACTTGTTGTTGTCAAATAAATTTTTCGTTATATCCCTCTGAGTAGAAAAAATGGTATTTCTAATGTTTCGTAAAGTAATGTAAGCTACCTCTTCACAGAGTAGTTAAATTCGTTTATTAGTTTACTCAGAATTGATTCTGCACTGTTCATACTGATTTATGCGTCATTGTCTCTGGTCAACAATCATTGACTATTCAAACATTTGGAAATATGTGATAAGGTGAAAAGGGGCAAACTACACTATTCCTCTCTCTCTCTCTGTCTCTCGTTCATGTCAATCACTACTGCCAATATTGTAATTGAAACAATCAAAATTTTACTTACTAATATTTAATCGTATTACTGAAACTGTAAGTTGAGCAGCACATTGACTTGAAGTGATTATTATTTTCTCACTCTGGTGTGTGTGATCTTTTTAATTGTACCCTTCCATAGACTACCAATAATCATGATTTGTGTACACTATTCGTCCGATAGTCTAGTTAGACAGATAGACATGTACACCAATAAAATAATTTTTGAAAACCTGTCGAATTAGATGTTTTTTTGAAATGCTATCATCGTGTAGAGATGAAAACCGAAAGGCAAGCGTTGGTAACCAATCGCTACTGATGTTAACTGAACACTTCGATCAATATATCATTTCAATCCGTCGGTCAGTCAACAACAACGTAGAACTTCGTACGTATGTACATCAGTTGAAGTAGTCATACCACATTAGAACAGACATACAATTGTCGATTCAAATCCCATAGTGGTAGAGGTTGTAAGAGCATATTTTGCAAATTTACGATTGACTTTACGGTATTCAGATTTTATTGAGATAGTCTGTAATTTTGTGCTAAATACATTCGATTATCCCCACCCGTGTTCTTGTTCACTACAGTGGTAGAGGTTGTAAGAGCATAAACAGTAATCGGAAGCATTAGAGTTTGAAGATGTTATTCAGTGAGTATAATCCACTGAAATAAATCTGGAAAGAGAAAAAAGAAACGGACATGAAGAATTCAGAAGAATAAGATTTGGGAGAACACAAAGAATGAATACATCTGCGCCATTGTAAATGATTTTAAGCCGTGCCATTCAAGGTCTCTAACCATCGGTTGCTATCGTCTGGCGGATCTCAACCAAGTAGTTCACACCTACCAACATGGCTCAGTCCACTTGTCAATGACCTCATGGACTTGTGCCATGTTTCGATCTGGCCGCCCCTACCTTTCTTCTAACATACACCTACACCTTAAAACATCGCTCGTCGGAGCAGTTGGTGGTTGTGCATGCATAACACGTGTCCCAGACGTATCCACCGATGATATTTCACCACTTCATCAATTGAATTGCCATTAATAATTAGTACCTGAGCTACAAATCTTTTAGTACCTGTTTCCGAACAGCTGCATTATTTACTCGGTTGTTCCAGCATATACGACCAATGGTTCGAAGACAATTATGATCAAACACTAGTAACTTACGAATATCCTCTGCTCTTGCCGGCCACGTTACACAGCCATAATGTAGAACGGAACAAACTGCTGTGCAGTAAACCCGTCCTTTGTTTGGTGGATGGATATCACGCTTACGCCATAAATGACGCAAGTTGGTAAAAGCTAGTCGAGCGTTCTGTATCCGTGCTGAGATTTCGTCACACACCACACCACTACGGCTGATGAAACTCCCAAGATAAGTGAAGCGGTCGACACACTCAACTACTTCACTCCCTAGCATTAGTACACGTGCCAATGCAACCCAATCATGAAGCAACATTCTGCATTTCGAGGGGGAGAATCGCACGTCAACGACAAAGTTAAACAAGAATGGAGAGTGGACAGTCCTGATGAACACCACTTGAAGTAATCAATTCTGATGATAGTTCGCCATAAGCTCTCACTCGACCAGTTGTGTTCAAACGAAGAGCATGTATAACATGTATTTACTTCGTTGGTACTGCTTTCAAGAACAAAAATTGCTATAAAACCTGTTGGGGAGGTTTGACCCCCAGAACTCACTTGGAAAAGGACCTAATTTTGTAATTCTATTTAGAAAATGTGAATTTCCTTGTCTCCGAGTCTTTGTTCCGTTCGCATACTAAGTGAACACGTAACCGCTTCACACCTAGCAGAACCTCAAGATCAACAGAGTCAAATGCCACCTTCAAGTCAAGAGACACTAACATTGTGTGACGTCTAAAAGTGTCTGTGTTCTGACACCTAACCTAATGTGAATATCTGGTCTATACAACCATTTCAAAGTTGAAAACTAGATTAGTTTTCTCTAGTCAACTCCTCACAGGATTTATTCAAGCTTATATATATAATTTAGAAGTAGATTTCCTTCCATTGAAGTTTACTTGAATCTCAATGTTGTTTGCTTAGACTAGTTATACATAGGTGACTATGTCTTTACTGTGAAACAATTGATAATCAACTATGATTTGGAAACAAACTTCATATTTCATATTTGAAAATATATAGCATTGGAATTAGTGGAATAAAACACTAAGGACAAACAATTCATACATTAATGATACTGATGACTGTAGCTTACCTGTAACGACGACGTTGAACGAACTGATTTCATCTTCCAAGTTGGATCTAAAATATCCCTCAGTCATTAGATAGATTTATAATGAATATTTTGTTTGTTCATATTATCTATTAAAGTTTGATCAGGTTTGAACTGCTTCAATTGATTCATACTCATGTATCTGATCAAGGTTCATATGTATAGGGCAACAGTCAATTAGAAACTCAATATAACAAACATAATCAAAGTGATACAGAAAGCGCAAACATCAGTGTTTGTTAATTTTTATTTCAATAGTTTTGTGACCAGATATGAGAACTATTCACTCCATTTCATAAGACTTAGATATCTGTTGCTCTATTCATCTACACACTCACTAGACTACACAAGAAATAATGTAGTGAACGAGAACACAAGTGTTTGAATACACAATTACAGAACGTCTTGGTCAAATCTGACAACCATACAGTATACACTTCATTTGCAAAATGTCAATCAATTGTCTCAGAATTCATTGTTCCCGCTCTTAACTCCTTGACCTTCTCGACCTTCCGCTCGCAGACATTCTATTCCTCACTTGTGTTATATACTACTTATGTGAACATAAGTGGCACACAACACAACAGTGTATATTAAGTTCACCACTCAAATCATAGTTCTCGGCAACTAGAAATAACTGAAAAGACACACAGAGAATGATAATCAGTCTACTTCAAAAAGATATTCTCTATCCATTTGAGTACAGATGTGCTAAAGAAAAAACAATCGCGAATTCCAATCCAATGGTTGACTGATATGATGAAGAACATTCTGATCTGGTCAACTTTCAAACTAAATGGTTCACCAATATTTACATTTGTGGTTTCCCATCACACTTCTGATCCTCATTTAGTGATGTACCAAACATCCTATCGAAATATCCAAACAGCATACCGAAATCGATTCAAGGTAAACTACATTAACCGGTCAAACGATTCAGAGTCCGATTCCCCGTGTCGTCGGTGTGGATCTGCACATCTGGAGGTCCTCATATTACAATTCATAACTGTCTACTGCTTCTTCATTTTCAACAGTGGTCTAAAAACAGTTCGTGATTAAAACTATGAAAATTCTATGATTTAGGCAAAACTCTATACTCATTTGTTGCTAAACAATCGGTACCTACATCCAACTATACAATTGAAATTAAAGAACTTCCCAAACTCAGCACAGCTAACAATTACTCTGACTCATTTCAGTGCTCTGATATATAGATCTGTGTTCTGTGAATTTCAAACGAAGTGGAGTAGGATTGTTATCACTTTTCACGTGACAATTTGATGAAATCATCATGCTTATCAAACTACATATATATTGTGATGCTAGTTAATAGAGATCAAATGACAGTTTTGTATCACTTCCAAGTGTGAGGTTTGTCAAGAAAGGATAGTATTGCGATATCATTTTCCATGATATCATCCGAGAGAGATTGCATCTACTTCTTAAATTTCGAGTGTTAGACATTATGAGTCAATTGAATCTAGACCACCATGGAAAACCTAGAAGCAGTCGACGGTTGTTTCGTCATATTATAGGACTCCTCAGCAATGCGCATCCACAATTTAGCTTCAATTGAATCATGATCTCAACTATAAAAATTAATTATATTGTCCACAAAATCCCCTCCTGATACTTCTTAAATGATTTAAATCTTTCTAATTGATTAAATAACAGCATTCACTTGATGCGGTGAGTCAATCAAATATCAATAAACTGATAAGCGCACGACCACGGTTTCCTTACTATTGTAACTAGCTCGGGGACAAACAATTAGAAAGTTTTGTTTATCAGCATTGGAATTGGCGATCGAATCACACAACACCATTTACATACTTGACTCGATATGATATCCTAATGAATTAGAATGTTAAAACATTTGTCATCTTCTTTCTAATCCGTAGACTGTTGTAATTTACATTCTTGGTCGTAAATTGAGATGAAGTTTTGATTGATAGAGACTTGTAGTGTTGTATAATAAATAGGAATCTTAATGAATAACCCATATGAAACGTAAATAATTGGTTATATTTATTCAATCTAAAACTGCTGCACGTGGATCCTTATTGGCAGAAAATCGAATTTACTGAAACTTCTCTTGACAAACGAATTCAATAGATTAACAGTCCTGATGTCATACAGGCAAAGAGTTAAACTTTTTTGGAAAAATATTGATCAAGAATAGGTATTCATCTAGATATTTGACACCATTATAAAGCTTACAAATCCATAATCATCAATAAACTCAGAGCCAAAGAATACGTTTCACATAGATATTGATTTCGGTGATCAAAAAATCCATCCTGAGAAGGATTTCCAACAGCAACAACATTAAAGTTAGGATTGTCCAGTCGATTTATTATCAAACAACTTATCCCATACTACAAAGTTCGATCCATTTGATCACAATCTCAAATGTAGAACATTTGTAGTGACAAGTAAAACTCCAAGCTTCGATAGTAATACTCTAGTAATGATATTGATCTAAACAATTCGATTATTTTGAAGATAATGTGCACAATCTCTACCAGTAGATCAGAAGAACTGGCTATCTCTAATAAATGAGTATCTTTCCAAATATAAAAAAGACACCAATTTTGTGAAATATAAAGATGGAAGTTCCAAATGTCCTGGTACGGTCGAGGGTGAGAAGAGTCCGCACTCTATCTCCAAATGCTATCTTGCTTTTCATTGATCATAACTGCTTTAAATATTGCAAAACAAAATAAGAAGTTTACTTCCAACGGGTACATCATCCTAATGCACAATTCTACTACTTTATGATCAACTTACACAACTAAATATAGTAAATAATGTTATTCATTTTATAATTTGGTTTTGTGTGTCATATTAAATGAAGTAGTTCAGTCTCATTCATGATTCGTTAATAACAGCCTACAAGTGCCCAGGTACAGTCGAAGATCGTGTGAATCAGCCATCCCTCTCGAAACGCACTTACATAATCACGTGTATACAACCAATCCCACACACTTCCTTTTCGCACGTTGGGTATTGTTTACGAAATTGAGAGCACTATAATCGAATGTTTGGTGATTTAACTGGGTTAGTGGATACGGACGGTCGATATAGGGGAGTAAAAAAAACCCAATTCCACACCATTGGTGAACATGGACTCCAGTATCCTGAAGGAACAAATAGTGTATGAACCAATTGTTGATCATCGGCTACTATGAAATTACATCTCTTTACATTGCTTCACTACCTTGTGGATTAGATTTTGAATTCAAAGGGTTCAGGTGTGGCCCACTAAGAAAGCCACATATTTCGGTTGAGGCACCCGGACAGTATATGTATTCGGTGCTCCTCTGTATCAATATTCATGTGTTCAAATAAATAAATAAAGAGAAAACATAGAAAAATGTTCACAAAAATTCATTATCATTCTTTTGATGAAACAATTAACAAATTCATGGTAGTAACAATCATCATCATCATAATAATAATGATTATTATTATTATTATTATTAGTAATATCACTGGTAACAACAACAACAATGATTATGTAATCAACATTTAATTATTGTCAAAGTACAAAAGAAAGAAAAATTCACCTAAAAAAAAAGAATTGAATAATACCTATTTTTATATTAATATAAAATTACTAATAATTGGTTGCTGGCTTGTTTTTCTTTTCGTTCTTTTTTTTCTTTTTGGTTCATAAATTAATATAAAGTGCTTAAAGAGAACAAAGTTCACAATAAGTCAATAATTGAGAAAATTACCTACAATACATATACATATACACATATAGATAGATAGAAACAGATAGGACAAAAACAAACTCAGAGAGAGGGGGAGCTTATACCTAAATAATATATATATATATATATATATATTCCCAATATAGAATTCAATATTATTACTATTAAGTAATAGTGGTATTACGTAATAGTGTTATGCAATAGTGAAATATTCTAAAAAATAATTGATAATAAAAGAATAAGAATAAGATTGTACACATTTTTTAGATGAATAATATATCCCTTAAATAAACTATATGCATAGTAACAATGAGTAAGAGAGAAAGACAAACTGATAGATAGACAGACAGGCAGACAGGTACACTTGGAATTGAGGATTGATTCAAAGAGGGAAGAACAAGAAGAAGAAGAAGAAGAAAAAGAGGAAATGTGTAGTAACTCGTGCTACACAAGGAGACGAAACAAAAACGAATGAAAAAAAATGCAACAAACTTTCATATAAAACTTTGTTTGGGTGTGTGTGTGTCTAGTTGTTGTCGTTGTTATGTGTTTATGTTCGGGGAACCAGATTTCTCTTATTTATTAATAAGTTTAATAATAGACGGATTATAACAAGAGAATAACACTAGTAAAAGTCATAATAATAATAATAATAATAATAATAATAATAATAATAATAATAATAATAATAATAATGATAATAATACCTAACATGGTTACAAATAAGAAATAAATATAACTATTTAACATATAAAACGCGTATTCACACATTGAGAAGGACAAGTAAAATAAACAAGAAGCATTACACAAAAACTATTTATTAATTCATTGTATCAAAACAAAAAATCTTATTAGCAAAAAAAAGGGAGGGGGAAAAAGGGGGGAGAAGGAGAGCAGAGCAAAACAATAACAACAAGAATATCATCAAAAGAAGAATGTGGACATGATAGTGATCATGATGGGGAAATATTAGAGAATGATAAAGCTGCCCACATATGATGATGATATATATATGCCATTATATCTAGTATTGGTAATGCCAATGTACAAATAGAAATATAGAATAACCTAAACCTACCTGAGGTTTACAAATGTTAACACAATAATATTAATATAATGAATTGAGAAAATACCTAAATATGGTATGTGTATTATGGAGAATTAGAAGTGTGCATTTTGATAAATTGCAAATATCTTCTCAAAATCCTAACAAATTCATCAATAATCAAGAAAAAGAAAAGGAAAAGAAAACAGTTAATACTAGTAAAGCAATTAGATTTATTAAAATAAACTATACAAATATATGTATGCTTACTAGTGACTGGCTTCAAGAGGTATATCCTGAACTTCTAGTGAGAAACCATAACCAGTGGAGTTCAACAGGGTCTGTTGTGAGATAGTAATTTACTGAAGACAATAGTGCACTGCTGAGGAGTACCATAATAGGACAAAACGGCCGTCTAGTGCTTCTAAGTTTTCCAAGGTTGTGTAGCTTCAATTAACTCATGATCTCAACTCTTAAAAAGAATTATAATAGTTGAACTCATGAATCGATTCAAACTAGACAACGTAGAAGCACTGGATGGTACTGAAGCTAAGGGTGAATGCCAGCAAAGTGGTCTAGACATTAAGCGTTCGAGCGGGAAACTAGATGTCCTGAATTCAAGTCCCATGTGCAGAATCGTGAATGCGTACTGTACTAGGACGAAACAGCCGTCTAGTGCTTTCAGGTTTTCAATGGTGGGCTAGCTTAAATCAACTTATGAATTCAGCTACTAATATATAGAAAACTGTTGGGGTTATCCATCACATTTCTTAATCCTTAATAAGTAGGTGGGAGTAGAAATCATTTTTCTATACATCGGAAATTTCATTTTTAGACATACATCAGTGTAGTGCATATCAGCAAAACTGGTTAATAAGGCTTTAGAAACAATCAGAAGAATCAATAAGCAAGCAGAGTGTTGAGCAACCATTGAATATTGAGAAAAACATGTGGATAACATGGACCGAGAAAAACAAAAACGAAACCAAATTTTAAAAAAGTTGGATTACTTAGAAGAACAAAACTACTGGAGCCTCTGAATGCTTGTTTCATATTTTATAGATTATCTCTAGATGTGAAATCTAAAATATACGTTTCGTCGTGTAATCAGGACTCTATATCAACTGAATACACACATCCATCACAATATTTACATTGACCGCCTCCTATCTGGTAGTACCTGATATGGTCAAGGGTGGTGTGAATCATCTATCCCACTTGAGATGCTTTAACATGAGCACGCGTATACAGCCAATGCCAATGGGGGTCCGGGCCGCATACAACCCCTTACATAAATCGGATTATGAAGTGTTGCGCATACATATTTGGTGTTTAAATAAATAAATAATAAACTATCTGGCAGTATTTAACGTTCCACATACGCTAACAGTCGAATATAATTCTAAACGTGTGATTAGTAAAATGGTTATATCTAGAAGAGTTGCACATGAAACACAAACTGATTCATTATAGTTTACGACAAAAAAAATGTGGACATATCATACTGATTTACAAACACACTGGGTTGAATCTAGGACACTGAAGTTTCGTAGCACCGGCATCTAATGATATATAATTATCACAAAATGCAAATTAAATATTGATCCAAAGTAGGATGATAAATGTAATTAATGGTTAAATAAACACTATGGATGAAACGGGTAAAACGAGAAATATATTCTTTCATTATCTCCCTCACTCTCTTCTATAAGACGAGATTCTTCATGTGTTATTTTTCAGAGAGTTATATATGTTATACTATTGATTTAACTCCTTTCATATACGTGTTGTTAATTTCACCATGCTCTGCTAATGCATGGCATGACAACTTGTACAGATGAACACGTATGATGGATACCAAGTTGGTTGTAATTGTCTAGAATAATTACCCAATGCTTTTAGTAAGTTTTTCATTCCAAAATTGAGTTGACACTACCATGGGTGAGTTAATTAAAGATACCTGTAATCGGAGCTTCGTTTCATGCATCTCCTTGATTTAGGTTCAAGTGTTGAAAAGTCCATCAATTCCCTTGAGACATAAAGTGCTCTATCCTGATGAATACCAACTACTACGAAACCGATGTCTACCAGTTTCCTGTGACCTACTTTTAATCACTTAATACACTACTAAAGTGCCAATGAATCGAATTTAGTGTGATTTCAAAAAGCTAATCACTACCAAATGAGATTTTAAGCACCCCATACAAAGATTTTTTTAAAAGTAAACTTACATCTGACAATGACATTCTATCAGTAACATGTGCATATTTACAAAATATTAAATTAGAAAAATCTGTATGTAAATTGATCAGTTGTAATGTTGGCCAACCATCAGTTTGTAGAACAATTTCATTAAGGAAATGATTTAACTTTTTCAAATCTACTTGGATTGATGTACAAGTACTAGTAGGGGTAGGAGTAGTAGTACTAGTATTAGTATTGGCAGTAATATTAAGAGTAGGCGATGGTGTTCGATTAAATGATTGATCATCATGAGATTTTGGACTGGATCGTGGTCGATTATATGAATCTTCAGAAAGTGGTGATTTAAATAAATTTGACGCTGGAAAAAATAATTATAATAAACAAATCAACCGATAAATTTATTAACCAAGAAAAAAACAATCTTGGAAAAATCCAGTTGTTCAAACTGTCACGATAGTTTAATATATAATACTTGTATCAGTTGGGATAGTTAATCAATCAGATGTTTCTCCAGCTCCGACTATGACTTGTGTGACAGTACGACCTACAAATCCTCTTATTGGTTAATTTGCTCGTTCAGTGGACCAATCAGCATAAAGTGTTTAATCGGTTCTCCAATATGATTGGTTAATAACATATATATATGAAAAGTTGTGGTTTTACTGTACATAGTTATAATTTATAATCATAATTCAGTTTTTATCTGATGATATTCTAAGAGTATGATAAGGTATAGAGTTTACTAAAAGTGATTTAATCGTATTTTGTATTGGTTCACCTGTTATCCGTGAAAACAAAATGGTGTTAATGTCTACCCTCAACCAGTCCACGAAGTTGCGCGACTATCTTCCATTGTACTGAGGTAGACACCTCTTTCTAGCCGACACGGGTTAGCTGCCCTGGTCACGGCTTCTCACCAAAGGCTGAAGGCCTTGGGTTCGAATCCCGAGAGCGGGATCGTGGATGCGCACTTTACTGAGGAGTCCTACAACCGTCCAGTGCTTCCAGGTTTTCAATGATGGTCTAACATCAATCGGTTTATGATCTCAATCAAAAACCTAACAATCTCCACAACCCATAAACTAAAAATAAAATGGAGTTACCTATTTTTACAACAATAGAATTATTGTAATTAACATACACGTTTTAGACTAATTTGAAATGATTAGTGATAAGTCTTCTAAGTGAACGTTAGATTCGGTTCTCAAGCTCTTCTAGTAACCGCTAGACTAGATCTACAAAACAACTTAAACACGGGAGAAAAGATGCGAGATATGGAAGAAACGCTTTATATCCCAAAGGTTCGTTTATGTGTGAAAAATCTAGTTTGCATGGTATTTTAGTTGGCTTTGGGTTTTCGAAAAATTCTGGAATGCTACTAAACATAATATAAGTTATTATCCAATCAAAAACTCGACATGTGACTTCTAGTGAATACTTATTGGATAAGATACATCTCAGTGTTTTCAGAGCCTTTCTTGGCTTTTTTTCGAGGAGTTTTCTAGATCTTCCCAACAATTAGTAACCATAAATTCCAACTATAAGTACTGACGTAAAATTAAAGAAGGCTTGAAAATTATTGTGTTAATAAATACTGCTACTGACTCTTTTATTCAGAGTCACGTCTTGATAACGTCATAAGTCATTGTATGACATCATCATATCTAGGACCTCAAGTGGGAAGTAGTGATGGATCAACACACAAATACCTGTCCTATATAACCAGTATTCACATTAAGGTAGTATGATATGAAATGATAACATCTGCGCTTTTCTCAAAGAAGTTCGACTGTCAATACTATCACAAATAGAATATACATTTACAGTATAAAAGCCCTAATACATGGACATCCACCTGGTTACAATTGAGTTGATCTATTCTGTAGCCAGTGATTAATAATAATAATAATAATAATAATAATAATTACTGAGTAAAACATACACTGTTCATTAGATGTCAATTGAGAAGGTTCAGAATCATTTTCTTCAAATGATTTTATCAAAGTAGGCTGTTTAATTGAATAAGAAAAAAGAAAACTACGATATATGAGTGAATAAAAATGTCATACACATACACAAACGTCCAAAAAGAGGCTTATAGTTAATAGTGGGAAATTAATCCACTAAGAAGAGATATATGTTGAATAGCAACGGAATTCATAATGCACATCTTTTCCCCATGTATAAGACTCGTCCGTTAGATTTACGGTACACATTAGACTATGGAGTATAAATAACCATGAATTTGTTCGATGGGTATGATATTTACATCCTGTTGTTGATTATTATTATTATTATTATTAGCTTTATTCAATATTATAATTTTGGTACAATATAGAATTCTCAGCGCAAAGTATTTCAACAAGTTTCCGTTTCTTTCTTCTTGGTCGGTCCTGGCGATAAATATTGAGGGATCGCCAGTTAGATGTTAGCACTTCAGTGAATGAACAACTGAATAATGTACATTCTTTTCGTTGTATATTGCCAGCAACCATATTGTCTCTTATTGAGTTTTCTGTAACTTTGACAACGAAAGGTTGTACACTTTTCAGAAACGCAGCAGAATAGGTTATGCGATTAATAAACATAATGATATATTAAAACAAACAACAATAGATAACTTGTTGAGATATCTAGATGGCAGGAACAGGTAGCCCAGATGCTCAAGCAGGCCGCCCACTTGATATATTCAGGAATGGATTTTCTATCAGTCATTGTTTTTAATAATATATTAAATGTAAAGACGAGTATAACTTTCTAATTTTTTGAACATTGGAGTGATTATTTGGATTCTCAGCAGTGATGACGTAATAGAACTACAACACTCGTTCCTTTGGGTCTTATGATGCAAAGTGCGTAGGTTGGAGGATGGTAAGTATAAAAGAATCAATCCTAAGGTTTAAGGGTGTGACAGAAGTAAGGTGTTACCCTCAAATAATGAGCATCTTGAATGATGATGCTTTCTCATAACAGAAGAAGAAAGTGAGTCCTTCTCGATCTTTTACCGAAATACATTTTATTCTTGACTATCATTATATACTACTTATGTGGATATAAGCAGCTCACATCACGCTACTACTCGAGTTAGCTAACATGAGCACCTCCACAAATCCTTTATTTCATTGTTAGAACGATTTCTTGAATTGCTTTAAATCATAGAAAAATACATAAAAAAGAATAACTCAAAAGTCACAATTTATTTGTTAACTTACTCCAGGAGATGACCATGTATCAATATCACAGTCTAATTCACTTGATTGTAACTTTGATGGACTTTTTAAAGAAGAATTAGATGAAGTCGTACGACGACGTCTGTTCGATGACTGTAATTGAAGAATATCACTGAGTTCTAGAATAGGTGATTCACCCTGAATGTAAAGGAGGATAAACAAAGGTTTATCTAAATCTAATTTTTGCAGGAGCTCATCACTGACTGCATGATGATCTTATAGAAATCACTAAGTAGCCTAAAGTTGACGGCTAACGGCGAAGACTGTGTCGTTTATCAGACCTATGAGATTGGAGGGTTTTCTTTATACCCTATCAGTGTGACTGATTATTTTGCGTACCTAGGTATATGGTTCAATTATCATGGTATTGTACAAAAACCTATAATTACGATGACTGTGTTAAGGAAGATCATGGACTTTCCATTATCAGCAATTCAACGAATGGCGGTACTAAAGCACTAAAGCTTCTCAGCACTTGCTTTTCAATGTCACACCGAAACTTCAGTATGTGGGCCAGATCGGCTTGGTATGTAAAACAGAGATCGAAAAGTAAGCAAGCACGACAACCGCTGCGATCACCATACGACACGGTTGTTAGTTATTTTTATGCTCGTGTGAGCGATAGTGGAATTGGTATTGAGTCCATTTATATACAATCATTCCAATCCGACGGTTTCAACGATTCATCTCGTTGAATTCACGAAGTTGCTCTTGGTGGATTGGTGGTGTCCAATTCGGATGGCATGTATAATGCGTGGAAAACACAACTGTATGACACTCAAGATGGTAGTGGCCTTGGAAGCTCAAGCCATAGCACATCATCGCACTTATGGGTTGTGCCCAGCGGTTGCGTATCGCCAGGCATAATAGAGTAATGTCAGGATCATAGGGTAATTTTCTCATGAATAACTAATATATCCATCAATAATGTAAGGACCAATAAAAGGCAAGAGACGATCAAAAAACTTGCATACAAAAGTTCCTAAAGATCTTAAATAAGCCAATTTATAAATCATTACACTTCCCATTTTTTATCCCATTAGGATCACTATCTTCACACTTACATGCAACCTCCGACTATAACGATAACCTTGTGGAAGAGGTAATGATGGCTTCACACCAGTCCCTTGAGATGTTTGATCCGTCCCCTTGAAGCATTGATGCTCTGATCCTTTGACTTTTGAATGACGCATCGAGGTCGAAGAAGTTTTAGTTAGTTGGGCATGAGACAAACGTGCTGCACGTGCTTGAGTTGCCTATAATCAATTGCAATTTAAACGCATACATTAAATTCAGCACACACACACGTAAACAACTACTTTAAAGTAAAGTACACATAGTTGTCAATCTATAAAGAAACAAACTGAGGAGAAAGTTCTTAGTGTGTTTCAGTAAAAATCTATGTAACTTATACAATGCTACTAACATTTCAACACACCACACGAGTCATTCAGTTTGGTAGCTACATTGAAAATTCACTGACAGAATCCTTTCAGCACTGAAGATACGAAATAAACATGACAATGCTCAGTAACTAATCAAGTGTAAACAACTCAACCCTTCCATAGAGTAGTCAACAATCAAACAGCTCAGTAGTAACACCTTATCAAAATGTGAAGCTGGATGACACGTGTTCAAATCTTAAAGCGGACGCTAAACCCACCTCAAGTGCTCCTGTATTTCTCATGAATGTTTCTCAAACAACACGACACTTAGATTTAGCAGGACTTCCTGTCGACTAACCCTAACTACCTAATCGACTGAAAACTACCGGTAAAAAAAACTATATTTTACTGGTATATCATTTAAGATTTTTAATGATTAGTAAATGATTGTAATGTAGTGTGCATATGTAGTACAGACAGAAGTAATAACAATTGTGATATACATACCTCTTCACATAATTCATTCAAATCAACAGGTTGCAATTCTTCTTCCATGCGTAAGCATGCTTCATCCCAAAATTCAGATGCTCTAGAACGAATATCTCGACTTCGTGGTATATTCGGTGGATTATATTCCAATGCATTCAGATAGACTAATTCTACATCCTTGTAAAAGTATGCAGACAAAAATAAAAGCGAAGAAAACACAAACCAAAGTGCAATTTAATAACTTTTATTATAAGCCATAGTATAAGAATAGTCTGCTAAATGACATGTTTTTGAGTTTGTACTTTTAAACAACATGTTGAGGTTTCAAAATGGTAAGAAAGATGGTAGAATAAACGTAACAAATACATCGAAAGTCATTTGATATGGATATAAATTATTATAGGGTACACTACTGTACTCTGAGATAGTCAGAGATGTTATGATGGGGGAGAATAAATGAAAATGTGAAACTTCAGAGATCATTCCCTGTGTGAGTAAACGCATTTTTCAGGTTGTGCAGAAACCATGTTAGTGAACTCATTGTAGCGGTATCCTCCAATGAGTATGTGTATAAAAGTGAGTGAACATTAACATTCCTTTTTGTTCGCTCACTGTATGTGCTTCAGCACCCACACATAAATTGGTATACAAAACTAGAGGTAACATAAAGTGAGTACTTATCCACATTTGAAGGTCTTAACGAGCACCTTGTTTGATATATTGAAACTAGTTTTGCTGCTGGATAAGTCTTTTTTCAATGAAGCCCTTAGTCTATGCTCAACCTTACATTTTAAACCAAGTCCAGTGAAATCAGGTTTTTTCTTCACTGTGGCACACTCCGTTACTAACATTATTATCTTCTCATATATATTGATCAACTTGCATGGATAACCATTAACCTTTTGACACTTTTCAACAGTGATTAATTTCTCGTCAATCTTGTCATCTAAGCATAATTTCGATAATCGATTGAATAGATTTTTAATTAAATCTCATTTAGTTTCATCTATCATAATGACGTTATGGAAGGTTTATTTTTGATTGATATAGTCTCGATAGCATTCATTACTTCAAATAGGAAATGCAACCCTAATGTACTACATTCTGAAATACTCAATGAAGTGATAAGTAACCTAAATGTACAGAATCAATAGTTTTGTTGTGAAATATATGCTTCAAGACGAAAAATTGTAGTGAAGAGGTGTTAACATGTTTTTATTAACTAATTGGTGTTGTTCATCCAAGCACGTAAACATTCATGGATGCTCTAGACAAGGAATGTTTTAAAAGACTTAAAAATTGAACAGATTGTTGTAGAATAAAAGTACCAAGAGGTAGCAGGACAAGTTAAAGTGAGTGATAAAGATCAGTGAAGAAGATCGAGATTACCCTTATTAGTATCCGTTATTACTGAACCCAAGACCTCCGATGATATGAAAGAACGTTTGATCTCTAGACAACTAAACTGGTATTCGACGAGATACAAGTCTAGCCTCAATTGATCCCTGATAGATGTACTGTTAAGTCTGTTTTACGTTCTTCGTCCTTATTTACTTCCCTTCAAAACTTTCGTATAGTTTCATACTACTTATAATCATTCAGTAAATAGTTGTATTCCTAACAATTTCTACGTGTATGAACAATTTTTGCTTGCTGATTAACCGTTATCAAGCATAAACACAACTAACGGCTGTCATTTATACTATCGAAGTACTTTTTTATTTCAGACAAAAATACGCGGAGAACGTCACAGACAACTCACAAGTTGAAGTACATAAACAACCGCTTTTTCAGACAAATAGTACTTCTGTGAAATTCGATTTCGTGCGTCTCACAATTGGGACGCTTCGATAGACTCAACACGTACTATAAATAAAAATTTTAAACTTTTGGAAAATAAAACAAAAAACACTCAGAATTACCTTCATGAAATCAGTTACATTAGTATATTGATGTGAATCAATTTTATCACGTATAAGACCTAAATCCATTGGTTGTTTAATAACATCATAATAATCCGGTGCTTCATCTAATTGAACTGGTCTAGTGAATACGGTGAAACGACGAAAACTTGCTAAATGTGCAACAACTCTACGTAGAATTTGTCGAAGACGACGAAATAATTGCATTTCCCTAGATTCAATAATAGCTAATTCTTCAGGGGAGGGATTTACTGGATAACGATCTTTTTTATACTTTCCTGAAACATCATCATCATCTTTTTCAACAGCTGGTTGTGGACTAGGTCTGTAACAAATAGAAAAAAAAGAAGTGAGGAAGGAAAAATGAGTTAATGTATTGATGGGTGAATAAATATTTATAATATTGAGAGACCGTATTCGACATAGTTTGTGAAAAATATTAGACTCCAGAGTTTTCATCGGCTCTCAGAAGGTGAATTGGGTTAGTTGGTGGTGGCTGTTCAAATATCAACAACGGTGTTAAAAGCATCCCAGGCTTTTACTAATCGAAGTATTTGCTTATATATGTTAGATTCTCATATGGGTATGTATCTATCATCAGGTAGAGATGTGGCTTAATAGTTAAGCAATTCGATCTACAACCACTAAATACCAAGTTCGAATTCCATTCCGCTTGAGTCAGGCTTGAAGGACTTAGTAGCATCTCCAGCCTTACACACAGTAGTGGCTGGAAGTTAAGTACAGAAATTTGTACTTGGTAAGTGAGTTAATATCAAAAAGTTACATAACTCTATAACTATTAAAACTAGACATCCAAACGTTAAATACACGTGTATAGGATCAAATCGTCAGATGAACAATTCTGAAGTTAACAAGTCATTTGACAAAGCTGTGAATATTCATCAAACAGGTTTACTGAGATTTTATGCTTAACTAGCATTATTGACTTGACGTACTAGGCTCTGCGAGTCTGTGCATACCGTGTACCTTAGTAGAAACCAAAGGGCTCAGTGCCACCTCAAGATTAAACGACGGCTCAGAAACTATAGACGAAGCACGCTATTGGTGGAAGTAGAATATGTACTTAGTCCAGTATATAAATGTACGATCTGTGTTTATCATAATAAAACTTGCCAATTAATTCTGTTAAGATACAGACTAGTGTAGTGGACGTTACTGACAAGGATGTATGTAAGTAGTATGTAGCAGAACGCGGTGTCGAACTTGCAACAATTGTTGGACAGAGTGAAAAGTTTCAGTGCATCGAAAGCACAGCCTTGGCAGGTCACTAGGAGGCCAGTGGAGAACACAGTTCCGATTACAGAATACACCGGAAGATGCAAATGGACGATTGAAGGCTAGGTATATGTATTATTTAAATGCTTTGTGACTTATCGCAATCAATACATATCTCCTGCATATTGTCATGTTTTACACTAGGACCGAACTTACTTACTTACTTACGCCTGTTACTTACAATGGAGCATAGGCCGCTGACCAGCATTCTCCAACTCACTCTGTCCTGGGCCTTCTTTTATAGTTCCATCCAATTCTTGTTCATTTTTCTCATGTCTATCTCCATTTCTCGGCGTAATGTGTTCATTGGTCTTCCTCTCATCCTTTGGCCTTGAAAATTCCATGTGAGGGCTTGTCTTGTGACGCAGTTGGGTGCTTTCCTCAATGTGTATCCTATCCACTTCCAGCGCTTCTTCCTGATTTCTTCCTCCGCTGGAATCTGGTTTGTTCTCTCCCACAGTACGTTGTTGCTAATAGGGTCCGGCCAATGGATCTGAAGTATTTTGCGTAGACAACTGTTAATAAACACCCGCATCTTCTTGATGATGGCTTTCGTAGTTGTTCAAGTTTCCACCCCATACAGTAGAACTGTCTTGACATTTGTATTGAAAATCCTGACCTTGGTGTTGGTTGACAGACAGTTGTTTTGAGTTCCAGATGTTCTTCAGTTGAAAATATGCTGCTCTTGCTTTACCTATCAGCGCTTTCACATCTGCATCACACCCACCATGTTCATCAATGATGCTGCCCAGATATGTAAAGGTTTTTACGTCTTCCAAATCTTCTCCGTCAATTGTGATTGGATTGGTGCATTCTGTGTTGTATCGGAGAATCCTGCTTTTCCCCTTGTGTATATTGAGACCTACTACTGCTGAGGCTGCTGCCACACTGTTTGTCTTCTCCTGCATCTGTTGTTGCGTTTGGGATAGAAGGGCCAGATCGTCTGCGAAGTCTAGATCATCCAACTGCATCTTAGATGTCCATTGTATCCCGCGCTTCCCTTCAGACGTTGACGTCTTCATGATCCAGTCGATCACCAGGAGAAAGAGAAAGGGTGAGAGTAAGCAACCTTGCCTGACACCGGTCTTCACTTCGAACGACTTTGTCAACTGTCCTCCATGCACGATTTTGCAGTGTAATCCATCATATGAGTTCTGCATGATATTGACTATCTTCTGAGGCACGCCGTAGTGTCGAAGAAGTTTCCATAGTGTTGTTCTGTCCACGCTATCAAATGCCTTTTCGTAGTCAATAAAGTTGATGTAGAGTGATGAATTCCATTCAATTGATTGTTCCACAATGATCCGTAGAGTTGCGATTTGGTCTGTACATGATCTATCCTTACGGAATCCTGCCTGTTAGTCACGAAGTTGGGCGTCTACGCAGTCCTTCATCCTGTTTAACAATACCCTAGGACCAAACAGGTGTCTATTATTTACTTAATTATTTATATGAACACATAAACTGAGGGGGATCAAACTAAATATGCGCATTACAAAATTTGTGTGAGAGCTAGAATACTACCCGGATGACTAAACAAAAACTAGGAGCTACTCCCCGAGCCGCTGATAGGGTAATCTAATCCACAAGGCAATGCACCAACGTCATGAAATGAAGTCCCATGGTAGTCAGTGGCTAACAATATCTTCATGCGCCATTTCTTCCTTCATGATCCTGTAATCCATGTACACCATTGGTTTTCCAACTCTTCTAAGTGGATCCACCGTACCCAACAACCCGGTTTAAGGGCCAGAAATTCGTTTTCCGTGATGATAATAATACTGGACAGTCAAATTCAGTAACCTACTAATGATTAAATGCATATTTCACTCATTCTATGAAGTACACCTACTACCTACCTAGTACTTATGTAATGAATGAGAACTCAGTTGGGGAAAACCAACTTATTGTTTAATGCAAAATTACGGTATCTTCGTAAATATGAAAGCTACATTAAATACATTATTTGCAAATCTTCCTTCAGTGGTTCTTTACGTGATTCATGATTCATTCATTTATGTTGTTACTGCAATAGCTCTGTTTTCCTTCCTATTCTCTTCGATTCAATCTTCTTAATGTTCTGATGCCAGGCATTCCACTTTCAATTAGCGTTACATACTACCTATATGCACTACACTAGTCCCCCCTTTAAACGATCATTTTTTTCAGTTGTTCTGCTCGCAGTGCCACGCTACCCGGTGGTATATCGATTCCGCCGATGCGATAACCTCCATAGCTCTATAGACCTGCCGATCATCTTACTCTGATGTCTACCTAGCATTCATCAGGATGTCCTGCATCTCGCCGTCGGCAGCGACTGCTACATATAACGCCGCCCCGACAGAACATTTCACTCAACATATCCTTCCTGCATCCGACACCATACCAACTAATGACTCCATTTCCGGCTCCACAAAGGTGTATACAGAACTTCATCTCAATTCTCATTCATTAAACATGAATTCAGATAACATATCCAATTATTCAAACACTTCGGGAAATTTTCATATTACTTTACAACAAATAAACACAAAACAGGATATTAATATGAACTTACATTCGTGTATTAGATAATTGTTGAATAATCGATTTATTATCACGTATATCTAATAATTCCATTGATGTTAATTGAGGCCATTTAATAATAACTGATGTAAAAAATGCTAATCTTTCCTCTTTATTAGGTAATTCTAAATGCATAAATTCTGTATGATTACTATTGAATATTTTATGTAATATATGATTTATATATAATGAATTATCAATATTTTTTAAATAATCATTATCTAAATCTGTATAATCCGATAAGTAATTATGAGTAGTATCATTATTGTTATTAGTAGTAGTAGTAGTATCATGAATAGTAGTATTCCCTTTATTATCTGTAATAAAATCTGTATTCATTAATGATGTTGGTGTGATGTAATAATTCATTTTAGCATTAGATGATGATCTATGACATTCTGGTAATTGAATAGTAAATTGAAATTTAATACTATTTAAATCATGGTCATATGTATATTTCATTAAGTGTTCATTCAATCCAACAGTAGTAGTACCATTATTATTATTATTATTATTATTATTATTATTATTATTATTATTATTATTATTATTATTATTATTATGCATTGTATTGGGAACGATCGAAGATGGTGAAGATCTTAAATGCAATGAATGTGGTGATGATGATATAGATTTATCGATGAGATTCATACCACTAGTGACTCGACAGTTTACATCTAAATATAAATATTTATTTTAAAGATAAAAATAAGAATGAATAAAGTGTTGATAAGGTTTGATATATTTATATATATTGCTATATATGTACAATATCCATTTTTACTATCAGTCGTCAGTTAAATGCATTAGTTCAAGTTCTTACAGCTCATTAGTACAGTGTGATTAAACTGTCGAAAAGAAGAAAAGGAAGAAGTAATTCCTCCGTATCTTAGTGAAAAGCTGTAACCAGTAGAGTTCATTAACTGTGTAGGGGCAGTACAAAGTTTCGTTACACACAGTCGGATATTTTATAGATAAAGCTCCATATTAACTACTATCTTTAACCTAACTTAAATTTCAGGCCCTCAGATGCCCTGGTACGGTCGAGGGTGGGGAGAGTCAGCTATTCTACTCTAAATGCTCTCACATGGCCACGCGTACACAGCCAATGACAGAGAAGTCCTATTCATTGCCTTCTGGTGGTGGAAGTGTTGTTTGTGAAATTGAGAGGACAAATAACGAATGTCTGGTGCTTGAACTGGGTTAATGGATAGAGAGGATCCACCTGGGGAAGTTGGAAAACCCTGATTCAAAAACAATCATGCACATGGGCTCCTGGATCCTGAGGGAACAAATGGCGTATGAACGAATTATTGGTTACCGGCTTTCATGGGACTGCATCTCCTGACGTTGCTCCATCGCATTGTGGATTAGACCTCTAGGTGATAGGCTAGGGCAGTGACCTCATAGGAAAACCACCTGTTTCGGTCTGGGTGCCCGGGCAGTATCACGGACCACAAATAAACCACGTGACTTGCGTGGCAGATATGCATTCGGTCCCCCTTTATATCAATATTTATGTGTTCAAATAAATAAATAAATAAAACATGGTAACTGCGACGAGTCATAATAAGGCTTAACAACAATCATACAGTCAGAGATATTATTCATTAAGCTAGTTGGGTTGAGAATGACCTCCATTTACAGTGATTAATTATCGACTAGAACCCAGTGCCATGTTTGTCTAATCTATAGTGCTGATTGAATTATATCAAGCTCCAGTCCAGTTGTTAGTCCAAGTGACCCAATATGGCGTGTATAAAGTTTTGACTCAATCTGATTGGAGATAGTTAGTATACGTGATGGCAACTGTCGACTAGAGTGAAATCTAGGCCGAGGAGGATTTCATACTGACTAACTCCAACTACCTAACATAGTGCAAACGATTTCAAGTCACTTAAACTATCGGAAACAATGCAATTTCATCGACAGAATTTAATCAGCACTAAAGGACTAGACAAACATGACAGTGATCATTCCATAGTGATTAGTCAGATGTTAATACTACATCTCTTCGATTAACCCTTTTATTTTTATTCCGGTTCTGGAAAGTTTATTTTCAAAAACGAATCAATTTCGACCGACTGAAAATTAAGCATCGCTGAACAGATTCACTACGTCTCCATTTGAGACTATGTTTCTAATTTTAATCGATACTCACAGTTTAAATCACGAACAGATTTTAATAAGACCACAAATGAAAACCTGAAAGCACCATAGGCAATGAGTGTCAGTCGTGCAATATCGTAAATTGATTGCAGTTAGACATGCGCACCGTTGAATGCTCTCTCAATGGTCAAGATATCAACCAATTGCACGTAAGAAATTCAAGGTTCGACTCCCAAACTTAAGATCGCGGATGAGCACTTCTGAGGGATTCCATTCTACAACAAAACGTTTGTCTAACCCTTCCAGGTTTTCAATAGCAGTCTAATCAAGATCAGTACGTGATTTAAACTACGATTTAAACTCCACAAATCTCCCAATACTAATTTAATCGACTTTTCATATAGTACAGAGATCATTCAATGATCATAAATAGACCCTGGTTATATAATGATTGATCGACAACCATCATCAATCATTAATTCATACCAAGACTTCTTTGAATTAATCACAAAATTAGTCACAATGATACCTAATCAAATTAACAGAATCAACCAATTGATCGATCAGTGAATTAACTCATAAATAAAGGGGGGTTATTTTCAATACAAAAATTTTAAGACAGAAGTATTACCATTTGATTTTCCAATTAAATTAGGAAATATTGATACACAATTATCATGGGTTGTACTCGTATTATTATTATTATTGCACTGTTTAATAGGTGAATTACGTTTTTCTATGTTAACAAGTGGAACGATTCTTGGAGGGAAACAATTAGAATACTGTTGTTGTGGTTTTGTACACGTTCCAATAATGATTAATCGACGTGAAGTTTTCATGGTAGCATATTGTAATCGATTATTATTATTATTATTGTTGTTGTTGTTTAAAGAGCCCTCTAAATGATCAGAATTGTTCAATGTCGAAGGAATATAATTCAATTCACAATTGATTTCATCTACTAATGCATTTAATCTATCAACAAGATAAGAAGCAGTTAATTGTGGTAAACTATGAAGAAGTACATCAATTGATGGTAGATAAACAATAACAATTCCATTGATTAATTGAGATTTCATATTGAATGTTGTTAAAGAAGAATTATTTAATGTACGTCGTATAGAGGAGATAATTTGTGCAATAGCCGCTTCTGGACACATTCCAAGACTTGTAGGGAATGCAAATAGATTGGCCAAATTAAGTGTGAATACCTTGGTATTAAACATGAAAAAATGACAGTAGGAGGATAAGGGATAGTAGCAAAAAGTGATATAGAAGGAGAAAAACAAATACACACAACTACACATATAAACATATTAAGACGTGAACAACACTTTGAATTACTAGTGAACTATGACAAAAATGACCTGAATAGCTTGATGATAATGCCTTGCTGACTATGATTTAAGTACGTATCTCATGAAGACCGTGAGCCACTACCTTGAGGTAGAGGTCGAGCTTGGACATTGTGATAATCCAAGTAAATCAGTGATCCGGTGGCGAAGACAAATTACTGTCACGTACACAAAGATGCAACTGTAGTAAGATGTGTCAGTCAGATAACCAGTGTCTCTAGAGATAACGTCGTTTTACAATGGAAGCCCATTCCCAAGATTTTACCTTGCCATACGGATTTTCGTTTGTAATGTTAAGGGATTTTAAAGTATGGAGCTAACACATCAAAAAATTCCCATAAGTAGAACTTGTGTGATCGACCTTCAGTAGTTGCCAATCAGGCACTGTGACTAGGTTGCTAGGTTATCATGATCACTGTTAACCCAGTTTCCATTTAAGATCCTTCAAGAAAAAATATACTTCCATGGTATAGGCAACCAGGAAATGACAAATGCCCATACTACTAACAGCAAGAAACAACATCCGTCTTGTTAATACGGTAGATATAACCTGCAAACAAGTAACAACCAACAGATAAACTTAAATCGTTATCAATCTTTTTGTGACAATTATCTCAGCCTATCACCTAAAAGAGTTTATAGACTAACAAACCTCTAATAATTAGGAAGTAGGAGTAACATATGATTATCTTTCTCGAAGACAAATATTAATTCTTGGAATTCACCTTTGACACTATAACCAAAACCAAAAATTATCATTACGAAATTCTTAAACTGTTCGCTTGGAAACTTTAGTCATAATTGATTGAAATACTGATTGATTGGAATACTTCATTAAAACAAAAACATTTGACGTTCTAGCATTGGTTGACTTAGGTTGAGAAAAATTTCAGTTACAAGTATTTATGTCATTGTGTTCAGGTGTTTCAGAGACAGATTAGAGGTTTTGCAATAGGCCAAGTGAAGAGTTTAAACCAAACAGTAAAAGATATTTACACAGAAAATCAAAGAGACTATAACTTTCATACCATAAAAACTTAAACTATCTACATATTACAGGTTGGTCGTTACGTAACAGGGAAGTAGTCTTAAAGTCTTTGATAACTTGATAACGCATGTGAACTGTTTTAGCGTAGGTTAGCGATAAGAAACAACCAGTACGATATGCTAATTAATAAAGATTTCATATTGATAGGCAATTTCATACACATAGAACCAACGAAATAAAAATGAATTCATGCTATTCTGCTAGAATGTTTGTTCTTGCTTTTTTTTCAAAATGATAGGCAACTGTCAACAAGACCTGGTCACCATGAATTGATTGTTCTTGCCTGATTTAGAGCTGTCATTACGAATTGAAACACTGATTGATACATATTAAAATCCCACACAAACACAAGATTGTACATAGTTGATGTTACTGACAACTCGCTTCTACTAGAATGAAAATTAGATCCAACTGGGGAGTTGTACCATTGTAACTTTAATCATGTGTAATGTCTACGATTGCATCATACTAGTCAACCTACAAACACGCACGCATATATTTGCTTAATCACGTTGGGAAGTGTTCATGAGCACGAAAATTGTAGGTTTTTCTAGAATTACGACCAAGAGCAGTCGAATTGATAAATACGAATTTATATTTTTTTATTTATTTAAACACATACGCATTGGTACAAGGAGGCACCGAATAGATATGCGCCACATAAATTATTCTATCTATGTGACGGCTGTAATACTCCCCGGGTGCTCAGAACGAACCAAGTGGTTTTCTTAAGGGGCTACAACCCCGAACATTAGACCTAGAGGTCTGATCCACAAGGCAGTGGAGCAACACCGGGAGATGTAGTCCCATGGTAGCCGGTGACCAACGATTGGTTCATACCCCATCTGTTCATTCAGGATTCTGGAGTCTATGTACACAACTGCTTTGAAATAAGGGTTTTTCAACTCCCCTAGGTGGACCGTCCGTATCCATCAACCCGGTTAAAGCACCGAACATTCGCTTTTTGTCCTTTCAATTTCGTAAACAACACCCCCGTCACGAGAAAGCAGTGAGTAGGACTTCCCTAGCAGTGGTTGTATGCACGTGGCCATATGAGAGCATTTTGTGAGGGAGAGCGAACTCTCCCCACTCTCGGCCGTACTACGGCATTTGGAAACCCGGTTTCTTAAATGAATAAATACAAAACAAGGTGTTCATTCCAGATAATTCATCATTTACCTTCGATGTCATCATTAGATGCGTAAAAGATAGCATATATTAATAATTAATTTATGAAATTAATCTCACTTACATGTAATGCCTCTAATCTATGCCATACAGCATTCATAATAATTTCAGATATATTACCATGAATGAATAATTTCGATTTGATAATACACGATGAAACATTATCATATACAATCCCTGTTGATGATGACGGTGATGATGATGATAATTCTTTATTATTATTACTCAAGGAACCGAACTTTCTTGAATTGGTCAGTAATAATATTCGTGTTATATAATTTACAATTTTATTAACATGATGTGATAATAACTTGGCTAATGTCGGGGATAATGGTGTACGTATAGTAGAAGATAATGCATTTGTTGATGGTGTTAAATTTGAAGCTGATACATCACTATCAAAACGTTCACTTGATGCATGAACAATTTGTAATGCTTCAAACCAATCAGAATGAGAGACCTTTTGAAAATAAACAAAAAATAGAGAAAAGAAATGGAAGAATAAATAATATAAGTGAAAAGTCGGATAACTCAATGAAGTCATCTTTGAATCATGACTATATATATACATTATTGCGAAATTCGTAAACTGTTCTCTTGAAAACTAGGCCACCGACAAGCATTCTCCAACCCACTCCGTGCTGGGCCTTCCTTTGTAGTTCTATCCAATTTTCGTTCATTCTTCTCATGTCTATCTCCATTTCTCGCCGTAATGTGTTCTTTGGTTTTCCTCTCTTCCTTTGGCCTTAAGGATTTCAAATGAGGAATTGAAGCCCCTTTGGGGTTGCTGCCGGTTGGGTATGGAGTTAGCGACCCCATGCCGTAGAAAACTAACTCGCTAAAAAACGTTAACCAGAAAAAAAATAATACAATCCATTTAAACTCTGCTTTGGGAGTTAGAAGGTCTTCATTTAGAAGAGTTGTAACGCCTCATAGTGAAAGCCGAATTCCTTCGGAAGTCACGAGGCTGATGCCCATCCTGACAACCAGAATAGCCATTAATTCAGGTATAAGGAATGCTTGTACAATGTGGAAGACGGGAAGTCTTCCAAATCGCTACGGCAATGAAGAGATACAACCTGGAGGTGCATAGAATCCGTGAAATATACTTTGAATTTCTCAATAAATGCCAAAACGTTTCACGTTATGTAATCGTGTGAAACAAAATAGTTATATATATAAATCTTTAACAAACAAAAACACAGTAACTCATTCAATTACCAAAAAAGTACAACTTACCACTAAATATTTATGTTCCAAAGCTAATTTCACCTGACTACTATATACTTGAGGATAACATCGACGTAGACAGCATAAACATGCTTCTGTAGTTAATGCTTTAAGATCAGCACCGGAGAAATTGATCGTTGCTGCAGCAATTTGATCAAGTAACTTGTTGGAAAAGAAGGAAAAGGATGTAAAAAAACGAACGAACAAAAGAAAAGTATTGAATTCGAGCAGAACTTAACTTTACCGTGGAAGTTTTGAAACGAATAGAATTTATCAATCAGAGTGGAAATAGCGATTGTTAGTGTTAAGACAGATTATTTAAACTGTAATCACATCAAACCTGGGCCCCCAAATGCCCTGGTACGTTCAAGAGTGGTGTGAATCAGCTAACCCTCTCGAAATACTCTCGTATGGCCACGCATATACAACCACTGACAGATAAATCCTACTAACCGCATTCTCGTGGTGGAAGTGTTGTTTACGAAAGTGAAAGGATGAAAAGAGAATATCCGGTGCTTTGATCGGGTTGGTAGACATACACGATTCAGCAAGGAGAGTTGGCAAACCCTCATTCCAAATCAATGTTGCATATAAGCTTCAAGATCCTGAGAGAACAAATGGTGTATGAACCGATTTTTGTTCACCAGTCAGTCAGCTACAACGTAGGACCAGGCACCAGCTATCATGAATTTGCATCTCCTGACGTTACTCCATTGCCTTGTGGATTAGACCTATGGGTGAGAGGCTCGGGTAGTGACCTTCTAAAAAGACCACCTGTTTTGGTATGGGAACCCGAGTAGTATCCAAGCCTTGATATAAATCGAATGAAGTGTGGTGCATACGTATTCGGTGCCTCTGTACAAATATGTACGTGTTTAAATAAATAAATAATAAATCTAATCTGCAACGAGAAACCACTATTTTTTTAATTAGATTTTGTATTTTGACTAATTTTCATGAAGATATAGTCGCCAATCACTTATAGATTTCTGGATTACTAAGGAATAGTATCTAATGTAACTACGACCAGAGAACGACATGAAGAGATGTACAAGGTTGGGGAAAGAAATCTATTAGAGAGGATACATTTTTATGAAAAAAGATCATGTTCAAATTCCATATCCCTTACGATTCTATCCTTCTTTGTGATACATAAGTTGGCTGTACAACATGAATTTTGATTTTTAGGGTACAGTAAGGATTAGGCTTTATCACCCTAAAATTCTAAAACTCTAGATTCTATGAAATTTTATTCTTTTTATTTTGAATGATGAAATTAATTTACAACAGCTGTATTCTAACTGGCTGATAGCTGATCGGTTAGTTTCAAGATCATTTCTAGAATCGTTCTAGGATGTCACTGTCAACTGTAGTAAACAAAGATAAAATAGAAGATGAATAATCAATAATCTAATATTTATACGTTATCGATTGATCTCAATTAGGGTGGCATTAAGAGCCAATGAATAGTGGACGGAAGTTTCGTCCTGGTATGGGGATCCTTCAGTAGCATGCACACATAGCACAACCAGAAATCGAAACAGGGATATTCGAGAATTGCGGTGATCATAATCTATTGTCTGAGTTGCGCAACATCTTGATTTCTTATGAATACAATCATTGCTCCCCCCCCCTTCTATCCCATCCCACATCTACTCAGAGAGTGAACTTACCAATGAATCTGGTTTTGAGTCCCATTTTGCAGTAATCACATCGAGTATACGACGTCGAACTGCCTCTGTTGGTAATGTAAATACGAATTCACGATCAAATCGTCCAGGACGTCGTAAGGCCGGATCAATAGCATCTGGTCTATTTGTTGCACCAATAATCACAACTTCAGCACGATTATCTAAACCATCCATTAAACTGAGAAGAGTGGAAACAATGCTGGAGTGAATTTGATCCTTAAAAATAGGAGAGGAACCGAGACAGAGAAAGGTATAAAAACATCAATTCTACTTCCAATAATCATGATAAACCTAGAAAAAAAGATTTTCTTAACTATTCAGCCATTAGTTAGTTTATGTTAAACTACTTAATGTCGTTTCCTGTCATGAGGTAAAATATTTATACAATTTTTGTGATATACATACCGGTCAACTAGAATATGAGCACCAAGAATATCTTTTTATTAACCATGTATGTGATAAGGCTGTTTTTAAGACCAACTGTATCGTGATGAATTGACAGATACCAAAGAGAACGTGCTATTCTTACTTAATGTATGTACACATATCATCATCAAGTTTGACAACCACCGAGAGCGAAATGAGTAAAACACGACTAAGTTACTGAAGATGGTATTTCATGGTGGTAAAACTTTTAGAATAGTTAGTATGAATGGGAGGGGTAATGAAGACAGCTGAACTTTGTGGTTTACATAATGGACTGAACTCTAGTTAGACAACCATTGAAAACCAGGAAGCACTGGACAGATATTTCCTGGTAGTACAATAATTCTTAGTGGTGTATGACCATACGTCAAAGGTAGAAACCAGGGACTTTTAGGTTTCACGGTGAGTGCTTAATCTTCAGTCCAGTGAGTCGCCAACTAATGGTTTAGATTTCCAACTTAACTCAGTTTGTGATCTTACACAGCCATCTTAAAGTGCCTTACATGAGAAAAAGTTAGAGTCAACTAATCATAAATTCTCACTGAAACTTTAAAAACTACTTTTCAACATTAGCCGTTAGTAAACAGATAACTTTTAGTGGTACACAAAAGGCTTTTGAAAATTATTTGATTGTCATATCTTAAGTTTATAGATTCTTAAAAATCTGTGGAAAATTGACTACGAACTTACTTGTTTTGAAGATCGAACAGGAGCTAAACCATCAATTTCATCGAAGAAAATTACAGAAGGACGCATTCGATACGCTTGATCAAATAGTAATCTTAATTGACGTTCAGATTCACCAACCCATTTAGATAAACAATCTGCTCCTTTACGCATAAAAAACGCAATAGGACGACGTTGTTTTACGGTATTATTATTATTGCTACCTTGAGCTAAACGATTACATTCATTTGCAAGAGCTCTGGCTAACAATGTTTTACCAGTACCTGAGGAAAAGTATAGTTTAACAATATTCAGAATAGTTTATATGGGCTTATATATATCATTACATTTGATTAAAATGTAGATAAGTGGATGCATTTTATTGACAAAGATAACTATTTCAGAGAAGAAATCTCGTTTCACACTAATATTATTATTATTTGACATTCTGACGATTAATATCTCAGCTACGATAATTGTTCTTTAATTCGGAATAGAATTTGCGGTAGTAGATAATAAACTGCAGTTTTCTGAATACAATGAGTAGTAATAAGTAATTAAAAAGTCTGTAGCGCTAAAGGAGATTTTTTCCATGAATATTCAGTTTAAAGAAGATACAACAACAGAAATCCTGAAGAAAATTGAGTTTTGAAGTCTTTGAAAATAAAGCACTTTATCCCGTTAAACTTCGAATTACCCCTTCTAGTTCCCCAATGATTCGTGCATGTATGGAAAGACAAGCTTTTGCTTTGGGCGACATCAATGTATATCGACATATATACTTGTTTTTGCAAATAGAAGATCATGTTGGTCGTACAAAGCAGGCTAACTTGAAACGCATTCGCAAGCATTGCTCTCTTTGATTATCAAAACACCCCCAAATGCCCTGGTACGGCCGAGAGTGGGGAGAGTCCGCTCTCCCTCTCCAAAGTCTTTCACATGACCACGCGTATATAGCCTCCGCCAGGGAACTCCTACTCACTGCCATCTCGAGGCATTACTATTGTTTACGAAATTGAGAGGACGAAAAGAGAATGTCCGGCGCTTTAACCGGTTTGGTGGACATGAAGAGTCCACCTAGGGGAGTTGGAAAACTTCGATTCCAAACCAATGGTGCACATGGGCTCCAATATCCCGAAGGAACAAATGGCATATGAACCAATTGTTGGTCACCGGCTGCCATGGGAATGCATCTCCTTACGTTGCTCCACTGTCTTGTGGATCAGACCTTCAGGTCGAAGGCTCCGGCTGTGGCCCCCTAAGTAAACCACTTGCTTCGGTTTAGGCACCTGGGTAGTATCACAGCCCTTACACATATCAAATCAGATCTGTGTGGCGAATATGTATTTGGTGCCTCCTTGTACCAATATCTATGTGTTAAAATAAATAAATAATAATAAATCAAAACACCAGTTAATAGTTCGATTCCTGATTATTATCTTGTGAAAACTGGTCACATCACTTTCCCCGGAATCCCACCTAAAAGTCACCCATAAAGTCATGTAAAGTAGTTCAATATGATTACAAATCCGTAGTTTATAAACCTTAGAGACTTTACCAATCCATGTATTCCAGACTAATATGTGTACAAAAGCAACATGTTTAACCTAACCATAGTCTAAAACACCCCGACCGTTGTTGCTACCTTAACGTGGTGGTCGGGCTTGCCTATCGTGATGAACGTAAAGAGTCCAGCCAGTATAGCTCGAGCAGTGGGGTTAGGCAGGGTTGCCCAATCTCACCATTCCTCTTCAACTTTGCCATCGATGACATTCTGGAAACAGCTCTGATGAATGTAAGTAATGGTGGTGTGGATCTGTTGCCTGGAGAAAGACTTCTCGACCTTGAGTATGCGGACGATATTGTCTTACTGTGCGATAATGCCCAAGGCATGCAATCTGCACTTAATCAGTTGGCAATCAATGTCCGTAGGTTTGGTATGTGCTTTGCACCTTCGAAGTGCAAAGTACTTCTACAAGACTGGCAGGATTCTAATCCTGTACTCACCCTGGACGGTGAGCAGATAGACGTAGTTGAGAAGTTCGTGTATCTGGGTAGCTGCATAAGTGCTGGTGGGGGTGTGAGTGATGAGATCAATGCACGAATAGTGAAAGCCAGAGCGGCTTATGCCAATCTGGGCCATCTATGGCGCCTTCGTGATGTTAGTCTGGCTGTAAAAGGCCGGATCTACAACGCGTCGGTGAGAGCAGTTTTGCTCTATGCTTGTGAAACCTGGCCTCTCCGAGTTGAGGACGTTAGATGACTCTCTGTGTTCGATCATCGCTGTCTCCGAAGGATTGCTGACATTCAGTGGCAACACCATGTCAGTAATGCAGAGGTTCGGCATCGTGTGTTCGGGCACAGAGATGATAACTCAATTGGTGTCACCATCTTGAAACATCGACTTCGGTGGCTTGGACATGTTCTACGAATGTCGTCCCAGAGAATTCCACGTCGTGCATTATTTGCCGACTCTGGGACTGGTTGGAAGAAGCGGAGAGGTGGTCAGTGCATGACATGGTGTCGTGGCATGAAAGAAAGCTGCAAAGGACTGGCTTGTGTTGGTCCTTCACGACTCCCTGGTTGGGGTCCGAGAGATGGTGCTACACAGTGGCTAGAGACGTTATCAGATATGGCTCAGAATAGAAGCCAGTGGCGATCCTGCTGTAACCTTCTTTTACTTTCTTCATAAAAAGTGGTTGTCTCTCCTTTACCTGAAAGATTTCTTCTGATTGTACCTCTTCGTCATTACTCTCTTTTTCTTTTGCGTTCCTTAGTTTTTTTTCTTCTTTTTTTCTTTTTACTTCTCTTCGAATTCCCATTGTTTTGTGTGGCGCATATATATTGGCGCTCTCTTGTACCAATATTTATGTGTTCAAATAAATAAATAAATAAATAAAATACTGGCTGGAACAACCGTTCCTCAAGGTCCTACGATGTCAGATATGTCGATTGAAGAGCGGTAAGACTAAAAACAACAAACCTAAGGTCCGAAGGCGAAGTCGTACTGTTGACTGTACAGAGGTGTGGCAGCAGTAAGGTGTTTCCTTCGGTCAACCAGCATGACAGCGATGCTGCCTTCCCACAAGGAGGGGTGGGGTTAGAAAGGGTCGACCCTAAAAATGCACACCTCGCCATATCCCACGGATATCCGTCTCCGACGGTAAGGTCTCAACAATTACGGAGCTAACACAAAAATTACCCATAAAAAGGTCGTGTGTGACCAACCTCAAGCAGTTGTCCCTTAGGCACTGCGGTCACGCTCCCAGGTCACTAAGACCACCTCTAATCCAATTTCCTTTTCAGGTACCTCCAGAAGAACCCTTACACGGTGTGGGCAACCGGGAAGTGATAACCGCCTTCATATCTCTAACAGCACTCAAGACCACTGAGTCTAAAACACCCTTTCTATCCTTCATGTTTAAACAAATTGATTATTATCACTTTATCATTATGTTCTTCATACCAAAAATTGAAAAATTATCTCTCTTCTACAAGAACATTCTAATATTTTTCTGCATACTTCATTAGAACGTTACGGAACTTCCCTTCTACAATTGAATAGAAGCAGTGTAAGAGTTGGACACACTTACCAGATTACACATCTTGAAAGTTGGTGCGAGAGGCTAGTAGTTGGCGAAATCTTAGAGAGGACTAGAAAAAAAGTTTCACTTGACGTTTACCGATTATTAAGATGTGAAACAACTCATCTAGAATAATTTGACACCTGTTTGTATACACCTAAGGCCAGTGGTAATTATGCAGGTAATCGTAAGACCAGGAATTTTCGTATCACTTTTAGGTATACAGATGGATATCATCAACATAGAGCCTGGTAAATACGTGTGTTGGACAGTCTTCATATCACGTTAGTACGACAAGATGATGAAAAGATAAAGTGGAAACGCAGATATGAAGGAACACTGGAGTTTGAGATCGAGTGAAAGATACCAAGTGAACAAGTTACAGTCATGCAAGACTAAACTGATTACTACTTACCTGGAGGTCCTGAAAACAGTACACCACGAGGTGGATCTACATTGAATTTTGAAAACACTTCAGGATACATTAGCGGTAGAATTATACTTTCCTTCAATGCTAATATATGTTTTTCATGACCCCCAACTTGTTCGAATCCGACAGATGAATCAATAGACATTGGTTCGATATCTGCCAAGCAAGTTGTAGAAAAACTTCGATTTCCTGCCGTGGATTTATTCTTTAAAAAGCAAACAACGGTGTATGAAAAAGGAAGGGATCGATAACATAAATTAACATTTGAAATAAAAATCTGATGCAGAACTATTGAGACCAATAGTACTAATGTGCAGATAGTTGTTTACTTCCAATATGGTACTGAACAGTAGTGTCAAAGATTGAACCCAGGATTTCAAAGTAATGGTCATACTATTGAAAATTAACTGAAATCGGACATATAAACAACTAGATTTCGATTGAATACCTCGATAAGAAACATACACTTCTTGGGTCTAATCACTGATGGATCATATTAGTAAGAGTTTACTACAAACTTCATAAAAGGAAAGGTGAGTTCTTCAGGGATTTCCTAGCTTAGAACAATATTATCTAGACCAGTTCGTGACACAAATTTTTTACTGGACAACCTAACACCAAACTGCCAAGGAAATCACGGAATCAGATAGTATTTTTTCTTAATGCTGAAGTCTTAGAGATAATCGAGGTTAGGCCGGCCAAGAGACGATTCAAGAAAGGATGAATTAGAAACTTAGGATCTAGAGAAAGAATGAGTGCAGCTACGCTATTAAGGACGATTTTAGGCATTGTCGCCAAAAATATCAAGCCATTAGTCACGGTAATCACGCAGTCTGAACCTGTCGATATGGTTTAGTACAACAGTTAATGTTTTCACAGACCGAATTTACATTTTGATTTTGTCGCTCTTAGCTTTCTTCAAACCTACTCCCACAACAGCCATCACCGTGCATCGAATAAGTTGGTTGATGGCGGATAATTGTTAAGCTGTTCCGTGTGCATGTTACGTCCCAACTGCCATTATCAAGTCGGTATTATGACTGTCATCGTCGAATAGCTCAAACGGTCTTTAATTCGTCAGTATTGTATGAAGACCGTAAATCCCGATAGGCACTCTTTTCTTGTTAAGATTTTAAACAAACAATATTTTTTTCTGATAGTTAATCACAATGTTTGTAAAATATTGTAACAAGGAGAATGAAAACACTTCAATGTTCTTGTTACCTTGAAATTTCTCTGATTAGGATATCTTCAGATTCTAAAATATGATAAAAACGTTGGTCAATTACAATATACATGGTTCGTATACATCTTAACTGAACTGACCATTTTGTATGTTACCTAGTAACAACAATTAGCTACCAAAAACCAAATTAAGTGTCGAAGTGACCTATAAACCTGCGCGAATCAATGTTTGGAAAGTGCGGTGGTGTTTTAATCCATCAAAACAATATATTTTAGTTTAAGGGTTCCTCTGCAGATTGGTTTAATTTATAAGTCTTAGATTGGTCTCAGCTGAGATACCATAAGAAACCATAAAGCACTGGACAGGTATTTCGTCGCAGAATAAGACTCCTCGGTGGAACCTATTCGTGACTCTGCTGTGTGAAGGATAAGATCGGAATACCTTTCGTTTGTCAAGTTGGAACAAACTTCTGCAAATTAAATTGCCGAAATTCCAATCATCTGCTCATTAGTAGATAGAGATTTGAATTAGATTTCTTGTAGATCAGTGTCTATTATCCAAGGTGTTTGACTTTCAGTCACCAACTCCAAGATTCGAACCCAGCTTTATCTGCTTCGGTTTAAGCGACCAAATGCTAGTATCATTAGCCTTTACACTTAGAATATAGCGCATACTCAAGTACCTTGTAAACGAGTTGGATTGTTTTTATTATTATAGGACAGTTAAATCCAATAAAATTCTATTTTACAGAATATGTATAAGTTATAAAATAATAGAATAATATAGGAATAGAACATACCTCATAACCAAGTTGATGACTGTTTATAGGCATAAGCTCTGATCTAGCATGTATAATACTTTTATTAATACGACGTTGAAAACGTTTTTCATCTTTATCAACTGTTAATGGAACATTATTCTCTTTAGTGGAAGAACAATGCCAACGATTATGCCAACTATTACGATTACAGAATAATCTATCAGAAATATGAGATCTTGATGATGATGTTGATGAAGAAGACGATGTACTACTACTACTTGAACCACAATGTTCTAAATTTTTACGATGCCTTTAAAAAATGTAGAAAGTAGGGAATGTTAAAACCAATAACGTTTTAAGCAGAAAAATGTTAGAAAAAAGAATAAACACTTATTTATTATGATGTGAAAGAGTCTTTTCATCTTAAGATGTTAATATCACTATTCTATCCACTTGTTATAACCTTTACAAGTGTCACTTACTGGGTTTGTAGAGATTTTGTGTATAAGCGTTAAAACTACAACTGATTACAATGCGTACCTGTTAGCGACATAAAAAATGTTCTGTAAAGGATTGTGTTGGAGCACGCTGATTGACTATTTCGTAACCAATCAGAGCTAGCGGAAACTTGGAGAAGACTTGAGAATGTTCTCATGATAAAAAAACTATAAATACACTAACATTTTTTCTTATCGTAATCCCTACTTCTATTTAACTTTGTTATTTGGAATATAATTACATTCCTGTTCCATCGTGTTCTGATTTGGAGACTTGTCAAGTGAATAAGTGTCCAAAAATACTAAGAAATAAGAGTAGCTGAATCGTAATAATAACAGTGGCGACGAGGAAAAGGAAAAACAACATTCAAGATGCCGATATCAGATGACCAACTCAACTGAATACTAGAACAACAGCAAGCACAACTTGATGCACAAACGCAGTTGTTAGAAACTCTGACGCAACAGCTTAACATCCACTGCTTGAGTTCACACGCTAATTCAACTACATCTTGTGATGCGATTGCTAGAAGCAACCTAGAATTCAACTTCGACCCCAAAAGTGGAAATACCAATTTCATGTGGTTCAAGCATTAGGAGCATACATTTAAAATAGAATTCTGCCAACAAGATGACGCGTGGAAGACTCGATTTTTTTATGCGTAAGTTGGGAAGTGATGAACATACACACTACGTTGACTACACATTGCCACATATTGCTAAGTTTCAAGGAGACAGTAAACCAGTTGGCAGAGATAGTCGGTGAATCATCTTCACTATTTAGTACTCGATATCAGTGTCTAAATTTGGTGAAACATGAAGCCAATAACAGTATCAAACGGAATATCAACGATAAGGCGTAGACAAACCATCGTAAAAGTAACAAAGCTTATCTCTTTTGAATAAATTAATAACTATGATGACTCAGCAGGTTGAGGTATGTATGAGGAAAGATAACGACTTGTTGGCATTTGTAGTGTTCAGTTATATGTTCCCGTTTCAATGTGAACAACAACAAAGATACAGGCACGTACACCAAGCTGACGGGCATCGAAAACGATGAAATCTGCACCTTGAATTCCATAGCTAACTATTATCCATATATACTTATATGTAATGTTGGGTGATTAGTGAAATAATTCATGATTGCTATTTTTATATAGCATTCTTTTAAACTTATTTCTCGGGTGGATGTCAATTAAAAATGATGGTTACTACACACAAAGAACACCAGTTCCTCAAGATTTCATGTACAGCTTACTAACGACTCCTAACTATCACAAAATCTAGATCAAACACGATTTAACGCAAACTATGTATAACCACTTGAAATCTCGTTTACCATAT
This sequence comes from Schistosoma intercalatum, assembly GCA_944470365.2. Classification (NCBI taxonomy): domain Eukaryota; kingdom Metazoa; phylum Platyhelminthes; class Trematoda; order Strigeidida; family Schistosomatidae; genus Schistosoma; species Schistosoma intercalatum. The sequence continues at coordinate 2,498,898 of OX103729.1, forward strand.
GTATGCATAAATACATCTAATACTAGCTAGTGGTTATTTATTCAAACACATAAAAATTGATACAAAGGGGCATAAAAATAAATATGCGCTACACATAGCAGTTATCATTCAATTTGTGTGTGGGCTCGAATACTCCTCGGACAGAAACAGATGATTTTCTTAGGGAGCCACTCCTCGAGCCGTTGACATGGTGATCTAATCCATAAGGCAATGCACCAACGTCAGAAGATGCGGTCTCGTAGTAGCCAGTGACTAACAATATTTTCATGAGTCATTTTTCCCTCAGGACCCTGAAGTCCATGTGCACTAATGCTTTACAATAAGCGTTCCCCAACTCCCCTAGATGCATCCATCGTACCCACCAACCCGGTTTAAGGGTCTGACATTTGTTTTTCGTCCTCTCAATTTCTTAAAAGACACCTCTGCCACAAAAATGCAGTGAATAGAATTTCACTGGCGGTGGCTATATACCCGTAGCCATATGAGAGCGGATTCCCCACCGTCGACCGCAATAAGGCATTCGGAGGCCTTGTGGTCAGGGAGGTCGCATATATATATATATATATATATATATATATATATATATATATATATATATATATAAAAGCAGAAACCCTCTACACTCACTTGGATTTCAATTGACGTGATCGTCTTTCTTTATGATAACCTGTACCGGCTAACCAGTTTCTTTGATGTTGTTGAACACCATGATTGTTACTATTACTATGATTATTCTGCAAATTTTCAACTGAAAGAAAAGACAAAAAATAACTTTTGAGAAATTTATTATTAATTCAATCGAACTAAAAGATGAACACAAGTCAGAATAATAATTACGTACATTCTATTCCATGTACAGTTATTATTAGTTGAACATTTCAAGATCTAATCTAATTTACTAAGTGAATATAGATTTTCAGTATAGGGATTATGGAGATTACTAAGTTTTTTTATTGAGATCATGAACCAATTGATGTTAGACCACCAATGAAAACCTAGAAGCACTAGACGGCCGTTTCATCCAATTGTAGGACTCCTCAGTAAAGTGCGCATCCACGATCCAGCTCGCGGGATTCGAGCCCTTCGGTCTCGCGAGCGAACGCTTAACTTCTAGACCACTGAGCCGGCCGATATCCAACGGTATTAATGTCGTACCTCAACCAATCCACGAAATTGCACGACCAACTTCCATTGTACTGAGGTAGATACCTATATCTGTCTCTACCCGACACCGATTAGCTCCATTGGTCATGGCTTCTCACTAGAACTCCGAGAATTCCCCCACGAAGCTAGTCACTAGTGAACACATGGTAATTATCAGTATAGAGGTTGTGGAGTTTACTAAGTTCTTTGATTGAGATCATGAAACGATTGAAAAAAAGAATAGATTTATTAAAGGCTTTGCGCTACACTGTTACATTTATGTATTACAATTGTATTACTCATGAATAGCTTGTTATTTTGTTATAAAATTTATTTTTTATATTTTACATTTGATTAGTGATAAACTAACTGTTCTCTTAATTGGTTTATACATTTTCTACTTGCTCAAAGTTGATTCGTTTTACTGAGTTTATTACCTTATGTCTGAGTTATAACGCCATGGATACACACTACCCCGGAGTCCCATACTAGAGTGAAACGGTTGTTCAGTGGTTTCAGGTATTCAATAGTTGTCTAACTAAGACCAATTTGCGATCTTAATAAAATTTAACATTCTACACAAATCTATACTGACAATAATTATTTGTTATACGATATACAGTTACATATCAAGAGTCTTTAACAGGTCCTCGACCACATATAGAGCGATATGAACACACGCGAACTTTTGTATGTTTCGATAACAAATGGTTGTTGATTAACTGGATCTGAAAAAAATCCCCTGTGCATAAAATTCTAAACAAACATTTTGAACTGAGCAAACTGCACCCCAAAATCGTCTAAAAGTCTCAGTTAGTCAAACTCAAAGTAGAACCTGGTAAATATGTACATCTCAACAAGATGCCACATTCTATTCGCATAACGAGACGAAATTCCAAGGGACAATCCCACAGTAGTACATGTAGTAACACTATCAGTGGTAGTGAAAAAGATTAGGCACCGCAAATATAAATCAGTGAAATAAAAATTAAGGTTATGATGAATTTAGGATCTCAGAATTTGTGAAAAGACAAGGAATGAATGAACCTGTGCCATTACAAACGATTTTGAGCAATGCCAAAGTCTCTAACCATGGATTACGATAAGCATGTGGACCCCAACCAGGTAGTGTATACATGTTAACATGGCTAAACCTGGTTATCAGTGACCCTCAACTACTTCACTTCCTATCATTAATTCAAACGCCGATGCAGACCAATCCTTAAGCAACATTTTCCATCTAACTTAAAAGTTATGAAAAATGGAATTTCAAATGGATTATAGTAATATCAACTCAAACCTTTGATTTTCATGAGATTCATCACTAGTGACAATGAATTATAACTCTATACGTAACGACATTGAATCTGAATTTTAAGAACTAGAATGATTTAGACAATGAAAACACGAAAATGAGAAAAGCATATTGAGAAAAACAAGAAGCCCTTCTAAGTGGATAAACATCAATGTACCCTAAATGTTGTACAATACAATTCCTGTGATCTCACTTGGTATATTTATTAAATAGATCATATTATTCAAAACAAATCTTACTGATATTGTGGTGAAAAAGAACACAAGTGAAGACAATCGAATCCATCTCACTAAAATCTGAGAACCATATAGTAAATAGTCAATTTGCAAATTATCAATTCATCGTCACAAACTTGAATGTTCCTTTTGTAAATATCAGTCTATTGTCTCAAATTTCATTGTTTATGCATTTTCATACCAATTACGTTCCGTTCCTATTCTTTCTTTATCGAAATACACTCTATGCCTGACCACCGTTATATACTACTTATGTGGATATAAGTAACCCATACCATAATATTTCGAATACTTAAGGAATGATAAACAAACAATTGAGAATAAACAATGTACATATACATAAAAATTATGTACAATTCTTACCCTGGTAAACAATAGTATTCTTACGATTACGTACTGGATAACGTCTTGTTTGTTGCTCATCTTGATCATCTTCCTCTTCATCATCAACATCATCTACACCATCATCATCTTCAAGCATAGCATTATTATGATCTTCTTCAACTTTTATTGAATGTGTACATGGTTTAATGTTAATGGATAAATTATCATGTAATGAATTAGTTTGTACATTATATTGAATATTTCGATGAGTAGATAATGATTTTTTAGTTATTTCACAACGTAAATGTTTTCGTCTTTTTCTTTGTGGATAATAATTTGATGTTGATCTACGTGGACGTAATACACGATGTGGATAATGTAAATTTGAATCATCTGAACTTGAAGAATATAAAGTGGATTGATTCATTTTTTTATTGATAAAATATCTTTGATTTTCATTGGTTGATGAATTTTCTTCAAAATTATTATTGATATGTTTAGGATCAGATGATCCATTTGATGAATTCTGATTAAAATGAACTATTTGTGAGGAATAGAAATGAAATATTAGAACTAACAATAAACAAAACATAATCACATAAGCAATAAGAATAATACACATTTTTATATTGTTTGTTTGATATTATATGCAGCCCCTCCCCAAATGCCTTGGTACGGTGGAGAGTGAAGAGAGTAAATTCTCCCTCTCGAAACGCTCTTACATGACCACGCGTATACAACCAATATCAAGGAAATCCTAATCACTACCTTCTCGCGGTGGTGGTGTTATCTACGAAATTGAGAGGACGAAAAGAGAATGTCGAGCGTTTTAACCGGGTTGATGGACACGGATGATCTACCTAGGGGAGTTGGAAAACCTTCATTCCAAACTAATGGTGCACATGGACTCTAGGATCCTGAAGGAATAAATGGCGCATGAACCAACGGTTGGTCACCGGCTACTATGAGACTACATCTCCTGACGTTGCTATTATTATGAGCAAGAATTAAGATAGTTAAGTGGAAGAATGAGTGAATGAATAATACAACCTACCAATACGGTACATCAATCACAAATTGTCAAATGATAAGTACATCCGATCGGTCAAGAAATGGCTTTTACTTCCAACGGATGAGATATGAACCACTGATAAGTTTACTTTCCTAAAGGAGTACATACATAAATGTGATTCGGGTTAAACAAAAAAAACATTTTTTTTCTCACTGTCTTTTCTCTCAACAAAGTGTATATCAGTATCGAACACCGTACATTACGGCACATGTATCCACCAATCACTTATTTACTAAACTACATTTATTCATGGTTATTTTCATAATTAATATTTGTATATAATCATAGCACTTTACTAAAGAAAATAAGAATGAAGAGGGTTTTCAAAATGTGTCCAAAGAGTGGTATGAATTATAAGAAAACCATATAATCGGTTAGTCACATATAAACAACGTTGAACTGGGAACATATGTGGACCTTTATGAGTTATCACACTTAATTATCACAATGAAATGAAATCATCAAGACAAATCCTACTACACTATAAGTACCAACAGTATCAGTGTTCGGAGAAAGAAATTAAGAATAAAGAATATGATTCGGAAAAGGAATAATTAACTTGTGTCAGAAACGATATAAAACTGAATATCTAGAGGAAGATTAACAGAAATGGAGTCAGTCCATGAAAATATTGACTACTGGACTGAGCTGTACTGGTAAGTGCACACTAACTGGTTGAGGTCCAAGCGATTACCGTAACCAATTAGGTAATACTGATCACAACCGTCAACAATGGTGCAGATGCATACTATCAATAACATTAACTACCATGGGATGTCCTAATAACTTCATTCAGCCGGACCAATCACCAGAGATTCACAACCTCGTTAATCACCCTATCCCTTACCTGAACATTGCTAGCTCAGTGGTCCGAAAATACGTAGGAAATGGTTCGAAAACACCTATGATCAAAATCTGTAACCTATGCTTGTCTTTTACTTTCACAAACCATGTCTTATAGTCAAAGAGTACAATAGAGGAAACTGCTAGATGAAATTACTATATTCTAGTTGGTAGGTGAACATATTTCCACACAAACGTATACACAAAGTTACATGGATCTCACCGGACCACACCACAGAGAACCAGATAGATCATATTTGCATCAATAAAAAATTCCAAAGGACAATGGAAGATGTGAGAACCAGGAGAGAAGCTGACACAGCTTCAGATCACCACCTAGTTGTAGCCAATTTAAAAATGAAGCTAAAGAACAGCTGGACAACCAGGACTACAAACGTTCGACACAGCCTTCCTTCGAGATACTGACAAACTCGATGAATTCAAGATAGCTCTCAACAACAGGTTCCAAGCCTTACAGGATCTACTGAAGGAAGAAGAAACTACTATGGAGGGCGACTGGAAAGGTATCAAAGAAGCATTAACTTCAACGTGTCAAGAGGTTCTGGGCCTCAAGAAGCAGCATCATAAGGAATGGATCTCTATAGAAACACTGGACAGAACTAAAGAAAGAAAGAACAAGAAGACAGCAATTAACAACAGCCGAACACGAGTAGAGAAAGTCCAAGCACAAGCTGAGTACATAGAAGCAAATAAGCAAGTGAAGAAGAGCATTAGAGCCGACAAGAAGAAATACGTGGAAGAATTAGCAACGGAAGGAAATATGAAACAACTTTACGATACAACGAAGAAACTATCAGGGAAATATATTAAACCAGAGAGACCAGTAAAGGACAAAGAAGGCAGGCCAATCACTGAAATTCAACAACAGCGGAACAGATGGGTAGAATACTTTTAGCAACTCTTGAATAGATCAGATCCATTGAAGTCACTAGATTGCAACGCTACGGATGACTGTCAGACAATCATTTAAGTGGAACTCGTCAATATACATCTGCTTCAACGACTACGAGAGAACGTTTATCAGTGTAGATAGAACATTATGGAAACTTCTTCAACACTATGCAGTTCCTGAGAAGACTGTCAACATTATCCGGAACTTATACGACGGACTACAGTGCAAGGTCGTGCATGGAGGACAGCTGACAGATACATTTCAAGTAAGGACCGGAGTCAGACAAGGCTGTCTACTCTCTCCTTTCCTCTTCCTTCTGGTGGTCGACTGGATTATGAAGACCTTGACATCTGAGGGAAAACACGGCATACAATCGACAGCTCACAACCAATTAGACGATTTGGACTTCGCAGATGACCTAGCTCTCCTATCGCTTACACATGAACAAATGCAGATAAAGACAGCCAATGTAGCAGCAGTCTCTGCATCAGTAGGCCTCAGCATACACATGGGGAAAACCAATGTCCTCAAATACAACACGGAGAACGGCAATCTAATCACTCTTGATGGCGAAACTCTGGAAGATGTAGAATCCTTCACATACCTGGGAAGCATCATCGATGAACAAGGAGGTTCAGATGCAGACGTAAAGGCGAGGATCGGCAAAGCAAGGGTCGCATTTCTACAATTAAAGGACATATGGAACTCAAAACAACTTCTAACTAATATCAATGTCAGAATCTTCAATACGAACGTCAAGGTAGTTCTACTGTACGAAGCTGAAACTGGGAGAACTACTACAACCATCATCAAACATGTACAAGTATTTATAAATAGCTGTCTACGCAAGATACTCAACATTCATTGGGAGAGAACAAACCAACTTCCAGCTGAAGAGGAAATTAGGAAAAGACGATGGAAATGGATAGGACATACATTACGCAAATCATCAATCTGCATCCCGAGGCAAGCTTTAACTTGGAATGCTGAAGGAAAGCGGAAAACAGGAAGGCCAAAGAACACATTGCGTCGGGAAACAGAATCAGATATGAGAAGGATGAATAACAACTGGAAAGAGCTGGAAAGGATGTCCCAGGACAGGGTTGAATGGAGAATGCCGGTGTGCGGCCTGTGCTCCTCGACATGGAGTAACAGGTGTAAGTAAGAAAGGTGAACATCTCACATACACCGCAAGTGATGCAAGTTAGTAAAAGTCAAGGGAGCTTAATGAGGGGTTGTAGAGACTACCTCAGATACCAACTCACAAGATAAATGAAGTGATCAAGGCACTTAGTTTACTCGCTATCATCAGTAAAGGTGATTATGCAGAGTAATATTGAAGGAATATTTTGTATTCAAAGAAAGGGAAACGCATCCCAAACAGGTTTGCATCAATATTACAAGTACCCAGAAAACATTGAATTATGTCAGAATTTCCAGATAACAATCAGAAAATTTCACCATAAATGAACTGACCTAACTTCCTGTTACTTGGCCGACCACGTTTTCTTAATTGAACAGGTGACTGAGCAGGCAATAATGAACCAGACTGGTTAGGATCAGTACTCGTGATAGATTTAGTTGACATATCTAAATCGGGCTGGAAAAAACATAGACTATGATCAAGTATGAAACCTTTTAATACGAAGAAAATTACAAATAAAAGCAATTAAGTGCTTTTTATTTCCAAGAATAAAAGGATATGGCTTTTCCAGAAAGTATAGTTTTTTCGCATTCACTTTTAAATTATATTCTGAATGAAAGAATTAGTGATGCTATTCAAAACCATGTAAGTAAATTGAGTTTTGAACTTATGGTCTAGTGATTAAAAACCGAAAGTTTTAATCACTAACCCCAGACTTCACAAAATAAGTCCAATAAAAACCTGGCAAAAAATTAAAAACAGGAACAAACCTATCAGTTGCTATTATTGACTATTTGATAAACACATATGACAGTTGATTCCGGAAATTGAGACATACTGAACAAAAATCGTGTCCTTATAGTTTTTACGACGATCCTTATGGAGCACAATTCATTCTTACAAAGTGATAGTTTAGTGATTAAAACGCATTAAGTTCAGTCAGTATATCGCAGCCTTAAACTACACGTTACTGACTCCCGTTTGAGCAACTAGACAACATTTAAAATCCTTATTTAACCACTAGTAGCGCAGAATCTGGCTCTGAACACAGTGAGGACCGGAAACAATTTAAATATGGAGTGACAAAAGGTATACGTAATGATCCTGGACAGCGGAGAGCAGTGAAAACAATAGATGGAAAAAGTAGCTCTGATGGTTAACAATGGACAACTTTTCAGACTTATCTGAAAAAATATCACAAATTAGAACAACACATACAAGCGAACAATATTGTTTTCAAATAGATCGTCATCAATTTAGTATACATCAGTATTTATATGAAAATATTAACCCAATGAAGGCAAATTATAATTCAATGGTTACAACCAAATAGATTGCGTAAAAGTACTGATAGTAAGACAGGTGCAATAGTGGTGGTCAAGGATAATAAAATAACAGATGTTCTAGTCAACAGTTCAAAATAGGAAGTAGGTGAAAATTGGGTAAATAGACTTGAAAAAAATTACAAAGCACCATTATGTCTGTGAATAATTAGATATTGGAGAATATAAGCAGGAGGTAAAATAAGAGATGTACAAAGATCAAAAAATCGTATGTTAAGTCATATCTGACCAATGAAGGGACAGGAGTGTCACGAAGGTATACTATAGATCACTCAAAATGATCTGATGTTGTCAAACATATGACCATTGTCAACCAGATAGACCAAGATAGAACTGTGTATTGCATTTTTCTGTCTCTTTTTAAACCATGCTGATATCAAGAAGTCAAGGGTTAGTGCGACCTTCACAAAACGTATAATTCAAGGATCATAAAGCAAAATAATTGGTTAGCAAGATGTATTTAAGTGCTGCAAAGCCCACTAAAACAACCAGCCTATTTTGCGATTTGGAAACTTTGACAAGCATGCCATTCTAATGGCCTCGGGTGAGCCACTAAAAATTAAAACGATTCCCCACGATATTTTGTGCGAAATCGGAACCGTAATGTAAGATATTATACAAGTTATAACCAGAGATTGGTGGCTAATAGTTGAATCCACTGCTGGCCACCATCAACTTCCACTTATAATGCTTTTAATTCAAGGCAATATCGAGGCAATTCGCACAGGATACACATGCCAATATGAAACTGACCAATTGCAGTCCTAAACATAAATGGGAAAATTCGAACAACCAATAAAAAAATGAATTATATCTTGCAGGTTACTATAGACCAAGTGAAAACTGTGAATACTCAGTTCCTAAAGTGCTTGAAATTGATGGTAAAAAATATGAAATTCAATGGATAGTTAGGGGTAAATGTACAGCTAGATACTTTTACTCTAACTTCTGTCTAAATTTCAAGGATGAACCAATCAGATCTAAGATCGCAGATCTTGGATTTTGGCGCAAAATTGATTCATTCATTTGGTCAAATGGCACCTTAACACTACGGTTGATATCAGTTCGTGATGGAAGTATTATTTCCAATTTCTAGCCCTAACATCTAAATTCTAATCCTAATTCCTCTCATTAATTTATAACTCTGATTTAACTCTGGTAAGTAGGTGGGCGTTTTCAAGGCCATTTTGGTGTTTCTCAAAGGTCGTTCATGAATTATAGTCTCACCAACTTTAAGTTTGGTAAGTTTGTAAACAAAAGAGTAGCAGAGCTCCACTACATTTTAGTTGATGTCAACTCAAGATGAAAACCATAACCCTTTTGTATAATACCTAATGTTATTTGGTGACTAACATCCTGCAGAGTTATAACCTAACTCACAACATTGGCCAACTACTGATATGTAGACTTAACACTTTGTCCCTTACCATGAATAGTTCAACATGTAAGGATTTGTTAGTCCTATTAAAAATGTTATTCCACTGTAATTTTGTTGGTGCTCATCGTTAATTTTCTGATAACTAAGTTTTTTTATTATACAATAAGTCGCTTAAGTTGTCAGCACAGACTACTATTAATAAAAGTTTGCACATACGATTTTTCCAGCTTCATTTTATTCAAATTGTCATGCTAATCATATTTACACGTCTTTTCAATAAATATAAAATGCATTAAAAACCGGTTTTTAAGTTGACAGAGATGACAGAGGTGAGTTTAAGGTCATAGTGGAATTCGAATCAGCGTTTATTGAGCTGCCAATTTTATGCTTAACCTGTAAGGCGGTATACATAAAAACCAGTGGAAACTGCACAGATGCATTTATCCAGGCTAATTTCAATGAGATCTGGATTCACTTGTACCAGAAATTTCTGGTAGTATATTTGTATTCGTCGTTAAACAGGAGAAACTGATATGAGAATAGTATGTTATTTTAATTCATACATTGATGAAAGGAATGTGTTAAATCGCTAAATGCATGAAGGGTATGACAGCTTAAAAAATCAGGTCAGAATACAGGTGAATAACCGGAAACGTAATAGTTAGAACATAGACACATAATGAGCGTGGATGTTTAAGCTACAAGTAATGAAACCGGGTTACCAATAAGAATATTTCGTTGATGGTTTATCAAACCCTGTCTTGAGAATTGTGAAAAGTTCTGGTGTTAACATTATCTAAGGACCCAGAGATTAGGAAAGGAAAGGTAAATGTACCATATTCAAGTCGGGCTCTTTTGGATTCCTAAATTTAAAAAATGATGCCAAGTGATTTGCAGTAATGCTGAACAGTAAAAAGCACATTGTTGTATTTTTCAAGCATCAAACATTCACAAAACAATTGATGGAATTATTCAGGCTACAATGGTAGCTACTTACAGTCACAGCGTGTCGTTTCAACTGAGCAAAAGCTAGAAATGAAAATGACGTTGTGACACTTTGTTTTTATAGCACATGCAGAAAAAAGACTCAATCCACCCAAATATGGCATTCCATAATTCTAGTAAGTACACAAGAAACTCATACAGAAAGAGACGCTAAAGCTAAGAAACTGATAAAATATGGAGCTCCTTAAAACCGCGACTAATTCCCCATATTTATTAGTCTTATCAACTTGAATAACATGGCCCATAATTTTCGTCCAAGCCAATAGTCAGGAAGTGTTTGTTGACAATCGAACATCTTGAGATTGTAGGAGTCACGTTAACGATAATGCACCTTGAACACACACATAAGTAAAAAAAAACTGAACACTTCAAACTGATGTTTACGAGATAAAAATCGTAATGTTAAAAATATAATAAAACACTATTACCGCTTATTAGAAGCATTCGTACTTACACACTGTTCACGAATATATGACTGACGTCGGGTAGGACGCATTCTTAAAATTACCAAACAACAAGATACCAAGGATTACAAAAAAACCCTACACCGGCGCCGACTGAAACAAGCGCAGGTCATTGATAAAACTAACAAACAAAAGCATGTTCAATGTCTAATATAGCATGTCACAAAATGAGGATAAGTTGTTTCTATTCTAGTTTTAATTCCACCATAGATGTGAAAGATTGTACATGTGGTCGGGTTTTAATTTCGTCCCACACTTCGAAAAGGTAATTGTAGCGCATTTGAAAACTTGTTCTACGATTTACTCGTTGCAACTATCAGAACGTCTTTACCTCACGCTTACGAAGTCTCCTATTTTGCCGGCTGGTTACACCCGCAAATTTGGGTACTTCCTGTTTAGTCTGCTGATTCCGTGGTTTTTACTCCTAGATTTTACTCTTATAATGCCCACTAGTGATACAGTCACATGAGTTATCCTATCTTTTGGATAGAGCTTAAACCACGAAGCTGTTTGGCCCTTCCTCGAACTAAATGCAACCTTTTAACTACGTCCGTTAAAAACATTTTGCACTCTGATGGATCTGATGGACTAGGTGAACGTTGACAACCAAACTGATGATTTAATCTTTCGAATCCGTGTCAGTCAGCGAGGTCAATACACCATTGTCGTGCAAATGCTCAAGTCGTATTGTCCCATCCATTTTTCATTTATCAGCTATTCTCGTTCTTCTATTCAAATTGTCCTACCATCGTTATCGTTATTATGATTATCGTATTACTGTGGTAGAGTTATTACTCATACTTATATTGACATTAAATTACGACACTTACGAAATTGTACAATTCGTTTATCAAATTATAAAATCATGAACATTACATTAACGTCATGAAATATACAACTCACTAGACTTGATGACTTAGTGAATTTGTTCCACTCATTTTCAGTATCATTCCGTCTCGTTTTTATTTTCTCATTCACGTGTCTGAGGTCATTTTTGTAATATTCATATCACACACGTATGTTTCTTCTTGATACTGTCTCATTATATCGTTTCGAATGCCTTTAACACCAATATGTCTGTTCACCAGGGCCAGTTATCTGAAGTAGGTTCTGGATCGTCCATCACACCAATGACTATATTAAACTAACCCATCCTTTATTGTTCATTTTCGCTGCCATATTGCCATCATCAGATATTTTCAACATGTTTGCTAGCTGCTCGTTCATCGAACGATCTGCGATATTTTGTGAAAACTGGCGATCTAATGACATATACATGCAGACGAACCATCAGTCTAATCGGTTGAATGAGATTCTGCATGCTGGTAATATCATCGTCACAACTATCCGGGTTATGGAGCCGGTAAACAATGCTATTATTAACATAAGTTCCGAGTCATGCTCATGGTAGTAACGACTTTTATCCTATGTATGCAACCATTTTTCATACAAAGCGTTCGCATTTAGCAATTGTTGATTTCCTTTTTTCAACGACAATCTAAATCGGAATCCATTCATACATCTATAGCCATTTTCGCTTAATCGATGAGTCCAACAATCATATTCATTAACTTTGAGACGCCGTATTACTAACCGGTTAGCAACGGATGTGTTCATCCTACCCATTTGTTGACATGAGTGTAGTCGATAGTCTGAGGACTAGTTTAGAATTGCGTCTGAAGGATATCGCATTCTAAGGAGTTTTGAACAGTAAATTCAATATACCTACCGAAATCACTTCCAATAAATATTATAATTCCGATGAAATTCTGAAGTTGTCACTTCATCACCCATGAGAACATTACGAAGATCTGTAATGGCACTGGTTCATAACCTTACGATCTTTGAAAGCTCTGCATGTAATAATCTGTAGAACCTTGATCAACGTCGCTATTGGGACTGCTATAGTAATAGATTTAGTCTTAAAACTGTAGATTTGTCATAATGTGAAAACCCGATCTTTATGATCTTACGTGGGAGTCACGTCAATGTCATCGCGATTAGTTGTATCGCAAGAATCAGCAATGTAGTTTTTGGTGTTTCGAAAGAACACATTTGAGCCTGAGACAGAACAATATATTTAAAATGAATAGAAGAAACAAGTTGCACAGTAATGCCCAACCCTGCAAGGATGAGCCATGTCATACGGTTTTATGGATGTTCCCCCGTCCACAATTTTTGACCTTCTCTTGGTGTTACATGTCAAAAGTCTATTTTCCCAGTTGTCTCATGTTCAGCTTTGAATATTGTGTGATTAGGAACAACACCAGTACAAATCCTCTGACAAATTTTATATGGAACTATTTTAATCAGATTTATACGAATATTCGTCAAGATTAGAACGAATAGTTTGACAGTAATTGAGCGCCGAGTATAGAGAAGTCATTATATGTGAAAATTATATTTGAAGTATTCTCTGCGATTGAAATTTAACTAATTCCAACGTTTCGTCCAGCTAACTTGTCTGGACTTCTTCAGGGTAATAATCAAATTTTGATTTTGATTATTACCCTGAAGAAGTCCAGACAAGTTAGCTGGACGAAACGTTGGAATTAGTTAAATTTCAATCGCTGAGAATATTTCAAATATAATTTTCACATATTTTAATCAGGCTTCAAATATGATAGTGATTGTAATAATAATTACTGAACCTTATTTGATCTGTAAGAGGTGTGATGTTTAATATTTAGCTAAAATGTAGTGTGTGCAGCGAGCAGATGCAGTTTACCACTCGAAGGCAAATTGTTAGGCTTTATGGCCGTTTCCAGGCTCAGCCTGGGTAAGATGATGTTTCAAAGTGTTAGTATGTTATACAACTTAAAACATATTAATTCCCACAGCTAACCAATGCGTACTATGATTGTCTCACCTTTATCTGCATTCGAGACGTAGAGCACTATGAACACGTTCGAACGTATTATATGAGAAACAGGATTGCGTGGTCAATTATTCATCAAACAACTGTTACTTTCACAAAACAGCGGAACCATTTCTCTTTTAGACAGTAAGTCTTCAATTGTCACGTTCGTCTATCCCTTTGTCACAAAATATATTGTCTCTCTTGATTACAACATCCATTTTCGTGGACCGAAAATGCAAATTCCAATCTAGAAGGAAAATTACTGAATATGTTTGAATAGATAACACGAATTAGTTTTGTAATTATCTTTTGTTGTTTTTCGAACCAACCGACTATTCTCTACAGAAAGGCTTTGCAGCGGCCGGCACTATGTCAAGCCAACATAAGTTATTCTAGCTTCTGGACCAACCGATTTATTCATCCCTCTCCGGCCGCACTTTGACCTTGTTGGTAAGTCCCTTTTAAACCTTGACTGTTTCTGTATGGTTGTGTGTTAATTACTTTTCCTGTTTATCAAATGCTTGAAGCTTATTTTTGGCCTAACTAAACTTATTGAGTTTTGCTTAGTCGAATCGAGATGATCACTTCGTTTTATTATTATTATTATTATTATTATTATTATTATTCACAAACATCTTATGGGTACATAAGTGTGGTGAAGAAACCATTTCGGGTTTCTTCAAAAAATGTAATAATACACAATTTTCAATAATGTCAGCATTATACTTGCCATTTTAAAAAAATTACAGTAATTATAGTAGAATATTAATAATAATAAATCGGGTCTGTGCAATTGAGAAGAATATTGAATTGAGTTTAAAGAAGGAAATGGAGAAAATAAGGGAATAGAAATAAAGGAGACGTGAAATACGCAAATAGTCTAATAGGCGTGTTTATGAACACAGAACAAGAATAAACGACTATGTGTGTATCGTTAAATTAGTAAGAAAAAATAATTTATCATTGTAGTAAGATATGACACTAAAATAAATGTTTGTGCAGTTATAATTTAGAGTGATGCTATGAAAGTCACAATTTAGTGAAAAGGATAATAAAATATCACTATGTATGAGTCATATATGCATAGTGAAGATAAAACGAATCTGAGAAGTTAATTAAAGTGTAACACAAGTTATTGTTTTAATTACAAACTTCGTAATCTTAAGAATAATATTTATTTAGAGGGAAAGAAGAGAAAGAAGAGAAGTGAACACCTAGTGAAAAGATTCATCCATGATAAGAATAATAATTGTGTAATGAATATCGACCTCAGGAGGAAACCAGAAAAATTTTTAAAAAAAATCCTTTAAAGCACTCGGATGAATACATTTAGATTTATGTAATAGTATACAGAGTGAAACCGGATATTAGTATAAATATTTGTGCAATAATAATTAAGATTGATGCTATGAAAGTCAAAATTGATTTTAAAGGACAATCTGGAGTTAAATATGTTTAGAAGGATAAGAAGATACAAAAAGAATATCTAATGTGTCGGGGAACTAATAATGATATTAATAACGGTAATAATGATAAACACGAACATAATCAGACTTCATATATTAAGATAAAGAGAAATAAGACAAAATAGACGTGAAAAGATTTAAAGGTTTTATTTTGCTTTTCAAGCAATTAAATAAATGACGGACCTTGTTTGTATAAATCATTATTGAATACATTGATATTCAATAGGTGACATAATCCACTTTCGGAAAGAAAATCGTCAAGGAGACTTTTGAACCGGGTTGTAGTTTCACTGCAACGGAGGTTCACCGGCAGTCTGTTCCACATGGTTGAGTAGCGAATAAGGAAAAAATTCTGACGTAAGTTTGTGTGGGTTCTTGGAATCGCTAGAATGTTCTCTTTATTGCGTAGATTGTGGGATGATATTATAAGGTATGAAGGGGTAGATACCGATGAGTAGGAAATACCGTTAATGAGCCGGTAGATAAAGACAAGATTTAATTTGATACGTCTGATCCAAAGAGGTTCTAAGTTGAGTTGTTGACATCTTTGGTAATAGTCTTTGTTATCAGAATACCCCAGAACAGCTTTGGTGAACTTTCTTTGAACACCTTCAATTCTAATCAGATCATTATGTCTACAATTACTGTAAACTAAAATACCATATTCAAGAATGGGTAAGATACATTTTCTGTATAGTAACAATCTCGATTCGATATTATTGAAGTTTATCATTATCAATCCGATCAGCTTTCTAGCTTTAGATACTTCAGATATAAGGTGTTCAGAAAAGTTCAGACTGTTGCTATATCTTAAACCCAGGTCACGAACAGTGTTGAGAGGTTTGAGTGTATGTGTCTGTACAGTCAGATTTAAGTTAAGACAGTGACCAATGTGAATAAAACCGCTTTTGTCAACATTAAGTGGCATATTCCACGAAATAGTCCATTCGTACAACTTGTTTATTTCCTCCTGGATTACCGCAGAAATATAGCTTTCTTTCGTGGAAGAAGAGAATGAATAAACTACTTTCAGGTCATCAGCAAAAAGGAAAGGCTTACCATACTGAAAGAGGGAACACACATCATTGATAAAAAGGAGAAAGAGAAATGGACCAACCACACTTCCTTGTATAACCCCACTGGTTACATTTACAGGTTTAGAGTAGCAAGATCCAAAGCGAACGATTTAGCTACGTTCTTCTAAAAAAGATTTGAGCCAAGATAAAAGGGGATTCTGTATGCCAAATGAAGAGAGTTTTAAAAGAAGAAGTTTGTGTGAGACACTTTGTATCTCTGATTGTCTGTTTTGGTCAGTGAGTGTGTGGTGGTATTTATTACCAACCACACAATCTTCGAACCTAAACAATCACTGAGAAGATTCACTTTCAACATATTACACTAAGAGAAGGTCAACAATGGTGAACGAAGTATCAGGGATTAATGTGTGGTCCGACTTGGCAGTGCAGACGTAGTCATAATATGTAAAACCTATTGAATGTTGTATGAAATATATTGCTTTCTACACAGCCCAAATGTGTCCTTCAGAAATATTGGAAGTTATGTAGCTGATTCTTATGATACGACGAGTCAGAATAGACAATGATGGGACTGCCGTGCAAGATCTTCCAGATTATGCAGTCACATCATGGCAAATCTACAATTCGGCGATTAGGTCTATTGTTATAGTAACACTAATAACCAACTAGACTATAATTCTACGCGTCTGTGAAATATACGTAGTCAAAATTCATCCTCGTATTTGGTTTAGTTTATACCATCACTTAATGGCATACAAAAATATGTACGCCCGTATAATTCGGTCGTTGCTGACTAACTGTTTGGTATAGTATATTCAGTTAGTAACTGGATTCAGAAGATAGAAATTTCAAGCTTATAAATCCATTCATGGTCTGTTAACTTATACAGCTTTTGTACTGATGAATTGTCGATGAGGTAGCTGACTGAATGGGAACACAGAGTGACATGAGTGATTGGTCAGTTTATTGATAAAAATCATTATACATCGATATGAAGAGTGCGTGTACCAGAAAAGTTCAGGGACAAATTCAAACAATATCTTTGTCATCAATATAAATGATCCCCATCACTAAAACTCATGGGAAATAATAATAGCAAAATCTGTTTACGTAGCACGTCTGTATTAATCATCTCCGAACTTTCTCTACTGTTTATCTTCTGGTTAATGACATCATGATAAAGATCATTTATCATCTTCCTCAGGACGCCAACCAAGAGAAGTATTTCAATGCGATTTTACATGGCTATCCTGGGTAACGAAAACTGGACAAAAATGCAGAGACCAAGAATAGAGAGAACACAAGCTACGAACAACCCTCGTCCTTGGCAGACTTTCATTCTCAGTCACAGGGTTCATGTCCAAAGCCCAAAAGTATGATCAAACGTGACCCTGGCGGGCTGAAAAATGTTTGATCATATAGAATGTTATCGTAATGTGTTAGTTCCAAATGACTCCGGTCCAAAAATCAGACACGCTTATGATTGGGAAATGGTCGGAGAATTTATTAGTAGCATCTTATCAGATGACTCTACAGGAGTTCAGATCAGAAACTTGGTAGGAATAGGTGATAGGACCAACAAAAATGTCGAATCACGATCATGTAGACTCCTTACTGTAATTTCAAGGTAGCAGTAACGACGAAATCTTTCTTTTAGTAGTGCTGAAAGTCAACACAGCACCAACATTCGAGTAAAACTTGACATGTCCCTAGAAGGTGGAATAAAATTTAAGGTGGCACTTGCTAGACTAGAAGCATGTCAAGAGAACGGTGAAGAAAATTTCTTTTCCCTATTTTTTGAGTAGCCAGGTCTTGGAAGTGAATGTTGCCAAAACCTGTGTACATAGATTGCTCTCTTTAAGGGCTTATTATATAAATGCTCGTAGGTTAGGCGTCTAGAAGTCCGCTAGGAGTATTACTGAACGAACGAAAACCACTCCTCAAAACTGTAGACAAAACGTGGTTAGTCTATGAGGCCATTTCAAAATTGTGGGGATACGAATATCTAAGTAGTGATAAGTGTGGATGCAGGAAAGAGGTTTGAGTCTTTATATACGTATTTAATAATAAAGAGATCCGTTCCTTTGTTTGTGAATCTCATGCAGTGGAGCCCATGAAGTCACTTGCTGTAAACTGATTTTCGATGGTTGCACATTTGTACTAGGTGTCATTTATCGTAGTCCGATCTGCCTAGCTAGTGACCTTATTGTAGAGCACATTCACCGTAGAGTAAAAATGGCACCTGTTATTGCACCTGATACTAGTTGAACAAAGGGTGGTCACTGCGGGATTTGAAAACTCCTTGGATAGTGGGCTCTTGAGGACGTTAATAGAAGATACTTTATTTCAGCATGCATCTGACCCTCCACTATTAAATTCAGACCAAGGATCTTTATTTGACTTAGCAACCGCGCATGCGACCGTGAATCTTACATATCTAGATGTTTTCCCATAGTTAGCAAATGGCGACACGTTTCTTCATTCATGTTCAGAGCTTGTAACACAATATGTGGTCAGGTTAAGGAGAAAATATCCACTATCAAGAAGTGCTCCGCAAAGACAGACTGGTCAGTAAATGCTATCTCGTCAAGTGGAGTAGCACGGTCCATAACCAAGAGTACCCTTAGCTTAGGCATATTTTCGTTTACATCATGCCTAACATCAAGCAGACGGAATAAATATTCATCATGGATAAATATACGGGTTGAAAATTTTCCTAGTTCGAGGAAAATGCATTGAAGTATGTTTATCTCCACAGCCTCTGAATAGTACATATCTATTTACTGCGGGAACAGAAACCCTATCAAAGGGTTGGTATGTAAGGCCGAACTTTTATATAAAAAATAATTGGTCAGGAATTGTGAAAATAGTCCAAAAAGACTGTTCTCGTATGCAAGGAGGCGAATTCAGTGAACTGATATGATCACACCGCTTTTTGATACTTGAAAATCCGTTGACAATCACATGAAATGAGGTAATGAAGGTTGAAGCTGCATGGGAAGACTTTAATAAAAGGTTTTCTGCCGAGAGGGTGAAGGACCGGCAGTTAATGGTGAAGGTGTCCACTTATCGATTGGTCTTGTGGTCGTTGAGAAAGGAGCTGTCTTGCGATTACCTTAACGTCCCAACCAGATAAGTCTAGTGGTCCTAACGATATTCGTCTTAAGATTATGACAGCCCTGATAGACGTAATCGCTGAACCTTTGAGAGTACTGTTTGATAGGTCCTTGAGGTAGTCTGAACAGCGAAAAGTTTGAAAAAAGGCAGCAATCTGTTGGGTAGTACAGACTTAGTTGGTAACTGTCGTCCTGTTAGTATGACCAGTTTAGTCAACGAACTGATGAAAAAGAATATTCGAATGGCCATTTTCATATATATATATATATATATATATATATATATATATATATATATATATATATATATATGGGAATTATCTTCAACTCAGGGAACATCGTGCCCTTAGGAAAGGCCTGTCCTACTCGATAAATCTTTTTAGTTTAAGTGGAGATTGAGCTGCAGTGAGGGATAAAAATCTTCCGGTGCATGTAGTTTTCACAGATCTAAGTAAAGTCTCTGAAAAGTTCTCTCACGTGGGTTTTATATTATAACTGGAAACTTTCGGGATCCATTGTGAAATCATAAATTTGATGAGTGACTCTCAATAATTGGGGAAAACAAGTACCAATATGTGGGACTCTATCAGTGTGAGATTCCATACAGCGTGATACTTATCAAGATGCAGCCCTCAGTCTGTTTTTTACTTTATGTGAATGACTTACCAACTGTAACAAAATCATCTGTTTAGCTGATTGCAAATGACTGAAGATTTAAAGACTGGCATATCGTATGCTGAACAATGATCTCTGCAATGATACGTCCTATCCCCTCATATCACTGATAAGCTGAGAGAATGTACTAAGAAAGTTCGAAAAGCGGGGTCAAGTTGTTTACGTCTGGGATCCCGTCTCTCATATCAAGGAGTGGATTACTGCGATTCGCTACTAGAAGACATGATACCAGTACAAACCGTTGATAAATTCGAAGCAAAATTTTATATCCACAGTAATCCAAATCGGAAGGATTAACATAGATTGATTGCCATTCTGTTCTTCCTACTAAAGAGCGAAAATTGTTTAAAGGTGTCAAGGTCTGTTAGTTGTACCGCGCCATATTGTAAGATTAGCTTGCGGGCTTGTGATGTCGTTTGTTGTCCGTATCAGGGGTCTTCCGTTCTCAGCGAATGCGGATGATATAATCAGTTTTTTCAACGGTATTTCCGTTGCCTGTGTTTTGATTTCTTGCAGATTGCAGGATAAGAGGTGGAAAGCGTGGCATATATTTTCCTCAAGGGTCTAATGGCCGTTCTAATGGAGAAGCTTTCATCGAACTGGAAAGTAGAGATGATAAACAGAAAGCCATGACTCATCATAATGAACATTTGGGTCGCCGTTATATTGAAGGTAACTTACGACTACCCAATAATCCGGAAAGTATTTGATTCATGCTCTGAGGAATTGAATAACGCTATGGGATGCAGACCTTTCAACTCGCCAAATCGGAGGGAACATGTTGTTAGGTTACGTGGTCTTCCGTACGATACTGAGAAAAAGGAGATATATGCCTTTTTTAACGGTAAGTAATCCTTGGTTGTCTGCTTCTTACTAGTTTATATTATATACGGGAAGGTAAGCGTTTTCTATTATTCTTCGTAGCTAACGTAGAACTTCGTATAAACAGGCAACAAAAATAGGTATTTGCGAACTAGTAGTCAGTACTAGTTTTAGTTAGAGTATTTTCTGTTCTGGATATTTTAAATTGTACTTGCTGTGCTTAGTCGGTGAGACTAATTTATGGGCGCTAAGTAGACTTGGTAATGTCCACCTAATTACTAGGGGTACACAAGGGTTACAAAAGCAATGTGAAAAATAAGGGTTATGGTTTACAAATGATAGTCAGTGTTAGGAATTAGATTTACGGTTTTAATCACGAACTGGCATCAGCTAAAATCGCAGCGCTTAAGCGCTTCGCTATTGACACAAAGCATTGTCAAAACATCTGACCACATAATCTAAATGCATATGTAAGTGCGTTTTCACGGTTTGTTTGACTATCGGTTTGTAGTTAAATGTAGTAACTAACAATAGTTTGTAAGATCGCTGTTTTTATCTAGTCTGCAGTAGCTTCAGATCCGTAGAACGGACATTCACAAAGGTTACCTTGATTTGGTCACCTCTCGTTAGTTTCTAAAACTTACACAATGTATCTCGCACATTGTGGTGCTACTGCTTTACTTATACGCAATTATCTTTAGGCCAAAAGCTGCTTGTTTTTGTCCTCCACACTTACTAATGACTTTATATAAGTATGATACCTTGATAATTTTTCATTAAGTTCGAAGCTACTAAGAACGTGTGGAATCCTACTTTTCAGCTGAAGTATTTTACATGGTCATTCTGTAACTGTCCAATATTCGTTGCATCGCTAAGTTGTGCTTAGGGTATCAAGTTATTGCGCATTAGTAGTAATGATGTATCAGTATTATCATGTCATTGTAGGTAGTGTTATGTAAGTTTTCGTGTTATCAAAGACAGTAAGTTGGTGTCGATCATATTTTTCTGTTTTCCACACTGTATGTAGTTGTTTCTTGGACTCCGGAAATTTTGTTAACTCACTTATCAGTAGAGTGGTTGTATTTTACTGGCCGCTTCTATACGTTGATAGATAGAGGGTTTGGTAGTTAGATTCACTTTATGTTTGAGCACCAAAGTTTGATCCCTAGCATATATGCACAATACGCCGTTTGAAACCTAACGTTTTCTGTTCCGTCCACCGAAATACTTCTCTCCGTTTGCCTGAAGGTAGCTGATGTTTTTTCCCTGACTCATTTCTTCGTAGTTTTGACTAATGCATAGTAGCCGTTTCTGCGGTCTGTAAAGTGTGTTCTTAAACAGATTTAATCACTATATTTATCAGGCAACAAATTCAGTGTTATTCTGCCTTTTGTATATAGCTAGTTTTTCTCCGAGTTTCGGTAATCTTTGAACGATAGGATCCTTTGTCTTTATGCAAAACAAGCCTTCTAGAAATTGCCCTCAAATACCATGGCACGGCCGAGTGAGGGGAGTCTGCTCCGGGTAGTATTACAGCACACACAAACCAGATGAAATTTGTACGGTGCATATGTATTTGGTGCCTCTTTATATCAATATTTGTGTTCAAATAAACAAATAAATTCTGGAAAGTGTTACTGCTTATTAATCAATGAGAAAGTTCGTATTTAGGCCTGTTGTGCTCACAGTGAGAGTGTGCTTGTTCTTATAAAATAGCACTTTTTATTTCTGGTATTTCGACTGATCGTACGAGTTTGAACGACATGTCAGTCACCAGTTACTGTTAGCTTAATGACAAACATTCCGTATATTTAACCTCACCTAAGTTTAGTTAATCAGAAAACCCAACTCTAGTTTGTCTATGATGAACCTCCCGGCTGTTAGTACTTTAAGCTTATGCTTGTCTGCTCATCTAGGTTTGAACTACACTTGCTGCATTACAGCTCACAATGGTATTTAGTCTTCAAATCTTAGTGTCATCAAGCAATCCAATATTAATTAATGTCCAAAATTATTTAAGCAACTCTAGGAAGTACTGATAAAGTTCACATTGGCGTTCATTTTGCAATGTCCTGAGGTTTTAACCAGGTTGGTGGACACAGAGTCCACCTAGGTAAGTTGAAAAAACCCTGATTCCAAACCAATGGTGCACATGGGCTCCAGGATCCTGTTGCAATAGATTGCGTATGAACCAATCGTTGGTCACCAGGTACCATGGGACTGCATCTCCTTGCGTTGCTCCACTGCCTTGTGGATTAGACCTTTAGGTCGAAGACTCCGGGTGTAGCCTCCTAAGAAAACTCTCTGTTTCGGTTTGGGCACCCGGGTAGTATCATAGCCCACACTCAAATCAACTGACCTGTGTGGCGCATATGTATTTGGTGCCTCTGTACAAATATTTATGTGTTCACATAAATATAATGATAATAAACTAAAACTTGGGGAAAGCAGTTAGGAACAGGTTGTTTAATTATACATCCAGATGAATTCACTACTTTATGACATAGTCTTCAAAGATTTTCATGGAAACAGCTAGAGTCTCCAGCCATTTGTTACGACAGTCACACAGACCCCAACTAAGTAGTCTGCATCTGCCAACATGGCTCAGACCAGAGGTTAGTGACTTCAAGCGCTGATGCCACGTTTTGGTTTGACCGCCTCTAACTTTCTTCCAATCATCCCCAACACTAGTCAGTTAGCATTCCGCGTCATGGCAGTCGGTGTTCAGGCATACGCAACACGTGGCCCAACCATCTCAGTTGGTGAAGATTCATAACCTCATCAACTGATTTACCATCATTCCCCAATGCCCTACGTCTAACCTCACTATTATTTGCCCAGTGATCCCATCAGATGTGAGCAATATTTCTAAGGTATCTGTGGTCAAATACTAGTAGCTTACGAATATCTTCAACTCTTACCAGCCACGTTCCGCGGCCGTAAAGTAAAACAGAACGAACTACCGCGCAGTGTACTTGTTCTTTTATTGATAGACGGACATCTCGCCTTCGCCATAGGTGACGTAAGTTGGCAAAAGCCAAACGAGCTTTTCGAATTCGTGTTGAGATTTCGTCAGACACCAACCCATTTGGTCTGATCAGACTCCCAAGACAAGTGAAGTTGTCGACGCGCTCGACTACTTCACTCCCTACCCTTAGTTCAGGTGTTGACGCAGACCAGTCCTGAAGTAACAACTTGCATTTAGAGGGAGAGGAGCGCATTCCAAACATTCTGGCATTGTTGCTTAGTGCTACGAGAAGACTTCCAAAAAGTAAACATCAACAACGGATCCAACTCTCAAGACTTGCTGGAAAAGGTAGGGTAAACATGTAGTCAACAAGATATTAATTGGATTTTTTCAGTGTAATTACCAATCAATCATTAGCAAAACAGAGCGTCGCACAAATATATATCAGTCTGAATTACTGCAACAACATAATAGAAGGAAATTGGTAGACAAAAAGTAAGGATAGTAGTGTCTGCATTATCTAAGATGGTTTTCTAACCGAAGACAGTCCGTAATTAATCATCGTTTTTGTCAATGTGTTATGTTAACTACATTTGTTGACCAACAGCACAATAGGCATTAATACGGAACCACTTCTTGACCCACCACTTATTACTGGCTGTATAGCAACCCTAAAACATGATATATATACGTTTTGTCAGTTAGCCAAATATATTTGTGAAAGTTTAAACCCATTCTAATAGCTTTTTTCGCTTTTACTGATTGCAGCTACTTTTGGTCAAATAAGGAGCTTATCTTAGGCTGTTACTAACTTGTTTAGTATAACACGTCTGATCGTTTTATTTGTTTCATTCCTTTCCTAATTTCTCGGGTTTTATGAATTCTTGGGATCGGCAGGCCTGGAAATAGCTCCCAACGGTATCGGGTTATTGGTGGATCATATGGGTCGTTGCACGGGGGAAGCGTATGTCCAATTCACATCTTCTGAAAGTCTAGCTCGGGCAAAGGAGAAACATATGGAGAAGATAGGGCACAGGTGCATATTTTCGGGTTTGGATGGGAGGTTTGGGTATTATTATTAATGTTTTACGTAATGGTCCGTCGTATGGGATGCTTAATATTTATTTGCTTAAGTCAACAACTTGTCAGTTAATTGTCATAGAATTTATTGTTCCAGGTGGTTCACTTCATCACAGTTGTTCTTTTTTCAGATACATTGAAATATTTGAAAGTACAATGATGGAGGCTAACACGACCATACAGCGCCAAATGGAAATAAATCGTAAGTTTTCAAACAGTAATTTAGATGACGTATTTAGAAAGCCGTGGTTCCAGTCGAGGACCGATGTTCGGTCGAGGAAGTCGTGATGGTCATCCCGGTGGTACAGGTCATCATGGAGGTTCCCGAGGAGGATATGATGCGCCCCCGTTTAGTCCAAACGGGTCAGGTCCAAACAGAGGTCCAGTTCCTGGAAGATTTACGCCCTATGGTCGACCACCACATGTTTTCGGACACCCGGGATACAGTTCTCCTCCCAGAGGCTTCGAAGGACCTTCTCCCTCAAAAGGATCTAATTTCGGGCCACCCGGACATTACGAATATGATGATCCACAAAGTTTGACTGGGCATTCTGTTCGTATGAGAGGGTTGCCATACTCAGCGACCAAAGAGGATATTAATCGTTTCCTTTCTCCTTTACAACCAGTCAACATTCGGATAAAATTCAATGCGGTAAGTTGCCGTCATACTTCCTAGTTACTTTCTTTCCTTGTGTCTTAATAACAAATCTCTTTTTTATATTTTAGGCTAATCGACCCACCGGAGAGGCAGTTGTGGATTTTGCCAGTCATGATGAAGCGAAGGAGGCAATGAAGAAGGATCGTGAAAAAATTGGGCCTCGTTACATCGAACTTTTCTTAGCATCCACCCCTAAGGGAATCTCTCCTTCGTCTCGCATAGTAAGTCACTGTTGAAATTGCATTATTTATTTGTAGAATAACAATGCACCAGTTCCTAGTCGTCGATCTCCTCCTGTCCACAGTAGTAGAGGCCATCAAGGGTCACAATACGCCAACTTTCCTCCTCAGCAATATGAATATGATGATATAAATTATGCGGAAGATGTAGGGTACAATTCAGGTCCAAGTAGACCAGATTTTAATCAGCCATATGATAGTTTTCACAACGGCACGAGTGTAAGAGGACCAATCAGGCCTTCAGGTAAGTTCTCTACTTTTAATCACAAGTATTTTTCAGGAGATGGTTATTCAGACTACAGATATCGTCAAGGAAATCACTATTGAACATGAGATATTATTTTACATGTACTTTACGACTATACAAAAATAAACATTTTATTAGAAACTTGCATTGGTTTGTATCCTATTTATAGTACTCACTTATCTATATGAGATAGTCAGTCAGCTACAACGTAGAACCTCAGTGTCCGAAGGACAACTGATTAAGGTCAGTCACACACGACCTATTTGTGGGTAATTTTCGTGTTAGCTCCACGCTTGTTGGGACCTTACCGCCGGAGACGGATATCCGTGGGATAAAACAAGATGTGTATTTCTAGGGTAGACCTTTTCTAACCCCACCCCTCGTGGGAAGGTAGCATCGTTGTTATGCTGGTTTTCTGAAGGGAACACGTTACTGCCGCCACACCTCTGTACAGTCAGCAGTACGACTTCGCTATCAGACCTTAGGTTTGCTGCTTTCAGTTTTACCGCTCTTCAACCGACCTGTCTGGAGTAGTAGGCCCTTGAGGGACGATTGTTCCAGCCAGTATAGCTTTACTGGTTCATCACGGTAGCAAGCCTGACCACCACGTTAAGGTAGCAACAACGCTCGGGTCTATGTGAGGTAAGGTATCAACTGTAGGTATAATATATTACATTGCACCAACAATTACTTCAGCAAAGTAATCTTATGCATTGAGTAATAAAGTCAAGTTTTAAGTTTCTTTAAAGAATCTCGACCACAAAAGCTAATATTAATGACAAACATGTGATCAAGGACTTCTACATACTTCCGAGTATGGACCATAATACTGTCAGATACATGTGTATGATTACCCACAATTTCTGCACATGTATTGTTAGTTATACTGAAGCAGCATTGGTGCTCCTGGCCACTTTGCTGATAGCAATCATCACAATTTACGTCATGGTTACTTGAACAGTACAGTATTCAATACGCTTAACTGAAATGTCATATCTGACAACATTCAATACTTTTGATCAGGAAATCATACCTAGCTCCTGAAAATCGATACAGAAGAGAATCAATTTAGTTTAGCAAAGCTACAAATATACAACATATTCATTAAGCATAGTAGACATTAGTGGTTATTTGGGAATGCACTTTAAAGCGCATACTTATGATTATTAGACACTTATCTGTGGACATAACCTAGTGCAATTAGGAATCAGTTCATTTCGCTCCAAATATTTCTCTGCTGGTGAATACCAATGATACAACTATTAGCTAGGTTAAGGTTGATTTTTAAACTAATAGACCACTGTCTTACTCTAGAATGGTGTATTATGCAGTAACAGATAACGACCTGGGGGATGACAACCTATTCAAGTTAGTTATGTCTGCCATAAGACTGCAAAAGTGATTAGATGAAAAAGTGAGTTTTTATGGATAAGGGAAAACATCTGTCAAAATAATGAATAGTTTAGTTATCACTTTTATAGTTTGAGCTAAATGGGATAATTGGATACAGAGCTATCGACCAATATTTTGCTGTTTCGGTTTTGTCAACCGAGTCGTTTCATGCCAGAGCATTTATCTAAGGATCCGCTATATGAACTTGCTTTGATATGAGTGATGTCGTATGTAATCGTTCGGAATCGTATAATTGAGTCTTCGGTGAGACTAGAATATGTGAACTATTTTTGATGGACGACAAAGTGACGTTGGTAAAATACCTTACTAGGTTAAAAAGTGTCATACATTAATGTGAGGAATTAGATTGGGAAGTTAGTAGTTAGGGTTTTCATCGCGAACTAACATCAGCTATAATGTCGAGATGTTATTTAGCCATATCAATGAATGTACTTCGCGTATAGACCTAAAACTTGTTTTTAATTTCATTGGTTCGTCCTTAAACTGTAGCCTAATTCTGTCCTAAATATTCAGTTATGTGTTGTTCCTGACTTTATTTTGCTATCATTTGTCGCTTACGAACTGTTCATATTTCTATTGAGGTCAATATTATTTCATCTCATGAACTTCTTATCTTGATTATTTCGTCTTCGTACATTTAAGGGGTAAAACATCTGGGATCGTTACACATTCTTGATCGATTCCATTCGGATAACTGCTTGACTATAATCTATACTTGATTAATAAAGTTATAGAAAATTACTGTAAACTAAATCTCACTTTACATTAAAAAGGATTATGAATAGTTTTTCTCGTGAATATTTATCTCGGGGATCGAAATAACATGATGTAATCATACATCTCACATTTCAGTTCTCATAAACATATGGTCTCTTAAGAAAATTATGATTTTCACGGTGAACTATCCAGACTAGTTGTGTTTTTATTTTTATTTATTTATTTGAACACATAGATATTGGTACAAGGGGGCACCAGATACATATGCACCACATAAATCTCATTCGATTTGTGTAAGTGCTGTGATACTGCCCGGGTGTCCAAACCGAAGCAGATGGTTTTCTTAGAGGCCACACCCGGAGCCTTCAACATAAAGGTCTGATCCACAAGACAGTGGAGCACCACAAGGAGATGCAATTCCATTATAGCCAGTGACCAACGATTGGTTCAAACGCCATCTATTCCTTCAGGATCCTGGAGCCCATATGCATGATTGGTTCGGAATTGGGGTTTTCCAACTCCCCTAGGTGGACTCTCCTTGTCCACTAATCCGGTTAAAGCGTAGGACATTCGCTTTTCGTCCTCTCAATTCGGTAAACAACACCCGATGTGCGAGAATGCAGTGAGTAGGAGTTCCCTGGTAGAGGCTATGTACGCGTGGCCATGTAAGAGAATTCGGAGAGGGAGAGCGGACTCTCCCCACTCTTGGTCGTACCAGGGCATTTGGGGGCGTTTTTATAGATATACTGGGATTATTAAAGGTGGATTATTTCTGCCAGGGTGATCCATGGTGTGCGTTTCACTTTGCTCTAGACTTCTTGGCTAAATATATTTCGATCCATGTGTTGATGTGTATCTGTATGGTAACCCAGTACTGTTGGACAAGTTAGTAGCTGTCTGTACTCATTAATTCAGTGAATAAAATAGTTATTTGAAGCAAAAACATATTGGTTTCATATCTCAGTGTGAACATCAAGCTTGTAAGCAGTTAATAGGATAAAATGCCTCATGCTTCATTGCTTCAAAGACTTTGTCATTGAAATAAAATAAATAATAATCGTGGAATTGGATTATTTCTATATTCGTAAGCTACTAGTATTTGACCATTTGACCGTTTGGCTTTTTCCAACTTACGTCACCTATGGCGAAGGCGAGATGTCCGTCTATCAATAAAAGAACAAGTACACTGCGCGGTAGTTCGTTCTGTTTTACTTTACGGCCGCGGAACGTGGCTGGTAAGAGTTGAAGATATTCGTAAGCTACTAGTATTTGACCACAGATACCTTAGAAATATTGCTCACATCTGATGGGATCACTGGGCAAATAATAGTGAGGTTAGACGTAGGGCATTGGGGAATGATGGTAAATCAGTTGATGAGGTTATGAATCTTCACCAACTGAGATGGTTGGGCCACGTGTTGCGTATGCCTGAACACCGACTGCCATGACGCGGAATGCTAACTGACTAGCGTTGGGGATGATTGGAAGAAAGTTAGAGGCGGTCAAACCAAAACGTGGCATCAGCGCTTGAAGTCACTAACCTCTGGTCTGAGCCATGTTGGCAGATGCAGACTACTTAGTTGGGGTCCATGTGACTGTCATAAAAAATGGCTGGAGACTCTGAGAGATACGGCTCAGAATCGACCACAATGGCGTAGTTGTATACACTCTCTGTCTTTCCTTAAACTAAGAGATTAAAATCGCTCCATGTCTTTCTTTCTACGTACTAAATCTTTCTTCCTGTACTGTGTTCTTATATGCAATCTTTCTTTTATATATTATCACCACTTCTTTGAATGTTGTGTTTATCTTTTGCTAATGATGCATGGCAACTTGGACCGATGCGCATATGTTCGTGGTTCTACGTTGTAGCTGACTGACAATAGTAAAAAATGGATTAGGTAGGTTCTAAAGTGGTTATATCAATAATATATGTGAACTGTCTTCTGTGATCTGAATGATTTGATCATGAAGCTTTCTTTGTTTTTCTGAATAATATCAGCATAAATTCCAGGTGTAGGTGTTTGAATTCGTCCATGAATCCTCTCATTCATTGATAAACTGAGTTGATCTTAGTGTGTTTATTGATTGGTGATAAATCTGTAGCGGTTAAATAAATCCCCCAAATCAATAGCTCTGTAAGTCTTTGATATTTAGTGCTGACCGCAATAGTTCTAATGGACTCACCTAGTTGAGGGCACTCGGTCACGAATCCGTACTAGATCACTAGTGGATACTCCGTGATTCACATTTCCTATGACCGCTAGCCAGCTTAGATTGATCACTTCTCGATATATCGATATTCTATCAAATATATCTTCGAACATCTTCACTTTCTACCTTTGATTTGACTGGGTTGGTACATTTCAATTATAAAATGTGTTACTTGTTAGGGCGTTGTCAAACTACGAATGCTTGTGACATCTTTAAATCTAAGTGCCAAACCACTAAGAATTATCTGGCCTCCTCTGTATTTCCTCTGTCCAAAATCTCAACATTTTTTTTCTGGTTGAACACGTGTTTTGATATAAGCGAAGATACATTGTGTCGTTTGAAATCTAGTTACTGTCCATAAAGAAGAGACTATGGAAAGGGAACTGACTTTGTACGACGTAATGTTTCTCGCGGTTAGAGGAGTTTATTTCGTAGACAATACTTGAATCTTCTTTTGTCATTTCCATTTGGTTTAGAAAAGATTAAAATGATTTTACTGGTTTATTTGTTATGCTTATACCAAATGATCTCGATAATGTTGAAATTTCTGGTATATTCCCTTTGTTAACGAGAGAGAATGATCTGTTTATTGATTTCCACATTCGATTTTGTTTTTCCCTAATGAGTTTGACTGATGTTTTTCAATGAAGTTGTATGAATAGCTACTCTTTTGTAAAATAATTATCAAGTATTTTCATGCATTTTTCTGTACTGTAAGTGTGCTCTAATTGGAGCACAATTGTCTGTGTAAGTTCTTGGATTGTTAGTTCACGATATATTTAAGTTCTCAGTTTTTTCTATATTGTTTCTGGGGTTCAGCACATCTAAAAATGACAATTTATTGTTCGACTACTATTCCATTGTAAATTTATGTCATCGAAGACGTTGATTAAAATCTAGGTATTTCTTAGCTTACTCTTTCTGATGATGAATACTGTGTCATCCAGATAAAGAATTAATATTTTTGGCTTAATCCCTAGTAAAATTGGGGCTTCTAGTCTGTATCACTGTTTCTGCAATAAGTTCTGAATCGATGATCCCATTGGCATTTTTTTCATTTGTTTGTAGATTTTATTGTTTAGTGGAAAGTATGTTGTTAAGCACACGTTGATGAGTTGTAGTAGATTTTGACATTAAAGTTTCATGTACTTTGAATGATTTATGTCATGAAGATTCAAAGTCAAAGTCTACTAGAAAATATCGATTTATTGTTATATCCGAACGAGAATAGTGGATAGTAACTGTCGGGATCCATTTATAGACTAGTACTATACATATATTTTTATTGCGTAATTGTTAAGCAACTAAACTATGCATATTCATATTCCTCTTATTACAAGATTTGTTTTGACTTATAGGTTATTATTATATGATTTACCGTCTTTAAGTTATGCCCAGTCTATCAATTACTATCTTTCACATTCAAGACCACTTTTGGCTAGATCTTGTACAAATGTGTATTTTCTATTTTATGGTGTAATGTAGTCTGTTTGGTTTGTATATAAACCCAGTATGTTTAAAATACATGATTCATATCGCAGAGGTTGAGATTGGTGTTCTGGACTCAATAGGCGGGGGTAGGCAGGAAGAAGGAACGATACGGACTATAAACTGCTCGTACGGGTTTATGCGTCATTGATCTGGTCGATAAGTCGCTGTTCTCTAAGTGGCGGTATCGTAACGTCGTATATTAATAGGACACAACGCCAAAAGTTATAACATTTGTTCAATTCAACAATAAAATGTACAAACAAACGTAAGCAACACCAATAGAATCACTAATATCCATCATAATCATCGACATGAGATACATATTTTCTCCATTGTCTTGATGTTTATATTTCGACTAGATTTCACACTTACTCATGATATGGTGAATACAAGTATGAAACAACCCTGTTAGTCTTTTAGTTACTTTTCACTTTTGACTAGTCACATTTACTATCTGACAAGTGATCCTGTCACATGAATCTCAGTATTCATCTGAGATATATATATTCGGAATATTAGTTGATCTAAATCCAGATTAGTTAGATCTTAAATTGCACATCACCCGAACCCACATCATAATCTAACTACATTTTAAGTAACGAGAACGATGTACAGAACGTACTGAGGAACAAATCAACAGATCCATTGCACTTTAAAGACACAAAAGTATACTGATGTACATTATTCATTGCAGTATCATGGTATCTAGGGATAATATATAACAATTACTGTACATTACTTGAAGATGAAAAACTGTATGTTGTCAATACACTTCATAATAAATTGTACAAATAACCTTTAATGCATCAATAAAGCACAGCAACCCCCCCCGAAATTATATTTACTATTAAAACTTTCTATACAATACTCAATTTATTTGAAACTATCAAGTCCAACCTTGATATTGATATTTATAATCATAATCAATGTTTTTCATACAGTTTATATTGAATTAGTTATAAGATTTAAGTTAAACAATCGAGTATTGTGTAAAATCGAAAACACAAACGAAACTTCTATGTATAAAAAATATGTATATTAATAAGCATATAAGTAGTACATCTTTATATCTCAATTTTTCAGACTTGATCGTTGTTGCTACCTTGATGTGGTGGGTTTGGGCTCGCTTATCACGATGATCCAATCGAGCTGTACTGGCTGGAACAATCGTTCCTCAAGGGCCTACCATTCCAGACAGGTCGTTTGAAGAGTGGTAACACTGAAAGCAGCAAACCTAAGGTCTGAGGGCGAAGTCTTACTACTGACCGTACAGAGGTGTGGCGGCAGTAAGGTGTTTCCTTCAGAAAACCAGCATAACAGCGATGCTACCTTCCCACGAAGGAAGGATGGAGTTAGAAATGGGTTGACTCGAAAAATGCACATTTCACCTTATCCCAAGGATATCCGTCTCCGGCGCTAAGGTCCCAGTAAGTGTGGAGCTTACACGAAAACTACCCACAAAAAGGTCGTGTGTGTCCTACCTCAATCAGTTGTCCTTAGGGCATATTGGTCACGCTCTCAGGTCACGAAGACCACCCCTAACTCAATTTTTTTTCAGGTACCTCCAGAAGAACCCTTCCACTGTATGGGCAACCGGGAAGTGATAAATGCCCTCATACCTTCAACAGCACTCAAGATCATTCATAATCAATCTCCCTCTTCAACAATTTTCCAGAAAATGAATAGTTCATTGAAATGTACCACGAATTGAATATTCAGTAGATCGGTTTTCTATAAGTTGTATAGTTTAGTGAAAATATCAGCATTCAAAGAAATTCAAGATATTAATCATTAGGAGTAGAATTAGAGATGCAATTTGTAATTTGTGTTTATATATTTACAAATTAAATGTTATCCCACTAAACTACTAATTACCACCACCACCACCACCACCAATGTGAGTATAATCCCCCTATGTTCAGTGGACAATACTTGTATATGAGGATTATGTTAACGAAATACATATCGATTCAGATAGTCAACGTGGATTTGATTACAACACTTATTTTCAAACTCATGGTAATAATGTGTCCAATCCACGAACAAACATACTTATGTTGTAAAGCGTTCAAGCGGATTAGAAATAAATGCTTAGACTGTCAGATATATTCAATCATGCATACTCATTTACAAAGGCATAAATACATGTAATGAAATGTGAGTAAATAATTATGAATTTGTTGTGGGGTGTCGGAGCCAACTTTGCCCCCAAATACCCTGGTACGACCAAGAGTGGGGAGTGCCAATTCTTTCACGTGGCCACGCGTATATAGCCTCTGCCAAGGAACTCATACTCACAGCATTCTCGCACATCAGGTGCTGCTTACCGAATTGAGAGGACGAAAAGCGAATGTCCGGTGCGTTAACCAAGTTGATAGATATGGAGGATCCACTTAAGGAAGTTGGGGAACCCTGATTCCAAACCGATGTTGAACATGGGCTCCAGGATCCTGAGGGAACTAATGGAGTTTGAACCAGTTGTTGGTTACCGACTACCATGAGATTGCATCTCCTTGCGTTGTTCCACTATCTTGTAGATCAGACCTTTATGTCGAAGACTCCGGGTGTGGCCCCCTAAGAAAACCATCTGCTTCGGTTTGGACACCCGAGTAGTATCACAGCACGCACAAAAATCAAATGAAATTTATGTGGCGCATATGTGCCTGGTGCCCCCTTGTATCGGTATTTATGTGTTCAAGTAAATAAAAATAAATAAAATGTCGTCAAGATAATTCCAGAAGACAATAACGAGCCGTAACTACAGTTTATTATTGTACAAGGGACATGAATGGAATACGGACAAAATGGCGAATGAAAGTGATTGATTGAATGAATAGGATTTGATAAGTATATGTATCAGCAAAATAATGAGTTATCATTCGATTTAAGTCATTAACACTTAAGCTAGCGGGAGGGATATGAATGTTGACTGTAACACTTGATCATGCATACGTAATCATAGAAATATGGAGATGATAGAGACCTAAACAAATTGTTACAGATAAAAATGAAATGAAATTCACTTGATATTGTTTACTTGAATCTTCTCATTGATGTTTAGCACTGCAATTGATTAGTCTCTTATTGACATATGTGCATACCGTGCGTATTGCCTCGACATTGCCTTAATTAACAAGCATTATGAGTAAAGATGAATAGTAGCTAGCAGTGAAATCCAGGAGGTACATCCAGCTGACGAGTCCTAAATAGGACGAGCCGCGCGCTCTGGATTTCACTGATACCTACTATCCAACTTTGCTTAAAAATGACATTGTTTATAGAATAAATTAATTAAAGGGTTTAATAAATTTTGACCTATACAAACTCATGTATAGGTGAAGATACTACCAATAAAAAAATAACGCTGCTTGTCAAACAGATTATTTCGAAGGCTTAATTTATTCGAACAGATATAAATACTTGTTTATCAGCAAGCTTACTATACTATATTAAACAAAGTGGACGTCCCATTTCATCTAAGAACAAACACAACTCAGACTAACTTTTCAACAATACATTGTTATTTATAT
The DNA here is from genome assembly GCA_944470365.2 of Schistosoma intercalatum. Classification (NCBI taxonomy): domain Eukaryota; kingdom Metazoa; phylum Platyhelminthes; class Trematoda; order Strigeidida; family Schistosomatidae; genus Schistosoma; species Schistosoma intercalatum. The sequence goes on from OX103729.1 coordinate 2,534,611, forward strand.
ATATTTATATTATTTATTTGAACACATAAATATTGGTAGAAAGGGGCACCGAATGCATATACACCACACAATTCATTTGGTTTGTGTGTGCGCTGTGGTACTGCTTGAGTGTTCCCACAGAAGCAAGTGGTTTTCTTAGGGCGCCACACCCAGAGCCTTCGACCTAAAGGTTTGATCCAAAAGGCAGTGAAACAACGTCAGAACATGCAATCCCATGGTAGCCGGTAACCAACAATTGGTTCAAACTCCATTAGTTCCCTCAGGATCCCGGAGCCCATGTTCAACATCGGTTTGGAATCAGGGTTCCCCAACTTCCTTAGAGGTATCCTCCATCTCCACCAACCTGGTTAACGCACCGGACATTCGCTTTTCGTCCTCTCAATTTCGTAAACAACACCCATAGTGCAAGAAGGCAGTGAGTAGGACTTCCCTAACAGTGTTTGTATGCACGTGGCTATGTGAGAGTATTTCGAGAAGGAGAGTAGACTCTCATCACCCTCGGGGGTATCAGGGCATCGAGGGTCACAATGTTATTGCTGAAATCAATGGATGTAAACACGTACGGGGCTAGTTTTGATCCACTACTTCACGAGACGAGTTTAGATAACGTTTATCAGATCGACAATATGTAAACTTAATAATCAAATTGTTTGGGTAGTTGTCATTCTCTACTGATTTGAAAAAGGAAAAGTATTTACTTGAGTATCACCGGTACTCAGGTCTTTAACACTGAAATATTCGTAAACAAAATATAACAATCTGACATCCTTCTGGTTGGATAAATCTATGAATGTGTGTATCTAATATATGTCGTATGTAAATTCACAGGAAATTAAAATTTAAAGTGTGGATTACTTAGTAACTTCAAAATGAAATACTACTCTATATTATCATTATATATGCCTACTGAATCCTAACTTCACCTTAAATCCCTCTAAGGCTACTGCCGGTCCTAAGCCCGGATAAAGGAGGAGGGTTAGGCATGCGGTTAGCGTCCCCATCTCGTGGGAAACTAACTCGTTAAAACACGCTAACCAGAAAAAATAATTCAAACCATTCAAACTCTGCATTCAGATTCAGAGGGTCTTCATTTAGGTCAGTTATGACGCCTCATAGTGAGAGCCGAGTTCCTTCGGAAGTCACGAGGCCTATGCTCTTTCTAAAAACCAGTGCAACCATTATTCTAGATACGTGGAATGCTCGTGCAATGTTGGAGACCTGAGGAGTCATCTAAATTGCTGCAGAAATGGTGAGATACAACCTGGAGGTGCTTGGAATCAGTGAAAAACGTTGGACACAGGTTGGACAACAGCAACTGGCTTCAGGGGAGCTGTTGTTATACTCCGGCCATGAAGAATAAAATTCTTCACATACACAAAAAGTCACACTGCTACTTTGATGGGTAAGTGCTTAGGATCTGTCTGGTAATACTCCACTGACTATAAGCGTGTTGCTTTGGAAATTAGGATTCTCTTGATTTCTTCCGATGTTTCTTTACGGAACGGAATGATAGCTGTATTCTTCTATTTCCTCGGTATATACTCTTTGTTTGATTTTCTTATCATTTCTGACAATCTTTTGTAGAAACTCTTCCGGGTAATTGTTTACCATAAGCGTAGACAATATTAAAATCAATTCCATCTTTTTCTGTAATGAGAATACAACTACTGTTAATTAAATGTTTTAGATTGGTATCATAAATGGGTCAGTGTTTGACCACCAGTGAAAATCTGGAAGCATTGGATGGGTGTCTCACTCCATTATGGGACTCCTCAGTGATGCGCATTTACGACCCTGCACAAGGACTCGAACCCAGGGCATTCGGTCACGATAGGAATTTCGAAGTCGCTGTTACTATGATGTATACTAATGTATGAATTCTGACAGGTCTGCACCTTGAAATCTATCATAAAGATAACAAAATCATTATTGTACATTCTTATCCATGTTTAATTGTTATTCATTACAAATAATGATCAACTATATAAGAAGGAGATATGAAATTACATAAAAATTATCTTCAGTTAGATTCATAGATTATCAGAAATTATTTGAATCATGTACTTTGGATTAAGGACTAGAAGTTACGTACTACAGTAGACACTATAAGAATATAGTAGCGTTGGGCCCTAACCACAAAATCCTCAGAGCTGAACACGAGAAAATTGGGGAAATAGATATTAACATTTAACGAGGAGAAAAACCCAACGATAGAAAGTGCGGGAAGAAGAAATTCCATTAATTCGGATTGATCGAATGGCATGAATCGGCCTTTCAGGCGTGATCACTGTTGAATGTTGTCTTATATATTTTATTCATATTAAATATATTGTTCTATCTCTAGCCTAAGCTCGTTTTCCATCATATACTGGTAATTGCTATGATGCTATGAGTTGGTGTAGGCGATGATGTGACTTCCACGTAAGATCTTACAGATGAGGCAGTTATATCATGACTAATCAACAATTTTAGGATTAGGTCTATTATGAGAGCAGTACAAATATCGAAATAGACCATAATACTATAAAGACTCAATTATACCTTTCATTTCAACCTCGGCAACAGTTAACCAAATGGATGGTATATACACTTTAACACTTGATGGTTGGCTGCATTATGGAATTTTGAATGCGAACTGGTATTTATCTAGTCTTTTTACCATCAATAATACTGATAAAACCTTATTTTTTGGGGTCTGAAAATATCTTTGTTCATTTTGTGAAATCATCTCGAAATAAAAATTGCAGATTACCGATTCTGTTGAAAAGCTACACCTATCCTCAATGCAGATGTATCTATGGGGAAGAAAACGTTTGCAGTTAGCGAAAATGTCTAAAGATAGCATCATTATTTAAGATCTGTAAGTGTTTCTGAAAATATCCCTTTTCGTTGTTCATATACAAATTTTCTACTAGAAGCTAAATCGAAAGTGCAATAAACGATGGTTTGAATGACGTAACATTCGTATACGACAGTGCTTAAATCACTGGAGCTGGACGACTCATATCAGAATGAACAACAATTGGATAGAATTAGAAAAGAAGGCCCATGACAGAATGGGTTGGAGAATGCAGGTTGGAGGCCTACGCCTCATTGAGAGTAACAAGTGTAAGTAAGTAGGTATGATATCATCTTGATACATCGTTAAAACCGTCAATAATCCGAACTATAAACTTCTGGAATACTCCAGGTGAAATATTTATAATCAAAGCGGAAAGAATTTGTTCCTGAACAACCCTTGGGGTGTATTAACAGTGGTTACTTCACTAGAGATTTTGTTTAGTGGGATTTTTCAGATAAAGTTTTTAAATGTATGTCAAGAAAGGTTTTGACCACATTAAATTATATAATATATGTCTTTAGTCTCTTAAGTGGTAGTGTAGAACAGAGTATTAGACAGATGAATCGTTCTTGAGCTATTTACGAAGAAGTTGTATCATACGTATACATAGCCTTCGGTCATTTACTTGTACCTCACCGTGTTTTCTGCAGTCCAAACTGTTTTTTAGTCTGTTCATCAACTGTTCTGACTACGCCGTGCTTTCTATGTATTGGGACTTTTCTCTGTATCTGACAACTGTGACAATTTCGATGTTACGTTCGGATACATGCTAGTTACAAGCAATTCACCACAGTAGGAAATTTGTTGCAATAGTTCATTTTTAAGCATCATGCTATAGTCACCACAAATTTTAGGTGTTTCTCTATCAACCTTGAATGGAGTCGCCCACAAAAGTAACTTACATTTATTGTAGAAGTTAAATACTAAATTGGGAAAGCTCTATTCCTTCACTGTTGACACTGGTACCATTTATTTCCAATTTTTCTTTATAATGATGTTTATTTAAACCCTACAAACAGTGCAAATTATTGTTAATACAGTTAGTATTGTATTAAAGAAAGAATAGGGCAGTTGTGTCAGTGTCTTTTCCTTCTTAGTGAGTGCAAGCTATCGATGTTTCAGTTAAATGGGCTAAGATTGTTGAGTGTACGCATTTCTTTATACACCAATTGTTCTGACAGTACTATGATCAAAGGTCTGGTCATACAATGCTTGAAAGCCATGTGGCCTATGAAAATTCACACAATACACTTACAAGTAAAGAGACAGTCCATCTTCTTGAGGTGTGAAGATATTCCACATAATTTAAGATAAGCCGTGGAGAATAAGTCAGATAAACTGGTTGGAAAAGGGATAATAATCCCAGTTCAGTCGTCCGGTATAGTTATTTCCATTGTCAATCTATCAAAGGTGGATAGAAAAGCACCTGGAAATTGACGCGGAACCATTGAGAGACTAATAGCACTAATGTGTAGATAGCTGTTTATCTCCAGTATGACACTCAACAGCAGTGTGTATCGATGCTTCTGTCAGGGGTCGAACCCAGGATCTCAATGTAATAATATAAACCATTAGATTTCAATTGAATTTCTCGATGCGAAACATACACGTTTTGGGTCTAATCGCTGATGGAAGTTCATATTGTAGTGAACAAGAACATCAATCAATTGTCTAAGACTTGGTCATTTCGTTGTTTCCATACCAATCACTCTCTGTTCTTGTGTTCTGTGTACTCCATTATATTACTTACTACTGCTGAGTAGTTCATGTGTGCTGTGATGTGAATCACTTTTCATCACATAGCTTGCTCTTCGTCTTCTCACAATTACGAGAACCCATGAAATACAGTACATTTCCTATTGTAAGTGTAACATTTTAAACACATGATTTTCTTGTCCAGGTGTTCTCCCAGTTATTATTTGTTTGTGAAAATGTTCATGATTTGTGTGTATGACTCTCGTTTGGGAATGATGAGTGAGTCCATTGGCTAAATCGAGATAACATCGTTTGTTTATTAAATGATTCTTATTACTACATGTTTTATGATACGTCCAAGGATGTGACTACCCTATCAACCTGATGAATCAAGGTCTGCAAACTGAATTACTTATGATGTTTAAACTGATCTAAGGATTATGTTGACAGGTCGTTTATTTGTTTTTCAGTGTTCGTGCTTGACTTCGCCTTCTAATGTCAATCTTTGAATTGATTCCAATTTGGAACTTGAGAATCAATCAAAGTGTTTGACGTTGAAGTCAGAATCTGTTGCATGATTAGAGATTTCAGCAGGCTGTTACATGGTTCATATCACACACGTAGTATCGTTTATTTTGTAAAAGTTTACAAGAACAAAGTATTGAGCGAAATAATAATTCGATATATATGATCATGAATAGTTCACTTCCCTATATATGTTTGAATCTTATCAATTGACTCGACTTTTAATTTGGCTGTGTATTCGCTCGTCAGCATTCACTCACACTTGCATTTTTGCTCGAATTCGTTGTATGTGTTTGTGGTCCAGTGAAATGAACTGCTTGACGCTTCGTATTATGCTCAGAAATGTATACACTGTTAAGAGTTACGTGGTAACGGTTATCAGAACAAGTTCTGTCTAAATTGAATGCTGGTCTGTGCGTGACTGATGGAGTACGAATTGAAAATTCTGTGTATTGCTAGTTAAGATATCGAAATTAATAACTTATAATATCATAGTAAAATGATGTGTTGGCTAGCCATGTCAGCTTGTTTACATCTAAATCATTCCTTGTATTTCTCTGACCCCAACAAACACAAGAGTAGAAGCAGGACAACATCGAAAACATCGACCGAGTCATACTTGTTGGAGAGACTCTGAGAGATGTTGAAATTTCACGTGTCTGGTCAGCGTCATTGATGAGCAATGTGGACCTGATGAGCATGTTAAGGTGAGGGTTGGAAAAGTAAGGGCAACATTCCTACAGTTGAAGAATATGTGGAACTCAAATCAACAGTCTGTCGACCAATATCAAAGACACAATCTTCAATACGAACTTCAAGACAGTTCTATTGTATGGAGCTGAAACGTCGAGAGCTACGATATTCATCATCAAAGTAGTATACGTATTTGCAAACAATGGCCTACGTAAGATACTGAATGTCCGTTGACCGGATACGATCGTCAATAGCCTACTGTGGGAGAGGACAAACCAGCTACCATTTGAAGAGGAAATTAGGAAAAGACGTTGCAAGTGAATGGGACACACATTGAGGAAATCATGAAACTGCAGCACAAAGCTAGCATTTATTCGGAATCATGGAGATAAATGATAAGATGAAGGCCTACGAACACACTGCGTCGAGATTTGGAAGCAGACATGAGTAGGATGAATGGCAACTGACGGAGTTGGATGGAGAATGCTGTTGAGCGATCTGTGCCATTCGACGAGGGTTAACAGGACTAAGTAATTACGTAAAACTTTATCGGCATTTCCAGAGACCATAGATGCTCACACAAAATCTCTCGAAAAACTGTAGCTTGGCTACATCTTCTGTATACAGTCACAACACTAAGTCTTAACGGTCTTATTCACTGCACATGCAATCACTAAGATCTTGTTGTCTTGATCTGTTTCGTACTACTGTTATATGCATGCTAGTATATCTGATCGTGTCAGTCGATTATCTTTAATCAATACCTATTATCGTGTATTCAGGTAATTCCCAAATTGTGAGTGACATCGTTTGGGAATAATACCTGTTACAATTGTTGTCGTATATTCAATGCAGATTAGCATTTTTTAACGTAGACATAGAAAAACACGTCAATGTTATGAAGAAGGATTGTTATTGTAAGCCTTTCTCAACATTTTAACAGTACGACTTATTTTGTCAGATCATTTTGCGAGGTCAAGAAAACCGTATTAAATTTTTACTATCTGTCAACCGTTATTCAGACACTTGATCCAGTGTTTGTAGGAACGTGTCATTTTGACTGAACGCAAGTTTGTTTCCTCAATCTCTATTTATTCTATTACCAGTAATAAACACCGACAATCATTCACTTGGATAGGCTCACGATTTTAATTGTCATCGATTATTTTTCTCTCTTATCAGTTCTGGTGTGTTCCGGACACCTAATTAATTATAGCGATAGACAAATTATCAAAGTGACTGGTATCTTGAACGTTGAACATTCGCAAGTCGACTTGTCACAACGTTTGAAGAATGAGACTACGAACATACACGCGGTTAGCAGGTTGATACGGTTTGGAGTTCAATTGCGGAAGAAACTTCAACGACATTAACGACTGTATTTCAGTAATCTCTTGGACGAACTTTGTCAGACTATAGGTATCATTACCAAGGTTTGACTTGATAATTTCGAATAAATTGAGCACTACTAGTTAACTTACATAATTTAACAAAAGATTCGCCCAATGAATTTGAATCAAAAATATAGGAATTAACCATCGGAAAGAATGCAATCATGGTAAGCTATGGTGTTGTAACATAATACAGTAGTATTCCTATTGATAGATGCTTAGGATTCATCAGTGGTTTACTAGACGACGACAATACTATTTCTGACAGATATCCATCAAGCATTAGCCTGATCATAAAATCCTTAAAACTATGCCTAAATTCGACACTACATGCTTTTAACGGGATAGTATACAAACAAACCAACTATGTGGCAGTGGGATCCTCCGTGTCGCCAATTGTAGCCAACCTCTTTATGGCATACATAGAATCGAATATTTACGCAAATGAACATAACCCACGAATTCAGATGAGGTGATACCTTTGCTGTGATAAAAAGATTGTGAAAATAATGCAACATGGTGACTAGCAATAGAATCCAGAACGAGTGTATCATCCTCATGGAGACTCGTCAGTCGAGTGTACCTTCATACCGTAGTTTTGTCCACTTCAGGATTCGAAATCACTGCCTTTCGAATCAAACACGATCGCGTTATTCACTTACATACTGAGTCCTGACAGACATTTACCTATGTAATCGGGCGAAGTTTAAATTCACTTGCTCTTGTTAATTTGAGTCTTCTCATTGATGTTTGGGATTGCAATTGATCAGTCTCTAATGTGTTTATGTGCAGTATGCGCGAATTGCCTCTGATTATTACAAGTTCTCTTTCTCCCAATTACTCAAAGTCATTTTATAATCAAACAAGAAAGAACAAACAAAGTATTCTTGAATGAAATCAGTTTGAATTGATAAACTTTATTACCATTATCCCATGAATAATTATTCACTAATGACACATCCAGTAACTGTTCAGCCAAAATCACAGAACTAATATGAAATGAACTGAAGTTAACAGAATCCACACAACGGAAACATCCATCAATTTATTGGTAAGAATAAACCAATTTGTATGGATTTACTCGAAACATCATAATTCCAGATGGATTGATGGAAATCGTAAAGTTCTCTGTCAATTGCACGTCTTTGAATCTATCACCCGTGAATACATCCAGTAATTCAAACTTATCTCCTGATATTGTATACATCTGTGATTTGAATTCATCAAGATTTGTGCTGAAGTTGATTGGTCCTCCATCAACCTTTGTGTAGATGCACGCGATTGCCCAACCCTTTGGACGATTATCTAATTTCCGTATCCACAACTATATGAAAAGAAATTTGTGAACAGATGTAGGTATCTTGCTGATATTAATTACATCGGCAAATAACAATTTTTCATTTCATTCCGTGATATTTGCCAATAGTAAGAAGTAGAAAGAAATATTAGAGGACCGAAAGAGTAGTGTCCTGCGATTTGTAATCTGCCTAGTGTTTTGGATAGAGTCAGATGAACAGTCATCTACATTATCAAATGAGAATGTTTGCCAGTATATCAGATAGGCTCATATTGAATTTTCTTCCAAAATAGATGTTGTTGACTATGTCCGATTAACAGTGCATACATTATCCGATAAAATAATGGGAGGTCATATTATATTGCCTAATCTAATGTAAGCGTCACAGCTCGCCAAACAGCCTACGTATACGTAAATCACAATGTCCTGATTCCGACTATATGTGGTTGAAGTTATTCAGAAATAAGGCCGTGAATATGTTTTCATATTGCATAATTCAATAATGATCTCACTTGCTGTGACAGTACAACAGAGCAAAAAATATCTCAACACATTCGAAGGAGAATCTAAAGCCAAAAATCGGTGAAGATCTTACTTACTTACACCTGGTACTCCTCGTGAAGGAGCATAGGCCGCTCACCAGCATTCTCTGTCCAAACATGTCCTGGGACATCCTTTCCAGCTCTTTCCATTTGTCATCCATCCTTCTCATATAGGATTCTATTTCCAGACGTAATGTGTTCTTTGGCTTTCCTCTTTTCCGCTTTCCTTCGGGATTCCAATTTAGGGCTTGCGTAATGTATGTCCTATCCATTTCTATCGTCTTTTCCTAATTTCCTCTTTAGCTGGAAGCTGGTTTGTTCTCTCCCACAGAAGGCTGTTGCTGATGATATCCGGCCAATTGATGTTGAGTATCTTGAGTAGACAGCTATTTATGAATACTTGTACATGTTTGATGATGGTTGTAGTAGTTCTCCCAGTTTCAGCTCCGTACATTAGAACTACCTCGACGTTCGCATTGAAAAGTCTCACTCTGATATTAGTTGAAAGTTGTTTTGAGTTCCATATGTTCTTCAATTGTAGAAATGCGACCCTTGCCTTGCCGATCCTCGCCTTTAAGTTTGTATCTTATCCTCTTTGTTCATCGATGATACTTCCCAGGTATGTGAAGGATTCCACATCTTACAGAGTTTCGCCATCAAGAGTAATTGGATTGTTCGACGATGATCCGTAGAGTCGCAATTTGGTCTGTGCACAACCCATCCTTGCGGAATCCAGCTTGTCGATCTCGAAGTTGGGCGTCTACTGCGTCTTTAATCCGGTTCAGCAACACTCTGTTGGAAACTTTCCCTGGTATTGACAGTAGTGTAATGCCTCTGTAGTTTTCACATTTGCTCAGGTCTCCTTACTTTGGAATCTTCATGAGGTGTCCTTCATTCCAGTTCATAGGCATTTGTTCCTCCTCCCAAATCTTCCTGAATAGAAGGTGAAGCATGTTTGTAGCAACTTCGACGTCTGACTTCAGTGCTTCAGCTGGTATGTTGTTGGATCCTGCTGCCTTCCCGCTCTTGATTTGTCAGATGGCCGGTCTGATTTCTTCCGTCGTTGGTGGATTGATACCTGGAGGAAGATCTGTGTGTGCTGCTTCGATATCTGGTAGATTCATTGGAGTCGGCCTATTCAGGAATTCCTCGAAGTACTTTACCCATCTGTTCTTCTGTTGTTGAATTTCAGTGATTGGCCTGCCTTCTTTGTCTTTGACCGGTCTCTCTGGTTTACTATATTTCCCTGCTATTCTCTTCGTTGAATCGTAAAGCTGTTTCATATTTATTCTCTTGCAGCTTTTTCCGCCATCGATACTAGTTCTTCCATGTATTTCTGCTTGTCGGCTCTAGTGCTCTTCTTCACTTGCTTGTTTGCTTCTATGTACTCAGCTTGTGCTTGGACTTTCTCTGCTCGTGTTCGGCTGTTGTTAATTGCTGCCTTCTTGTTCTTCCTTTCTTTGATTCTGTCCAGTGTTTCTATAGAGATCGATTCCTTATGATGATGCTTCTTGAGGGCCAGAACCTCCTGACACGTTGAAATTAATGCTTCTTTGATACTTTCCGAGTTGTCCTCCATAGTAGTTTCTTCTTCTTTCAGTAGATCCTGTAAGGCTTGGAACCTGTTGTTGAGAGCTATCTTGAATTCATTGAGTTTGTGAGTATCTTGAAGGAAGAGTGTATTGAACGTTTGTAGTGCTGTTTGTCCAGTTTTTCTTTAGCTTCAGTTTTAAATTAGCCACAACTAGATGGTGATCTGAAGCTGTGTCACCTCTCCTGGTTCTCACATCTTCCATTGTCCTTCGGAATTTTTTATTGATGCAGATATGATCTATCTGGTTCTCTGTGGTATGGTCCGATGAGATCCATGTAGCTTTGTGTATACGTTTGTGTAGAAATATTGTGCTGCCTATGACCAATTTGTCGAATGCACACAGATTTGCAAATCTTTCTCCATTTTCGTTTCTCTCTCCCAGTCCATGTCGTCCCATGGTATATTCATATCCGGTGTTGTCTATTCCGACTTTGGAGTTTAGATCTGCCATCAGAATAGTGAGGTCCTTTCTTGGGCACTTCTCTATGATTGATTGCAGCCCCTCATAGAATTGATCTTTAATGTCGTCGTTGCTATCATTGGTGGGTGCATAACATTGGATAATATTCATTGTGATTCCCTCCTTCTTTGTTTTGAATGGTGCTTTGATGATTCTGGATCCGTGAGATTCCCATCCTACAAGTGCATTTCGTGCTACTTTGGACAGCATTAGAGCACTTTCCTGAGAGTGTGGAGCATTTTCCTGTCCGTGATCGGAGTATAGCAGCATCTCTCCCGTATTTAACCTTTGTTGTCCAGCTTGGGTTCAATGGGTTTCACTGATTCCCAGTACTGCCAAGTTGTATCTCCTCATTTCCGTTGCTATTTGACTGGTCTTCTCGGTCTCCCACATTGTTCGGACGTTCCATGTGCCTATAAAAATTATTGCTCTGGTCAATAGAAAGAGCACCGGCCTCGTAGCATCCGAAGAAACTCGGCTTTCACCATGAAGCATTATAATTCTTCTAAATGAAGACCTTCTAACTCCCAGGGCAGAGTTTAAGTGGTTTGAATTATCTTTTATGGTGAGCGTTCATTAGCGAGTTAGTTTTCCATGGGATAGAGTTGCTAACCTTATGCACAACCCTCCTCCTTTATCAGTGCTTGGGAACGACAGTAACTCTACAAGAGCCACAGGCGAAGTTAGTGAAGAAACATAGATTGAAATGTATTGAACTTGTCATATCAAATTTAAAACAGCTTACTAGTTTCGTGTTAATTTAAAGGGCTGAATCGGAACATCGGTTTTCGAAGACAGCCGTCAGGATCTTGTGATTACACTAGAAAGAAGCAACGATGACTACTGAAAATATTACCGATTCAGTGACTTAGGTCGTTCTCATTACATTGAAATACTTGGAGCGACACTATCACCAACTCCACAAACAATGTCTATTCACATGCTGGTTTGCTGTACATTAAATATGACAGGATCAACAGGTTGATGAAACCAATTCAACTGACAAACATCTTACACATAGACATCAATTACTTTGATAAGGTTAAAGTGAAGTTTCGTGGTATTGAGACAGAAAGGAAAGTATCTCAAGACTTGTGTTTAAGAATTCCAATCTAATGCATCAACTCACCTGTACATCATTTCGTGATTTCACGAATTCCGCCTGATGTCCACCTTTATCCTGATCTATCGCCAACAAATGTTTGTTACGTAACAGAGATGCACTGAATTCATCCACCTTGTCCATGTCAGCTGAGATCAGTAGTGGGGCAGCGAACATACACCACATGCCCATATGAGCTCGCTTTTGATCATTCGAAAGTCCGTTGTTTCCCAAGACTAACATATCGGGATCGTTGTAATGTCCGGGACCAGCCACTTTTGGCAAAATATTGTTGCGAAGTTTATATTCATCTATAATATTGAATACAGATCCCCAACTACTATAAATATTGGGCAGAGCGCGAACTAGATTGCAGTTGTTTTGTAATCGCTTCCAGTCAACCGATATAGGTTTTGTATACCTTGTTTCATATAGAGGATATGTACACAAGAACGCCATAGGTCTTCCAGTTCCATTAAGTAGTCGAGAGAATTTTTCAAAACCACCAGGCTTCACGTGATCACGACCGATGCAAGAGTTCATCTTCACGTAATCCACTTCCCAGTCAGCCATAGTCTTTGCATCCAATTCGAGAAAGTTCATGCTACCTGGATAACCTGAGCATGTCAGAGTTCCATAACCAATAGTTACTCCGAACAGTAGATTTTTCGAATGTAAATATTGTCCAAGGCCTTTCATACCCTGGAATTGCAACGCATCATAGAGATTAGCGAACAGAATTTGCAAATATCAATGATTATTTTAACGAAAACTCTACATGATTCACAACCACACTAGGATATCATCATATTAGAGGCCATACAAACTTAAAGCTAATATATATTCGATAATCCGATATTTCTCAAAATAAATGAGAAAATTGTGCACATTTTCCAGACACTACACGCACGAACTTACGCTCGGAAATCTCGAAGGATCTGCCATAATTCTATTCGTTATCGGATCACGTTGTGTTGCTAACCAACAATCATCAAGTATCACATATTTATAACCCAAATCTCGCCAACCATCCGATACAAGTTTATCAGCTGTTCGTTTGATTGCATCCTCATTAAGACAGTTGTTTGGATACCTCTGACAATTCAACTGACAGCCGAATACTTGCCATGTGTTCCATCCCATTGGCGGTGTTCTAGCCAACCCATTGTCCAGACACATCACACAATTCAGAGTAAGAATGACTGCTCCCGAAACTATCGTTAACACTGTAAACATGTCAGCTAAATAGTAAAAATGATGAGGTATTAATCGAGAATTGACTGAAGTGTAATTTCATTGAGATGTATAACAACGTCAAATATCGATTTATCGAAACAAAATCAACAAATTCATTTCATCAAAACAATGTCCTTTGATATGCGAACTCTTTCAACACGCATCACATTCGCGTATTCCATTCAATTCACAAGGTTGAAAACATGAATCTCGAATGTGTACACCAAAACGTCACTAATCAACGGTCATAATCTCATTTGTCGTTCAAGTTGCGACACCTCAATTGAGCACTCCTACAAATGATTCGATCGGAGACGTATGAACTCTTCGTTTACTCACAACTTCGGTGTGTCGCACTCAGTGCGAATATAACCCAGAGAAATTCAGAACATCTATGAAAGCGTTGAATTCAGTGGAACAAGAGAACACCAACTGTGAACTTATCCTTCCCATCGTCACTCATGCCGAGCATTTGTATTTTCCTAACACAAATTTATTGTAACAGATGAATTCACGAGTCCATCTAAACTAGATCAGCATTGCAAACGTGGAAGCATTGGACGACCGTTCCGCCTAGTATGAGACTCCTCAACATTACACATTCACGATCCCATTCAAAACCATTTTGATTATTATCCAATAAGTTTTATGATCACTGATATCAACACTATTGTAAGCATTAATCTGAATATGGCAAGGACATTGAGAACTTAGTCGGCACACTCCTGACTTATCTGTCTCTTCATCAAAACTTATCAGTACAGAGCTCAATAGAGATTTTAAAATTTTCAGTCAAACCCACGAAATGATCTGAGACAGATCACTTCCGAAAACCGGGGATCACTATTTCACTATTTTGTCTTAACTCGAGAATATTCAGCATTCATTTGCATCTACGACCCAGCCACACAAAATGGAACTTACGATATTGCGTCACATGTGAGAATGTGACTAGCTTTCTGATGCCGTTTCATGATTTCTCGTGAACATTTATGAGAAGTGGAACTCATCAATGTCAAGTGTAGGACGCTTATCAAAATAATATGTATAGGTCATTATACAATTACTAATCAAAACTTACATTTCATAAGAATTACCCAGTTGACTGAATTAAAAACCGATTCGTATTTATACTACAATGAATATGGGCACAGTATGAGAATGAACTAGAAATGACCAACCAGATAAGAGCTTTGAAAATGAATATTTTGTAGAAGGCAAACAAACATACATGACAGTGCACGTGGATCTCATATGAATACTGAAGCCACTTCACGCTTCAACGAGTTCTTCAATCTGCGCATACAAACAAGTACATACGCACGTCGATTGTCCGTTTTCATATAACCTCATGAGGACAGAAACAAAATATGACGGGTCGTACCACTATTCTTCATAATGGTCATGTGTTTGGGATTAATGGATTATGTAAATTGTGTTATGTTTTGCGGTGGGGACTATAAGTTGAAATAAGTGGTGTTATTTTGGTGTGAGTGTGAATATTTAGGAATGAATAATATTTTTGAGAAGAATTTGAGGATGACATTGATTTGCGTGTTCTACTCAATCTACATGATTAGAGTTGCATATTTGTACGACAACGAATTAAAAAGCCTGTTCGTACATCATTGATGAAGCGGAGTTATATACCGTTGTGTATAATGATCTATTTCAAGTGACACCTGAACATACTTAACTTTATTCACCAACAACTGTGATGACAAAATATGTAGTGTTCAACCTTGGTATGATCCTCACGAAATTCCCTCGATCTGAAATTCTTTCAATTTAAAGCTGTTCTATCTGTCATTAAAGACGAGATACTATTCACTATCCGATTTGTATGGCGGAACGACTTCAATGCAAAATAGACCCTATAATAATAGATGTTTACAATATTGATAAATGTAGTTCCGAACCATCATCTTTCCTTAATAGAAATCGTCAGACACAACTCTTAGTGCCGCAAAGTACACCCATGAAACATATGAGTAGAACACAAGTTGCCATCAACAACTTGACACAGTCCCGGTCGACTATATCTACATTTTGGAGTAATCCAGTGGCTTGCATGAAACATTCAAATACACTGATGTTTGACCACATCCAATATAAGCAAACATGTGATCTGATCTTGATCGTTTTATTTTTTCCACCGTTCATCTGTAATAGTCGAGTTCGTGTTGTGATATTTTGTCTTGTACTATCACTATAAGCACAGTGGTTCATCTGCATTTGTCAATCAATTAAAGTTAATTATCTCCTATTGCCATGTTTCCAGCTCATTTCTCAATCAAGAAAGACATATTTAACAGACTGATGAAATCATAATTCATGAAACAGATTCTGACTTAAACGTCAAGTATTTTGACTGATTCGCAAGTTGTCACATTAGAATTTATTCAAGGATTGACATGTTTCCAGCTCATTTCTCAATGAATAAAGACATATTCTCACATAAATCTCTGTTGCCACAATTTGTATTATTGTCGTTATTGTGATTACATATACTGAGAGCATTTGCACGTTGACAAACGTCGGAACGATCTTTGTAGGATTGTGAAAATATTTCTATTCTTATGGATGTTGATGGTGGAGTTTTGGAGCTCTTCTATTTAACACTACATAACCTCCTAAAGATCTTCATAATGGTCATGTGTATGGGATCAGTGCATTATGTAAATCATGTTGTGTTTCGCAGTAGGGACTATAAGTTGAATTAAGTGGTCTTACATTAGCATATGTGTGTTTGAACTAGTGAATGTGTTTCTGGACAAGGGTTTGAAGATGACATTGATTTGCCTGTTCTACTCAATCTACATGAATAGAGTTGCATATTTGTAGACTGAACACTATCACGTTCAACCTATGATGACATTCAACACAATTTTTTGACAGTTGTGATTCTTCGAGCATCATGAAAAGCAACATAAAGTGGTCTTTTTTAAGCGGCACAACATGAAGATTCATATGCTTGATGGATTACTGTGATTGAGTTTCTTGGTTTCGAGACAATGTGGTTCAATTGTGAAGTGTGCAGTGTGATTGTGGAAATCATCATCAGGATAACGAATCGTAAATTCTGTTCGCACATTGACGATAAGACGGAATTAGAGACCGTTGTGCATGGTGAATCAGGTTAAGTCAAACCTGTCCATACTAAATGTTGTTCAGAAACAATTGTGATGACAAATCATGTACTCTTCTACTTTATTATGAATTCGAGGAAGCTCTACGAAACTCAGAAACAGCTGAAGACCTTACATCCACTCATCTTCTGAGAGAATATCCCAGAATCCTTACGTGTAGCTTTCCTAATGGACAAATGTAAACAACCCCTGTATGTGGATAGGAGAACTATAATGATGATTTCGTTTTTTAGAAAAAACTATAAATATCTGACAGTATTGTATCACAATTAGCACTGCTTGAAATAGCATTCCTTTTCACTTGTTTTTTGTCTTCTCATTTGTGACTTGGTGTATTCTTACATTCAAATTTAAACCATTCTCTTGTAATGTACAAAAGTTAGACCACGAAAATAATGACGTTTATGATCAAGGAGCAATGAGAGATTGAACATATTGTTCTGTATGCAAAGTTAAGGCTTGATCTGCTGGACAGCAATCGCCTCTTCTGTACATACGCTCTTTATTTGCATCCATACCGGCCTCGAATTACCGGACTGTGAACATGACTTTTAGGGAGGCTTCTAGTCGATTGAAATGATTAGAACTTGACCAGATTGACCAACGTTGAGCTTTAAACTGACTTCTTTAATCCTCTGGAAAGTCACACGGAGGAATATTCACAGATGCATTTCGAGAGAGCTCCTTTTGTGCGCTCGAGATTTCAAGCTACGAGTGGGCATGTAGATTGGAATATGTAAATTGGTCTTGACTGAAATAAGAATGTATCATTCACATAACTTCCGATCATGGGCTGACTACAAGAGATAAAACGAATTCCAGCCGAATTGAATGTTCTTCCCAAAGATCCTAAAACTCTTCTTTTCCACAATTATTGACATTATTATTTTACACAATCTACGATCGTTTACTCTTCCATTCCCTGCCACATCCTACACTTCCAAACACATACTTCGTCTTCCAATTACCAGAGCACTTCTGGTTAGTTAATCTCATGGTTATTTCAGTTTGTACATTTTTCAAGTCACTCACAAACTTCCTATTATGAATCATGGATTCAAACCTACAATATTCGTATCACAACTGCTACACCTTTCATCACTCAATTTGTGCTTCTCATTTGTATTGTACAATTTTATCATCTATTCCACTGTTATCATTGACTCAAATGACTTCATTAGTGTTATCATTTCGTATGTGAATATAAATATTACAGTATATTAGAATGAGCCTGATGAGAATCTAATTGAGAACAATATTGTACGACTGAATATACTGTTATTAAAGCGGCCATTTATTTTACATACTTACTTGAACCAATGGTACCGATCAGCAATGACCCTCACCTCCAATTCACCCATTCAAACTTCATTTATCTTACTCCTTCATCTTTCTGTGTACTCCATTATATCACTTACTACTGCTGAGTAGTTCATGTGTGCTGTGATGTGAATCATTTTTCATCACATAGCTTGCTCTTCGTCTTCTCATTATTACGAGAACCCATGAAAAACAGTAGACTTCCTATTGTAAGTGTATAATACTAAAGAAATGTGAGCATGTCATCTTATTCAAATTTGTTTGCATCAAGCTGTTACCGGGTAAATGCTTACTGCGTTTCTTTACTTGCCATATTCTGAGACGCTTGTAGAGTATGAAAATTATCAAAAAATTCGTTGATAAGCTTATTGTAGGTATATAAATTAACCTTGTTATGAAGCTCCTAGTCACATTCGTAGTCTCTTCTATGTTGTTCTTATTCACATTTCGAAGAAATATTGGGTTAAATGTAGAGTTACAAAGCCGGTAACAAGTGTTCAAGTAGATGCCTAAACAAAACTACCCAATTTTATAAACTCTAAGAATAATCAATCTTACATTCATCAAGATACTTCCTCTTTTTCTATGGATTTTCTAGTGTCCTATTGTAAGGGAAGACAACAGGCAGAAATAAATCATATTTCTTGAGAGATCTTACAAAACGTTAACATGATACATATATATATAACAGTTAGTAGGAAAGTGAAGATGCGGAAGGTATTCGGAGTTTGACAAGGCTTCAACCAGTAACATCTTCTACTATGAATCGTACCAACTTGGTGAAATCAAAAGTCAGAAGTGAGGAGGTTCGACGATATATTTGTTAGGCTATCAATATATCGAGAAATGATTGGTCTAGACTGGCTAGCGATTGCAGGGAATTTTGCGCACGGCGTTCCCACTTGTGATTTGGTGCGGATACACGACTGAGCGCCTTCAGCTAATGTAGTCGGCGTCCAATGTCGAAGACTTACACAGATTTAATAACATACTGAACAGTAACCAGAGGATAGGAAAATCAGTCAACCAAGTGAAAAATGTTTTCTAATGAACGTAAAATTGTGATTGATGAAAAAAATTGGCAAAGTCATACAAAGAATAAGAAACATAATGTGGTGTTGTTGGTTTACTTTGACGATCAACACGTTTGCGCACAAATATCAATCTTCATATACCTAGGTGTTCTTAGATAATTATTTTGATATGTATTCAATGACACTCTCGTTAAAGCGTGAAGTGGCTTCAGTATTCATATGAGATCCATGCGCACTTTCATGTATTAATTTCATTCCTACTACACGTTTGCCAACTTCTCATTCCCTTCACCTTTCTGTGCACTCCATTATATCACTTACTACTGCTGAGTAGTTCATGTGTGCTGTGATGTGAATCACTTTTCATCACATAGCTTGCTCTTCGTCTTCTCACAATTACGAGAACCCATGAAATACAGTACATTTCCTATTGTAAGTGTAACATTTTAAACACATGATTTTCTTGTCCAGGTGTTCTCCCAGTTATTATTTGTTTGTGAAAATGTTCATGATTTGTGTGTATGACTCTCGTTTGGGAATGATGAGTGAGTCCATTGGCTAAATCGAGATAACATCGTTTGTTTATTAAATGATTCTTATTACTACATGTTTTATGATACGTCGAAGGATGTGACTACCCTATCAACCTGATGAATCAAGGTCTGCAAACTGAATTACTTATGATGTTTAAACTGATCTAAGGATTATGTTGACAGGTCGTTTATTTGTTTTTCAGTGTTCGTGCTTGACTTGGCCTTCTAATGTCAATCTTTGAATTGATTCCAATTTGGAACTTGAGAATCAATCAAAGTGTTTGACGTTGAAGTCAGAATCTGTTGCATGATTAGAGATTTCAGCAGGCTGTTACATGGTTCATATCACACACGTAGTATCGTTTATTTTGTCAAAGTTTACAAGAACAAAGTATTGAGCGAAATAATAATTCGATATATATGATCATGAATAGTTCACTTCCCTATATATGTTTGAATCTTATCAATTGACTCGACTTTTAATTTGGCTGTGTATTCGCTCGTCAGCATTCACTCACACTTGCATTTTTGCTCGAATTCGTTGTATGTGTTTGTGGTCCAGTGAAATGAACTGCTTGACGCTTCGTATTATGCTCAGAAATGTATACACTGTTAAGAGTTACGTGGTAACAGTTATCAGAACAAGTTCTGTCTAAATTGAATGCTGGTCTGTGCGTGACTGATGGAGTACGAATTGAAAATTCTGTGTATTGCTAGTTAAGATATCGAAATTAATAACTTATAATATCATAGTAAAATGATGTGTTGGCTAGCCATGTCAGCTTGTTTACATCTAAATCATTCCTTGTATTTCTCTAACCCCAACAAACACAAGAGTAGAAGCAGGACAACATCGAAAACATCGACCGAGTCATACTTGTTGGAGAGACTCTGAGAGATGTTGAAATTTCACGTGTCTGGTCAGCGTCATTGATGAGCAATGTGGACCTGATGAGCATGTTAAGGTGAGGGTTGGAAAAGTAAGGGCAACATTCCTACAGTTGAAGAATATGTGGAACTCAAATCAACAGTCTGTCGACCAATATCAAAGACACAATCTTCAATACGAACTCCAAGACAGTTCTATTGTATGGAGCTGAAACGTCGAGAGCTACGATATTCATCATCAAAGTAGTATACGTATTTGCAAACAATGGCCTACGTAAGATACTGAATGTCCGTTGACCGGATACGATCATCAACAGCCTATTGTGGGAGAAGACAAACCAGCTACCATTTGAAGAGGAAATTAGGAAAAGACGTTGCAAGTGAATGGGACGAACACTGAGGAGGTCATAAACTGCAGCACGAAGCTAGCGCATAATTTGAATCATAGGGATAAATGAAAGGATGGGAGCGTGGTGATAATGATCAGCAAACATGATGGTGGGGAGATAACTTCAATCCACCCATGTCTGTATGGCAGAACATTTTGTTTAATTACGGCTCCTTATGGTTTAGTGGGATTTCACGAACTTAAGGTATTAATGCTGATTTATCATGCAAACTATCTCAATAAATCGTGTTACGAACGTTGAATTGGATTCACTTCATACCCAGTAATCTTATTACAAGCAAACTAGACAATTCACTAATATACGAAGCCCACTCACGACCCTATGACACCTAGAAAATAATAATAATACCCAAAAAAATGAAAAGGGCTCCAATGGCTCCGATAAAAAAGAAGGATAGCCAATTGTTTATCACAATACTGTTTTTAGCGCTATATTTCATAACCACACATAATCCCATACTCTCAGCTCCTTTCTGAACCACCTCCGTTTGTCAGCTATTTATCCACTCATACATTGTTCACACTTTCTTTAACATATTAGCATGCTCTTGCTTAGTAAATAATCTAACCACAAAGTCTTGTGAGTTTCTCAATATTTTATTTTTCTTACTCTAAAATCTTTTTTTTCTACAATTTTATACCCTCTCATATCCTTTGATTTGCTATTAGTCCTTACTTCTTTAAACCATTAGTTATCTTCATAGCAGTGTGATATACTAAATGAACATCTAACCCATAATACAAATTCTTTAACTATCTGATTTGCTTGTAACATGGAACTAGTAGAGACAGTGTATTCCAATCTAGGGCATTGATTAAAGCAGTATTCATACTTACCACAAACGTAAGAGAGCCTAACATCAAAAAAGGAGGGAGGGTGGCGTTACTGACCAGCAAACATGATGGTGGGGAGATAACTTCAATCCACCCATGTCTGTATGGCAGAACATTTTGTTTAATTACGGCTCCTTATGGTTTAGTGGGATTTCACGAACTTAAGGTATTAATGCTGATTTATCATGCAAACTATCTCAATAAATCGTGTTACGAACGTTGAATTGGTTTCACTTCATACCCAGTAATCTTATTACAAGCAAACTAGACAATTCGCTAATATACGAAGCCCACTCACGACCCTATGACACCTAGAAAATAATAATAATACCCAAAAAATGAAAAGGGCTCCAATGGCTCCGATAAAAAAAGAAGGATAGCCAATTGTTTATCACAATACTGTTTTTAGCGCTATATTTCATAACCACACATAATCCCATACTCTCAGCTCCTTTCTGAACCACCTCCGTTTGTCAGCTATTTATCCACTCATACATTGTTCACACTTTCTTTAACATATTAGCATGCTCTTGCTTAGTAAATAATCTAACCACAAAGTCTTGTGAGTTTCTCAATATTTTATTTTTCTTACTCTAAAATCTTTTTTTCTACAATTTTATACCCTCTCATATCCTTTGATTTGCTATTAGTCCTTACTTCTTTAAACCATTAGTTATCTTCATAGCAGTGTGATATACTAAATGAACATCTAACCCATAATACAAATTCTTTAACTATCTGATTTGCTTGTAACATGGAACTAGTAGAGACAGTGTATTCCAATCATGGGCATTGATTAAAGCAGTATTCATACTTACCACAAACGTAAGAGAGCCTAACATCAAAAAAGGAGGGAGGGTGGCGTTACTGACCAGCAAACATGATGGTGGGGAGATAACTTCAATCCACCCATGTCTGTATGGCAGAACATTTTGTTTAATTACGGCTCCTTATGGTTTAGTGGGATTTCACGAACTTAAGGTATTAATGCTGATTTATCATGCAAACTATCTCAATAAATCGTGTTACGAACGTTGAATTGGTTTCACTTCATACCCAGTAATCTTATTACAAGCAAACTAGACAATTCGCTAATATACGAAGCCCACTCACGACCCTATGACACCTAGAAAATAATAATAATACCCAAAAAAATGAAAAGGGCTCCAATGGCTCCGATAAAAAAAGAAGGATAGCCAATTGTTTATCACAATACTGTTTTTAGCGCTATATTTCATAACCACACATAATCCCATACTCTCAGCTCCTTTCTGAACCACCTCCGTTTGTCAGCTATTTATCCACTCATACATTGTTCACACTTTCTTTAACATATTAGCATGCTCTTGCTTAGTAAATAATCTAACCACAAAGTCTTGTGAGTTTCTCAATATTTTATTTTTCTTACTCTAAAATCTTTTTTTTCTACAATTTTATACCCTCTCATATCCTTTGATTTGCTATTAGTCCTTACTTCTTTAAACCATTAGTTATCTTCATAGCAGTGTGATATACTAAATAAACATCTAACCCATAATACAAATTCTTTAACTATCTGATTTGCTTGTAACATGGAACTAGTAGAGACAGTGTATTCCAATCATGGGCATTGATTAAAGCAGTATTCATACTTACCACAAACGTAAGAGAGCCTAACATCAAAAAAGGAGGGAGGGTGGCGTTACTGACCAGCAAACATGATGGTGGGGAGATAACTTCAATCCACCCATGTCTGTATGGCAGAACATTTTGTTTAATTACGGCTCCTTATGGTTTAGTGGGATTTCACGAACTTAAGGTATTAATGCTGATTTATCATGCAAACTATCTCAATAAATCGTGTTACGAACGTTGAATTGGTTTCACTTCATACCCAGTAATCTTATTACAAGCAAACTAGACAATTCGCTAATATACGAAGCCCACTCACGACCCTATGACACCTAGAAAATAATAATAATACCCAAAAAAATGAAAAGGGCTCCAATAGCTCCGATAAAAAAAGAAGGATAGCCAATTGTTTATCACAATACTGTTTTTAGCGCTATATTTCATAACCACACATAATCCCATACTCTCAGCTCCTTTCTGAACCACCTCCGTTTGTCAGCTATTTATCCACTCATACATTGTTCACACTTTCTTTAACATATTAGCATGCTCTTGCTTAGTAAATAATCTAACCACAAAGTCTTGTGAGTTTCTCAATATTTTATTTTTCTTACTCTAAAATCTTTTTTTCTACAATTTTATACCCTCTCATATCCTTTGATTTGCTATTAGTCCTTACTTCTTTAAACCATTAGTTATCTTCATAGCAGTGTGATATACTAAATAAACATCTAACCCATAATACAAATTCTTTAACTATCTGATTTGCTTGTAACATGGAACTAGTAGAGACAGTGTATTCCAATCATGGGCATTGATTAAAGCAGTATTCATACTTACCACAAACGTAAGAGAGCCTAACATCAAAAAAGGAGGGAGGGTGGCGTTACTGACCAGCAAACATGATGGTGGGGAGATAACTTCAATCCACCCATGTCTGTATGGCAGAACATTTTGTTTAATTACGGCTCCTTATGGTTTAGTGGGATTTCACGAACTTAAGGTATTAATGCTGATCTATCATGCAAACTATCTCAATAAATCGTGTTACGAACGTTGAATTGGTTTCACTTCATACCCAGTAATCTTATTACAAGCAAACTAGACAATTCGCTAATATACGAAGCCCACTCACGACCCTATGACACCTAGAAAATAATAATAATACCCAAAAAATGAAAAGGGCTCCAATATATCCGATAAAAAAAGAAGGATAGCCAATTGTTTATCACAATACTGTTTTTAGCGCTATATTTCATAACCACACATAATCCCATACTCTCAGCTCCTTTCTGAACCACCTCCGTTTGTCAGCTATTTATCCACTCATACATTGTTCACACTTTCTTTAACATATTAGCATGCTTTTGCTTAGTAAATAATCTAACCACAAAGTCTTGTGAGTTTCTCAATATTTTATTTTTCTTACTCTAAAATCTTTTTTTCTACAATTTTATACCCTCTCATATCCTTTGATTTGCTATTAGTCCTTACTTCTTTAAACCATTAGTTATCTTCATAGCAGTGTGATATACTAAATAAACATCTAACCCATAATACAAATTCTTTAACTATCTGATTTGCTTGTAACATGGAACTAGTAGAGACAGTGTATTCCAATCATGGGCATTGATTAAAGCAGTATTCATACTTACCACAAACGTAAGAGAGCCTAACATCAAAAAAGGAGGGAGGGTGGCGTTACTGACCAGCAAACATGATGGTGGGGAGATAACTTCAATCCACCCATGTCTGTATGGCAGAACATTTTGTTTAATTACGGCTCCTTATGGTTTAGTGGGATTTCACGAACTTAAGGTATTAATGCTGATTTATCATGCAAACTATCTCAATAAATCGTGTTACGAACGTTGAATTGGTTTCACTTCATACCCAGTAATCTTATTACAAGCAAACTAGACAATTCACTAATATACGAAGCCCACTCACGACCCTATGACACCTAGAAAATAATAATAATACCCAAAAAATGAAAAGGGCTCCAATGGCTCCGTAAAAAAAGAAGGATAGCCAATTGTTTATCACAATACTGTTTTTAGCGCTATATTTCATAACCACACATAATCCCATACTCTCAGCTCCTTCTGAATAGCCTCCATTTGTCAGTTGTATGTGCACTCATATCAAAATGCTCTTCCTTATAAATACCTTATTAAAAGAAAATTAGACCGAGTAATCATACCTTACGCATTCCCTCATGAATGTTATCTACTCTGTCTCTCGTCTTTTATTTTACTTCCTCCCTCTTTCAGCACCCTTGACATGTGGAACGAGTGACTTCATCCTGCACCATGCTTCAAGCCTTACATTTTCCAAAGAAACATATGGTTGCGATTTCTAGAAGCTCTTACCTTCAATGGACCTATCCCTGACCATCAATTGCACATTCGCAACGCAACTTTCATGAAGCGTGCCAACTGTGATACTGACTAAAACCATCTACAGTCATATCTTATAAATTATCAACCCAGCCGAGTAATTTACTACAGTGTGTATTGTATCATTTGTAACAATTTGATCTTGCCTGTAAACTGGCATGCCTCATGTAACAAACTGTTATTTGAGAGTAAATTATCATTATTATTATCATTATTATTATTATTATTATTATTATTATTATTATTATTATTATTATTAAAAAAGATGAAAGCCGACGAACACTGCGTCGAGATTTGGAAGCAGACATGAGCAGGATGAATAGCAACTGGAAAGAAACGATATAAAACGCTCATGACAGAGATGGGTGGAGAATGCTGTTGAGCAGCACATGCCCTACGACGAGGGTTAACAGGACTAAGTAATTACGTAAAACTTTATCGGCATTTCCAGAGACCATAGATGCTCACACAAAATCTCTCGAAAAACTGTAGCTTGGCTACATCTTCTGTATACAGTCACAACACTAAGTCTTAACGGTCTTATTCACTGCACATGCAATCACTAAGATCTTGTTGTCTTGATCTGTTTCGTACTACTGTTATATGCATGCTAGTATATCTGATCATGTCAGTCGATTATCTTTAATCAATACCTATTATCGTGTATTCAGGTAATTCCCAAATTGTGAGTGACATCGTTTGGGAATAATACCTGTTACAATTGTTGTCGTATATTCAATGCAGATTAGCATTTTTTAACGTAGACATAGAAAAACACATCAATGTTATGAAGAAGGATTGTTATTGTAAGCCTTTGTCAACATTTTAATAGTACGACTTATTTTGTCAGATCATTTTGCGAGGTAAAGAAAACCGTATCAAATTTTTACTATCTGTCAACCGTTATTCAGACACTTGATCCAGTGTTTGTAGGAACGTGTCATTTTGACTGAACGCAAGTTTGTTTCCTCAATCTCTATTTATTCTATTACCAGTAATAAACACCGACAATCATTCACTTGGATAGGCTCACGATTTTAATTGTCATCGATTATTTTTCTCTCTTATCAGTTCTAGTGTGTTCCGGACACCTAATTAATTATAGCGATAGACACATTATCAAAGTGACTGGTATCTTGGACGTTGAACATTCGCAAGTCGACTTGTCACAACGTTTGAAGAATGAGACTACGAATATACACGCGGTTAGCAGGTTGATACGGTTTGGAGTTCAATTGCGGAAGAAACTTCAACGACATTAACGACTGTATTTCAGTAATCTCTTGGACGAACTTTGTCAGACTATAGGTATCATTACCAAGGTTTGACTTGATAATTTCGAATAAATTGAGCACTACTAGTTAACTTACATAATTTAACAAAAGATTCGCCCAATGAATTTGAATCAAAAATATAGGAATTAACCATCGGAAAGAATGCAATCATGGTAAGCTATGGTGTTGTAACATAATACAGTAGTATTCCTATTGATAGATGCTTAGGATTCATCAGTGGTTTACTAGACGACGACAATACTATTTCTGACAGATATCCATCAAGCATTAGCCTGATCATAAAATCCTTAAAACTATGCCTAAATTCGACACTACATGCTTTTAACGGGATAGTATACAAACAAACCAACTATGTGGCAGTGGGATCCTCCGTGTCGCCAATTGTAGCCAACCTCTTTATGGCATACATAGAATCGAATATTTACGCAAATGAAAATAACCCACAAATTCAGATGAGGTGATACCTTTGCTGTGATTAAAAGATTGTGAAAATAATGCAACATGGTGACTAGCAATAGAATCCAGAACGAGTGTATCATCCTCATGGAGACTCGTCAGTCGAGTGTACCTTCATACCGTAGTTTTGTCCACTGCAGGATTCGAAATCACTGCCGTTCGCTTCAAACGCCGTCGCGTTACTCACTTACATACTGAGTCCTGACAGACACTTACCTATGTAATCGGGCGAAGTTTAAATTCACTTGCTCTTGTTAATTTGAGTCTTCTCATTGATGTTTGGGATTGCAATTGATCAGTCTCTAATGTGTTTATGTGCAGTATGCGCGAATTGCCTCTGATTATTACAAGTTCTCTTTCTCCCAATTACTCAAAGTTATTTTATAATCAAACAAGAAAGAACAAACAAAGTATTCTTGAATGAAATCAGTTTGAATTGATAAACTTTATTACCATTATCCCATGAATAATTATTCACTAATGACACATCCAGTAACTGTTCAGCCAAAATCACAGAACTAATATGAAATGAACTGAAGTTAACAGAATCCACACAACGGAAACATCCATCAATTTATTGGTAAGAATAAACCAATTTGTATGGATTTACTCGAAACATCATAATTCCAGATGGATTGATGGAAATCGTAAAGTTCTCTGTCAATTGTACGTCTTTGAATCTATCACCCGTGAATACATCCAGTAATTCAAACTTATCTCCTGATATTGTATACATCTGTGATTTGAATTCATCAAGATTTGTGCTGAAGTTGATTGGTCCTCCATCAACCTTTGTGTAGATGCACGCGATTGCCCAACCATTTGGACAATTATCTAATTTCCGTATCCACAACTATATGAAAAGACATTTGTGAACAGATGTAGGTATCTTGCTGATATTAATTACATCGGCAAATAACAATTTTTCATTTCATTCCGTGATATTTGCCAATAGTAAGAAGTAGAAAGAAATATTAGAGAACAGAAAGAGTAGTGTCCTGCGATTTGGAATCTGCATGGTGTTTTGGATAGAGTCAGATGAACAGTCATCTACATTATCAAATGAGAATATTTGCCAGTATATCAGATAGGCTCATATTGAATTTTCTTCCAAAATAGATGTTGTTGACTATGTCCGATTAACAGTGCATACATTATCCGATAAAATAATGGGAGGTCATATTATGTTGCCTAATCTATTGTAAGCGTCACAGCTCGCCAAACAGCCTACGTATCCGTAAATCACAATGTCCTGATTCCGACTATATGTGGTTGAAGCTATTCAGAAATAAAGCCGTGAATATGGTTTCGTATTGCATAGTTTAAAAATGATCTCACTTGCTGTGACATTACAACAGAGCGAAAAACATCTCAACAAATTCGAAGGAGAATTTAAAACTGAAAATCGGTGAAGATACATGTATTCAAATGTATTGAACTGGTCATATCAAATTTAAAACAGCTTACTAGTTTCGTGTTAATTTAAAGGGCTGAATCGGAACATCGGTTTTCGAAGACAGCCGTCAGGATCTTGTGATTACACTAGAAAGAAGCAACGATGACTACTGAAAATATTACTGATTCAGTGATTTAGGTCGTTCTCATTACATTGAAATACTTGGAGCGACACTATCAGCAACTCCACAAACAATGTCTATTCACATTCTGGTTTGCTGTACATTAAATATGACAGGATCAACAGGTTGATGAAACCGATTCAACTGACAAACATCTTACACATAGACATCAATTACTTTGACAAGGTTAAAGTGAAGTTTCGTAGTATTGAGACAGAAAGGAAAGTATCTCAAGACTTGTGTATAAGAATTCCAATCTAATGCATCAACTCACCTGTACATCATTTCGTGTTTTCACGAATTCCGCCTGATGTCCACCTTTATCCTGATCTATCGCCAACAAATGTTTGTTACGTAACAGAGATGCACTGAATTCATCCACCTTGTCCATGTCAGCTGAGATCAGTAGTGGAGCAGCGAACATACACCACATGCCCATATGTGCTCGCTTTTGATCATTCGAAAGTCCGTTGTTTCCCAAGACTAACATATCGGGATCATTGTAATGTCCGGGACCAGCCACTTTCGGCAAAATATCATTGCGAAGTTTATATCCATCTATAATATTGAATACAGATCCCCAAGTACTATTAGAATTGGGCAGAGCGCGAACTAGATTGCAGTTGTTTTGTAATCGCTTCCAGTCGACCGATTGAGGGCTTGCATACCATGAATTATATACAGGATATGTACACAAGAACGCCATAGGTCTTCCAGTTCCATTAAGTAGTCGGGAGAATTTTTCAAAACCATCAGGCATCATTTGATCAGGACTGTAACAAGCGTTCATCTTCACGTAATCCACTTCCCAGTCAGCCATAGTCTTTGCATCCAATTCGAGAAAGTTCATGCTACCTGGATAACCTGAGCATGTCAGAGTTCCATAACCAATAGTTACTCCGAACAGTAGATTTTTCGAATGTAAATATTGTCCAAGGCCTTTCATACCCTGGAATTGCAACGCATCATAGAGATTAGCGAACAGAATTTGCAAATATCAATGATTATTTTAACGAAAACTCTACATGATTCACAACCACACTAGGATATCATCACATTAGAGGCCATACAAACACAAAGCTAATATATTTTCGATAATCCGATATTGCTCAAAATAAATGAGAAAATTGTGCACATTTTCCAGACACTACACGCACGAACTTACGCTCGGAAATCTTGAAGGATCTGCCATAATTCTATTCGTTATCGGATCACGTTGTGTTGCTAACCAACAATCATCAAGTATCACATATTTATAACCCAAATCTCGCCAACCATCCGATACAAGTTTATCAGCTGTTCGTTTGATTGCATCCTCATTAAGACAGTTGTTTGGATACCTCTGACAATTCAACTGACAGCCGAATACTTGCCATGTGTTCCATCCCATTGGCGGTGTTCTAGCCAACCCATTGTCCAGACACATCACACAATTCAGAGTAAGAATGACTGCTCCCGAAACTATCGTTAACACTGTAAACATGTCAGCTAAATAGTAAAAATGATGAGGTATTAATCGAGAATTGACTGAAGTGTAATTTCATTGAGATTTTTAATAACGTCAAATATCGATTTATGGAAACAAAATCAACAAATTCATTTCATCAAAACAATGTCCTTTGATATGCGAACTCTTTCAACACGCATCACATTCGCGTATTCCATTCAATTCACAAGGTTGAAAACATGAATCTCGAATGTGTACACCAAAACGTCACTAATCAACGGTCATAATCTCATTTGTCGTTCAAGTTGCGACACCTCAATTGAGCACTCCTACAAATGATTCGATCGGAGACGTATGAACTCTTCGTTTACTCACAACTTCGGTGTGTCGCACTCAGTGCGAATATAACCCAGAGAAATTCAGAACATCTATGAAAGCGTTGAATTCAGTGGAACAAGAGAACACCAACTGTGAACTTATCCTTCCCATCGTCACTCATGCCGAGCATTTGTATTTTCCTAACACAAATTTATTCTAACAGATGAATTCACGAGTCCATCTAAACTAGATCAGCATTGCAAACGTGGAAGCATTGGACGACCGTTCCGCCTAGTATGAGACTCCTCAACATTACACATTCACGATCCCATTCAAAACCATTTTGATTATTATCCAATAAGTTTTATGATCACTGATATCAACACTATTGTAAGCATTAATCTGAATATGGCAAGCACATTGAGAACTTAGTCGGCACACTCCTGACTTATCTGTCTCTTCATCAAAACTTATCAGTACAGAGCTCAATAGAGATTTTAAAATTTTCAGTCAAACCCACGAAATGATCTGAGACAGATCACTTCCGAAAACCGGGGATCACTATTTCACTATTTTGTCTTAACTCGAGAATATTCAGCATTCATTTGCATCTACGACCCAGCCACACAAAATGGAACTTACGATATTGCGTCACATGTGAGAATGTGACTAGCTTTCTGATGCCGTTTCATGATTTCTCGTGAACATTTATGAGAAATGGAACTCATCAATGTCAAGTGTAGGACGCTTATCAAAATAATATGTATAGGTCATTATACAATTACTAATCAAAACTTACATTTCATAAGAATTACCCAGTTGACTGAATTAAAAACCGATTCGTATTTATACTACAATGAATATGGGCACAGTATGAGAATGAACTAGAAATGACCATCCAGATTAGAGCTTTGAAAATGAATATTTTGTAGAAGACAAACAAACATACATGACAGTGCACGTGGATCTCATATGAATACTGAAGCCACTTCACGCTTCAACGAGTTCTTCAATCTGCGCATACAAACAAGTCCATACGCACTTCGATTGTCCGTTTTCATATAACCTCATGAGGACAGAAACAGAATATGACGGGTCGTACCACTATTCTTCATAATGGTCATGTGTTTGGGATTAATGGATTATGTAAATTGTGTTATGTTTTGCAGTGGGGACTATAAGTTGAAATAAGTGGTGTTATTTTGGTGTGAGTGTGAATATTTAGGAATGAATAATATTTTTGAGAAGAATTTGAGGATGACATTGATTTGCGTGTTCCACTCAATCTACATGAATAGAATTGCATATTTGTAGACTGAACACTATCACGTTCAACCTATGATGACATTCAACACAATTTCTTTGACAGTTGTGATTCTTCGAGCATCATAAAAAGCAACATAAAGTGGTCTTTTTTAAGCGGCACAAGATGAAGATTCATATGCTTGATGGATTACTGTGATTGAGTTTCTTGGTTTTGAGACAATGTGGTTCAATCGTGAAGCGTGTATTGTGGTTATGGGAATCATCATCAGGATATTGAGTCGTAAATTCTGTTCGCACATTGACGGTGAGACGGAATTAGAGACCGTTGTGCATGGTGAATCAGGTTAAGTCAAACCTGTCCATACTAAATGTTGTTCAGAAACAATTGTGATGACAAATCATGTACTCTTCTACTTTATTATGAATTCGAGGAAGCTCTACGAAACTCAGAAACAGCTGAAGACCTTACATCCACTCATCTTCTGAGAGAATATCCCAGAATCCTTACGTGTAGCTTTCCTAATGGACAAATGTAAACAACCCCTGTATGTGGATAGGAGAACTATAATGATGATTTCGTTTTTTAGAAAAAACTATAAATATCTGACAGTATTGTATCACAATTAGCACTGCTTGAAATAGCATTCCTTTTCACTTGTTTTTTGTCTTCTCATTTGTGACTTGGTGTATTCTTACATTCAAATTCAAACCATTCTCTTGTAATGTACAAAAGTTAGACCACGAAAATAATGGCGTTTATGATGAAGGAGCAATGAGAGATTGAACATATTGTTCTGTATGCAAAGTTAAGGCTTGATCTGCTGGACAGCAATCGCCTCTTCTGTACATACGCTCTTTATTTGCATCCATACCGGCCTCGAATTACCGGACTGTGAACATGACTTTTAGGGAGGCTTCTAGTCGATTGAAATGATTAGAACTTGACCAGATTGACCAACGTTGAGCTTTAAACTGACTTCTTTAATCCTCTGGAAAGTCACACGGAGGAATATTCACAGATGCATTTCGAGAGAGCTCCTTTTGTGCGCTCGAGATTTCAAGCTACGAGTGGGCATGTAGATTGGAATATGTAAATTGGTCTTGCCTGAAATAAGAATGTGTCATTCACATAACTTCCGATCATGGGCTGACTACAAGAGATAAAACGAATTCCAGCCGAATTGAATGTTCTTCCCAAAGATCCTAAAACTCTTCTTTTCCACAATTATTGACATTATTATTTTCCACAATCTACGTTCGTTTACTCTTCCATTCCCTGCCACATCCTACACTTCCAAACACATACTTCGTCTTCCAATTACCAGAGCACTTCTGGTTAGTTAGTCTCATGGTTATTTCAGTTTGTACATTTTTCAAGTCACTCACAAACTTCCTATTATGAATCATGGATTCAAACCTACAATATTCGTATCACAACTGCAACACCTTTCATCACTCAATTTGTGCTTCTCATTTGTATTGTACAATTTTGTCATCTATTCCACTGTTATCATTGACTCAACTGACTTCATTAGTGTTATCATTTCGTATGTGAATATAAATATTACAGTATATTAGAATGAGCCTGATGAGAATCTAATTGAGAACAATATTGTACGCCTGAATATACTGTTATTAAAGCGGCCATTTATTTTACATACTTACTTGAACCAATGGTACCGATCAGCAATGACCCTCACCTCCAATTCACCCATTCAAACTTCATTTATCTCACTCCTTCATCTTTCTGTGTACTCCATTATATCACTTACTACTGCTGAGTAGTTCATGTGTGCTGTGATGTGAATCATTTTTCATCACATAGCTTGCTCTTCGTCTTCTCATTATTACGAGAACCCATGAAAAACAGTAGACTTCCTATTGTAAGTGTATAATACTAAAGAAATGTGAGCATGTCATCTTATTCAAATTTGTTTGCATCAAGCTGTTACCGGGTAAATGCTTACTGTGTTTCTTTACTTGCCATATTCTGAGACGTTTATAGAGTATGAAAATTATCAAAAAATTCGTTGATAAGCTTATTGTAGGTATATAAATTAACCTTGTTATGAAGCTCCTAGTCACATTCGTAGTCTCTTCTATGTTGTTCTTATTCACATTTCGAAGAAATATTGGGTTAAATGTAGAGTTACAAAGCCGGTAACAAGTGTTCAAGTAGATGCCTAAACAAAACTACCCAATTTTATAAACTCTAAGAATAATCAATCTTACATTCATCAAGATACTTCCTCTTTTTCTATGGCTTTTGTAGTGTCCTATTGTAAGGGAAGACAACAGGCAGAAATAAATCATATTTCTTGAGAGATATTACAAAACGTTTACAAGATACATATTTATCACAGTCAGTATGAAAGTGAAGATGCGGAAGGTATTCGGAGTTTGACAAGGCTTCAACCAGTAACATCTTCTTTTATAAATCTTACCAACCTAGTGAAATCAAAAGTCAGAAGTGAGGAGGTTCGACGATATATTTGATAGGCTATCAATATATCGAGAAATGACTGGTCTAGACTGGCTAGCGATTGCAGGGAATTTTGAGCATGGCGTTCCCACTTGTGATTTGGTGCGGATACCTGAATGAGCGCCTTCAGCTAGATGAGTCCATTAAAACTAATGTGGTCGGCGTCCAATGTCGAAGACTTACACAGATTTAATAACATACTGAGCAGTAACCAGAGGATAGGAAAATCAGTCAACGAAGTGAAAAATGTTTTCTAATGAACGTAAAATTGTGATTGATGAAAAAAATTGGCAAAGTCATACAAAGAATAAGAAACATAATGTTGTGTTGTTGGTTTACTTTGACGATCAAAACGTTTGCGCGCAAATATCAATCTTTATATACCGAGGTGTTCTTAGATAATCATTTTGATATGTATTCAATGACACTCTCGTTAAAGCGTGAAGTGGCTTCAGTATTCATATGAGATCCATGCGCACTTTCATGTATTAATTTCATTCCTACTGCACGTTTGCCAACTTCTCATTCCCTTCACTTTTCTGTGCACTCCATTATATCACTTACTACTGCTGAGTAGTTCATGTGTGCTGTGATGTGAATCACTTTTCATCACATAGCTTGCTCTTCGTCTTCTCACAATTACGAGAACCCATGAAATACAGTACATTTCCTATTGTAAGTGTAACATTTTAAACACATGATTTTCTTGTCCAGGTGTTCTCCCAGTTATTATTTGTTTGTGAAAATGTTCATGATTTGTGTGTATGACTCTCGTTTGGGAATGATGAGTGAGTCCATTGGCTAAATCGAGATAACATCGTTTGTTTATTAAATGATTCTTATTACTACATGTTTTATGATACGTCGAAGGATGTGACTACCCTATCAACCTGATGAATCAAGGTCTGCAAACTGAATTACTTATGATGTTTAAAAAGATCTAAGGATTATGTAGACAGGTCGTTTATTTGTTTTTCAGTGTTTGTGCTTGACTTCGCCTTCTAATGTCAATCTTTGAACTGATTTTAATTTAGACAGAACTTGTTACTGATTAAAGCGTTGTCAAACTCCGAATACCTTCGGCATCTTCACTTTCATACTGACTGTTATATATATATATATGTATCATGTTAACGTTTTGTAAGATCTCTCAAGAAATATGATTTATTTCTGCCTGTCGTCTTCCCTTACAATAGGACACTAGAAAAGCTATAAATAAAGAGGAAGTATCTTGATGAATGTAAGATTGATTATTCTTAGAGTTTATAAAATTGGGTAGTTTTGTTTAGGCATCTACTTGAACACTTGTTACCGGCTTTGTAACTCTACATTTAACCCAATATTTCTTCGAAATGTGAATAAGAACAACATAGAAGAGACTACGAATGTGACTAGGAGCTTCATAACAAGGTTAATTTATATACCTACAATAAGCTTATCAACGAATTTTTTGATAATTTTCATACTCTATAAACGTCTCAGAATATGGCAAGTAAAGAAACGCAGTAAGCATTTACCCGGTAACAGCTTGATGCAAACAAATTTGAATAAGATGACATGCTCACATTTCTTTAGTATTATACACTTACAATAGGAAGTCTACTGTTTTTCATGGGTTCTCGTAATAATGAGAAGACGAAGAGCAAGCTATGTGATGAAAAATGATTCACATCACAGCACACATGAACTACTCAGCAGTAGTAAGTGATATAATGGAGTACACAGAAAGATGAAGGAGTGAGATAAATGAAGTTTGAATGGGTGAATTGGAGGTGAGGGTCAATGCTGATCGGTACCATTGGTTCAGGTAAGTATGTAAAATAAATGGCCGCTTTAATAACAGTATATTCAGGCGTACAATTTTGTTCTCAATTAGATACTCATCAGGCTCATTCTAATATACTGTAATATTTATATTCACATACGAAATGATAACACTAATGAAGTCAGTTGAGTCAATGATAACAGTGGAATAGATGACAAAATTGTACAATACAAATGAGAAGCACAAATTGAGTGATGAAAGGTGTTGCAGTTGTGGTACGAATATTGTAGGTTTGAATCCATGATTCATAATAGGAAGTTTGTGAGTGACTTGAAAAATGTACAAACTGAAATAACCATGAGACTAACTAACCAGAAGTGCTCTGGTAATTGGAAGACGAAGTATGTGTTTGGAAGTGTAGGATGTGGCAGGGAATGGAAGAGTAAACGAACGTAGATTGTGGAAAATAATAATGTCAATAATTGTGGAAAAGAAGAGTTTTAGGATCTTTGGGAAGAACATTCAATTCGGCTGGAATTCGTTTTATCTCTTGTAGTCAGCCCATGATCGGAAGTTATGTGAATGACACATTCTTATTTCAGGCAAGACCAATTTACATATTCCAATCTACATGCCCACTCGTAGCTTGAAATCTCGAGCGCACAAAAGGAGCTCTCTCGAAATGCATCTGTGAATATTCCTCCGTGTGACTTTCCAGAGGATTAAAGAAGTCAGTTTAAAGCTCAACGTTGGTCAATCTGGTCAAGTTCTAATCATTTCAATCGACTAGAAGCCTCCCTAAAAGTCATGTTCACAGTCCGGTAATTCGAGGCCGGTATGGATGCAAATAAAGAGCGTATGTACAGAAGAGGCGATTGCTGTCCAGCAGATCAAGCCTTAACTTTGCATACAGAACAATATGTTCAATCTCTCATTGCTCCTTCATCATAAACGCCATTATTTTCGTGGTCTAACTTTTGTACATTACAAGAGAATGGTTGGAATTTGAATGTAAGAATACACCAAGTCACAAATGAGAAGACAAAAAACAAGTGAAAAGGAATGCTATTTCAAGCAGTGCTAATTGTGATACAATACTGTCAGATATTTATAGTTTTTTCTAAAAAACGAAATCATCATTATAGTTCTCCTATCCACATACAGGGGTTGTTTACATTTGTCCATTAGGAAAGCTACACGTAAGGATTCTGGGATATTCTCTCAGAAGATGAGTGGATGTAAGGTCTTCAGCTGTTTCTGAGTTTCGTAGAGCTTCCTCGAATTCATAATAAAGTAGAAGAGTACATGATTTGTCATCACAATTGTTTCTGAACAACATTTAGTATGGACAGGTTTGACTTAACCTGATTCACCATGCACAACGGTCTCTAATTCCGTCTCACCGTCAATGTGCGAACAGAATTTACGACTCAATATCCTGATGATGATTCCCATAACCACAATACACGCTTCACGATTGAACCACATTGTCTCAAAACCAAGAAACTCAATCACAGTAATCCATCAAGCATATGAATCTTCATCTTGTGCCGCTTAAAAAAGACCACTTTATGTTGCTTTTTATGATGCTCGAAGAATCACAACTGTCAAAGAAATTGTGTTGAATGTCATCATAGGTTGAACGTGATAGTGTTCAGTCTACAAATATGCAATTCTATTCATGTAGATGGAGTGGAACACGCAAATCAATGTCATCCTCAAATTCTTCTCAAAAATATTATTCATTCCTAAATATTCACACTCACACCAAAATAACACCACTTATTTCAACTTATAGTCCCCACTGCAAAACATAACACAATTTACATAATCCATTAATCCCAAACACATGACCATTATGAAGAATAGTGGTACGACCCGTCATATTCTGTTTCTGTCCTCATGAGGTTATATGAAAACGGACAATCGAAGTGCGTATGGACTTGTTTGTATGCGCAGATTGAAGAACTCGTTGAAGCGTGAAGTGGCTTCAGTATTCATATGAGATCCACGTGCACTGTCATGTATGTTTGTTTGTCTTCTACAAAATATTCATTTTCAAAGCTCTAATCTGGATGGTCATTTCTAGTTCATTCTCATACTGTGCCCATATTCATTGTAGTATAAATACGAATCGGTTTTTAATTCAGTCAACTGGGTAATTCTTATGAAATGTAAGTTTTGATTAGTAATTGTATAATGACCTATACATATTATTTTGATAAGCGTCCTACACTTGACATTGATGAGTTCCATTTCTCATAAATGTTCACGAGAAATCATGAAACGGCATCAGAAAGCTAGTCACATTCTCACATGTGACGCAATATCGTAAGTTCCATTTTGTGTGGCTGGGTCGTAGATGCAAATGAATGCTGAATATTCTCGAGTTAAGACAAAATAGTGAAATAGTGATCCCCGGTTTTCGGAAGTGATCTGTCTCAGATCATTTCGTGGGTTTGACTGAAAATTTTAAAATCTCTATTGAGCTCTGTACTGATAAGTTTTGATGAAGAGACAGATAAGTCAGGAGTGTGCCGACTAAGTTCTCAATGTGCTTGCCATATTCAGATTAATGCTTACAATAGTGTTGATATCAGTGATCATAAAACTTATTGGATAATAATCAAAATGGTTTTGAATGGGATCGTGAATGTGTAATGTTGAGGAGTCTCATACTAGGCGGAACGGTCGTCCAATGCTTCCACGTTTGCAATGCTGATCTAGTTTAGATGGACTCGTGAATTCATCTGTTAGAATAAATTTGTGTTAGGAAAATACAAATGCTCGGCATGAGTGACGATGGGAAGGATAAGTTCACAGTTGGTGTTCTCTTGTTCCACTGAATTCAACGCTTTCATAGATGTTCTGAATTTCTCTGGGTTATATTCGCACTGAGTGCGACACACCGAAGTTGTGAGTAAACGAAGAGTTCATACGTCTCCGATCGAATCATTTGTAGGAGTGCTCAATTGAGGTGTCGCAACTTGAACGACAAATGAGATTATGACCGTTGATTAGTGACGTTTTGGTGTACACATTCGAGATTCATGTTTTCAACCTTGTGAATTGAATGGAATACGCGAATGTGATGCGTGTTGAAAGAGTTCGCATATCAAAGGACATTGTTTTGATGAAATGAATTTGTTGATTTTGTTTCGATAAATCGATATTTGACGTTGTTATACATCTCAATGAAATTACACTTCAGTCAATTCTCAATTAATACCTCATCATTTTTACTATTTAGCTGACATGTTTACAGTGTTAACGATAGTTTCGGGAGCAGTCATTCTTACTCTGAATTGTGTGATGTGTCTGGACAATGGGTTGGCTAGAACACCGCCAATGGGATGGAATACGTGGCATGTATTCAGGTGTCGGGTGGATTGTCAGAGGTATCCAAACAACTGTCTTAATGAGGATGCAATCAAACGAACAGCTGATAAACTTGTATCGGATGGTTGGCGAGATTTGGGTTATAAATATGTGATACTTGATGATTGTTGGTTAGCAAAACAACGTGATCCGATAACGAATAGAATTATGGCAGATCCTTCAAGATTTCCGAGTGTGAGTTCGTGCGTGTAGTGTCTGGAAAATGTGCACAATTTTCTCATTTATTTTGAGCAATATCGGATTATCGAAAATATATTAGCTTTGTGTTTGTATGGCCTCTAATATGATGATATCCTAGTGTGATTGTGAATCATGTAGAATTTTCATTAAAATAATCATTGATATTTGCAAATTCTGTTCGCTAATCTCTATGATGCGTTGCAATTCCAGGGTATGAAAGGCCTTGGACAATATTTACATTCGAAAAATCTACTGTTCGGAGTAACTATTGGTTATGGAACTCTGACATGCTCAGGTTATCCAGGTAGCATGAACTTTCTCGAATTAGATTCAAAGACTATGGCTGACTGGGAAGTGGATTACGTGAAGATGAACGCTTGTTACAGTCCTGATCAAATGATGCCTGATGGTTTTGAAAAATTCTCCCGACTACTTAATGGAACTGGAAGACCTATGGCGTTCTTGTGTACATATCCTGTATATAATTCATGGTATGCAAGCCCTCAATCGGTCGACTGGAAGCGATTACAAAACAACTGCAATCTAGTTCGCGCTCTGCCCAATTCTAATAGTACTTGGGGATCTGTATTCAATATTATAAATAGATATAAACTTCGCAATGATATTTTGCCGAAAGTGGCTGGTCCCGGACATTACAATGATCCCGATATGTTAGTCTTGGGAAACAACGGACTTTCGAATGATCAAAAGCGAGCTCATATGGGCATGTGGTGTATGTTCGCTGCTCCACTACTGATCTCAGCTGACATGGACAAGGTGGATGAATTCAGTGCATCTCTGTTACGTAACAAACATTTGTTAGCGATAGATCAGGATAAAGGTGGACATCAGGCGGAATTCGTGAAAACACGAAACGATGTACAGGTGAGTTGATGCATTAGATTGGAATTCTTATAAATATGTCTTGAGATACTCTTTTTTCTGTCGTAAAATCGTTGACAGAAAGTTCCAATGACGAAAAGCGGCTTTCAATAATTCATCATATATTTGAACATAGTATATATTACTAAAATGGTAGAACGACACAACAGCATTTATATACACCAACTAAATATATTTCGTAAATTAGTCGGCTGACATGATTATTAGTTTGTTATTGTATCCAATCACTATCGGTGCAGCTGCACCTATGTAGCTGTCAAGTATAGCAACCAGCTACGCGTTTTCATTACTTGTTCTTCAACTAGGTCACGACATGTCGTTAACATCTTTTTTATTTATCAGTGTACTGAATATTAACAGACGTTTTTCATCTATTCATATATTTCTCTTCATACAGTTGTGGATACGAAAATTAGATAATTGTCCAAATGGTTGGGCAATCGCTTGCATCAACACAAAGGTTGATGGAGGACCAATCGACTTTAGCACGAATCTGGATGAATTCAAATCACAGATGTATACAATATCAGGAGATAAGTTTGAATTACTGGATGTATTCACGGGTGATAGATTCAAAGACGTGAGATTGACAGAGAACTTTACGATTTCCATCAATCCATCTGGAATAATGATGTTTCGAATCATTCCGTTTCATTTGATTACCAGTTTTCAGTAAATTGGTGATAGTTTTTACTAATTGTTCGAAGCGAATTTCGATGTTCTGTTGATTGTCAGATTGATAAGTAACTATTCTCAGGCTAATGGTTTTACAATTCACACTTAATTTGCTCAATTAATGTGAAATTTATTTTACGCGGAAAAGAAATGATTGTAATTCGCCTTTTTTCTTTCAATGTTCTTTTTAGACTATAAACTCGTATCTTAACATGTATCTATTTCTCTATTAGTGAATGAATGATCAACAATAGACACCTTAATCGTCTATTGAAATTGTGTGTTGTCTTAAATAGAAGAATGTTTACGATAGATCAGATGTGTATCTGCGTGGTAGCATCACACAATCTGCTTCTTGACATGTGATCGAATCTGTCACAGAACAACAGTTCCCTCAAGATTACAGGTACACGTGGTAAATAGGAGTACGTGAACTATAGTAAAAACTAAGAATCCCAGAAATAGAGCAATAGCAGCAAGAAGTATTAGATAAGCACGAACGAATATGCTGTATTTGGAATTCAAAATCAAGCATTGAATAATTACAAAGGAGTAGTTAGTTAATATAAACACCACAGTACACCTTGCTTACGAGTGTCAAATAGCACGAAACCTAGGCCCAGGGTATACATTAGACAACCTCCAATCGCCCTCTTATTTCTACATAGTGCATGCAGTATCGAGTAACTTAGACCAGTGGTCAAATTGCAATTTGGTCGATCTCCAGTTCAACTTGTGTTAAAGAGCAACTGTTCATTATCGGCTCATATGATGTCAATCGATTTCACGTTCATATTGAAATACACTCAACAGGCCACGGTGGAATGTAGACACCATCTTTACAACAACAAAGTTTCAAGAATACTCAGAGTCAACTATCACATTTTATAGTTGGCCATTTCAGGTTATGAATGAAGTCTCTCAAAATCTTATTGATCTACCATTGCTGATACTGAGGATTACAGAATAGCTGATTAGTAATGGGATGCACTTTGAATAGTTTCGAAATGTGTTATTCCTTTTTTTTCCAGCTACCTAAACTAAAACCGGATGATGGTTAGTCCATTTGTCATTTTTGCAGACAATTATCACTGTATATTCGAGTCGTTCATGAATATTCTCTCTCCGTAAAAGCCTAATCGGTAACTGTAATATTCAACTTTCAAATCAATGATCTCTGTCTTCGATAAAATACGTAAATTTGTCATCGAATACTGAACGTTATTCGGGCCAAATGCAGTAGGCGAATGAACACTGCATTATTCGTATATTACTGTTTTGTTATACTGCATGAATGTACTTGCTGAGTATCCAGTATATACACAATCAGTGCTGCACAATGAGATATTTACTGGGTCAAGCACAGTGATGGGCGATTGGGACGCTGGACTTCATATGATAATTAGAGACAAGCGAATTCCACATGCCAACTAGTTGTAATCAGAACCATCTTGTAAGCACTTTGTTAGGCACACACAGCCCAGTATTTAAGTTAGACCGAACTCAGTGAGTAGAGTCGTAGGTAATGGACTTGGAATTCGTAATGAGCGCCAATTTACCTACAGAGGAATCATTGTTCTATGCAAACATTTCACCTATCAAAACTCAGATGATATTTGGATCTTAATAAAACGTTTACATCAATCTTGTTTGTTATTGAGTTTTCTGCGTACTAAGTTGTTTAACAGTTTTTACTGAACGAATTCACTTTGTTTAAACGCTTTCTTATTTGAGTTGCTGTCATATCGCTTCCTTTGTTTTAAATTGTTGCTGACTGGAAGAATGGAGTGAAATTCCCGTCAAACGGGAATATTGTTGACCAGAAAAGTTGAAGATGTTTTGTTGGTGAAAACATTAAGCCGTACGTCTTTCTCAATGAACGATTTCCCGATCTTCCACAAACAACCATT
The DNA here is from genome assembly GCA_944470365.2 of Schistosoma intercalatum. NCBI lineage: Eukaryota > Metazoa > Platyhelminthes > Trematoda > Strigeidida > Schistosomatidae > Schistosoma > Schistosoma intercalatum. Next base: position 2,577,838 of record OX103729.1, read on the forward strand.
TATTGTAATTTCTTCTATGTTGGCTTCTGAGAGATTATATTTTCCGAAAGTAATGTTTAAAGCTCGATCACTGTTATCTCTGAGTTAAGACCACCAATATACGGCGTTAACAACCCCGGAATTTTTTTTGTTAGGATAGTCGGAAAAATATACCAATAATTATCGTGTTAAGTCTATGGTGGCCTTGAACCTTAAATGCACATTTCTTATTGGTCGACGTTTATTTCACTTGTTAAATATTTTGTGAATGTTGTTTCCTATTTTATGCTACGATGTGGTATGCTTGATTGGTATATAAACAAAGTATGTTTGAAATATAACTATTCATAACTCCGAGGCTGTGACTTGTGTTCTAGACTCAACTGGCTGGGACAGACAGCAAAGCAGGGCCAATCAGGGCACTAGGTCGTCCTTACGTGTTTACGTGTCACTGTCACAGAAGCGATCGATAAATACGCTGCGTTATCATAACCTGCAGTCCATACACGTTACAACAGTTTTCACAGGTAGAAGCACTATTTTTGGCAAAGGGGATACGTTTGCAAGCGACCAAATATCCCCACGTCGTCGGCCCATTACCTATAGAAGTAACAAAGGAATTTGGTGACCTGATCGAAAACATGCCAGAAACCGACCATTATGACAGGATGAAAGCGCCGTAATCCAACGCATATCACTTTCAAATGGAAAACGTTTAAAACAACTGCCCACCTCATGCGACCTAGAGGATAAGAGACCCTCACAGTTGCTTCAACACATGAGACAGCTGGTTGGCTCGTACGAACTAGACGAGACACTACTTCAGCAAATGTGGTTAAAAAGGTTACCACATAACGTTGAACAATCCTCAGTATATCAGGAACCTCTGTCACCCTTAACGATTTAGCTGATATGGCCGAAAAAATGATAAAAACATATCCCGGATGTCGCGGGGTTAACGCGATACAATCCTCCATTAGAGAAGATACGGGTCACGCACTCAACATTCAGCAACAGATAACACAGGTAACACGGCAATTAGCATAACTTCGGGCGATCTACGTCAAGAAGGAGATCAGTGTCCAGACATCATCTTAGGTCGCCAAAACGGGCAGCCGGCATTTGCTAGTATCATTCGAACTATGGAGTGAGAGCACTTCAAACATTCAACCTAGCTCCTGACGCCAAAACAGCATTTGAAAAAGCAAAGTCGATGATAGCTAATGCCACCATGCTACAACATATAAATACTGACCCCACAACCCACTTGATTTTGTGTACGGATGCATCTCAAAAAGCCGTCGGTGCAGCATTACAACAACAGGTAAACAACGTAACTAATCCCATAGCGTTTTTCCAAAAGACTGTCACCAACTCAGGAACGCTATAGTACTTTCGGCTGGGAGTTACTAGCCATCTAATTAGCTGTCGAACATTTCAACTTCTTATTACAACGGCGAGCTTTCACTATAATGTCTGATCACAAGCCTTTGTGCCACTCATTCAACACTTCCTACGACCGGCATTCACCTCGCGAAGCACGACAATTGGACTATATTTCTCAGTTTACAACAGATATCCAATATGTGAAAGGACATACCGATGGCGTAGCTGACGCTATATCACGAAAGGATGTAAATATTCTGGTACGTAAGCAAGATATCGACTTGGAAAAAATCGCGAAATTGCAAGTAGACGACGCAGAAATAAAAACTTGTTAGGAAAAGTCTAACTTGACATTCAAACACGTACCTAAACCTTTCTCTAACATATCTATCATTTGCGACGTTTCAACGGGTAACCATTGCCCCTTTGTCCCTCTAGCCTGTCGTCGGCAAGTATTTCGTCAGCTCCATGACCTTACACATCCAGGAATCAGAGCCACAACTAAATTTATTACTGGACGTTTCGTGTGGCCGAAGGTCAATTCAGATATAAAACGATGGGCGCGAAGCTGCTGAAAGTGTCAACGCAGCAAAATTCAAAAGCATACAATCAGTCCATTCGCAAGTATCCACTGCCAGAAAAACGCTTTCAACATATCCATCTAGACATAGTCAGTCCACTGCCACCATCCACCATCATCCATTCACGCCTATCCTCACTGCAGTGAACAGATTCACCAGATGGGCGATAGCATGCCCTATTGCTGACACTTCCACAGAAACAGTAGCCACCGTATTCCTCGACCGTTGGATAGCAAACTACGGAGTACCATCCACCGTCACAACAGATCGTGGTCCCCAATTCCAAGCCATCCAATTCCAGGAATTCACTCGACTTCTCGGTGTAAACTACATCAAAACAACAGCTTATCATTCGGCAGCTAATGGCATGGTCGAGAGATTCCATCGCCAACTAAAAAGCTCAGATGGCACAAGCGGACTCTTCAAAGTGTATCGATGCTTTGCCGTTCGTACCCCTTGGGATTCGTTCATCTATAAAGGAAGACATCGGATGCACGGCCGCCGAGCTAGTTTACGGCCCGACTTTAACATTACCAGTACAGCTGGTCAATAGTAAACCTACAACGTCTGTGGATCCTTTTCGTTTTGTAAGCCTCTTACTGCAAACTATGCAGAACATCAAAGCAATATCTCCGCGAGAACATAACAACCGCGTCCAACTCGATAAACATCTGGAAATGTGCAAATGTGTTTTTGTCCGAGTAGACGCTGTGAAAAAGTCGCTGACACCAAAATATTAAGGTTCTCATAAAGTAATGAAACGCACTTACAAATACTTCATTATCAAGAAAAATGGGAAAAGGAGACCGTTTCCATAGACAAAATAAAACCAGCTTCCTACGAAGCTCCTTAAGACAAAGAAGATAACTCTGCGAAAAAACAATCTCTACCATCAATTGCTGCAAAACAAGAGGAGGAGGAAAAACTTAGCACTACGTCTCCTAGATTAACACGTTCTGGTAGACTGATCAAAAAGACCAAGCGTTATGTACATTTTGCCGTATAAAAAAAACAATCAACACAACCGATTATTGAAGTCCTACACTACCAGGTCCACCTACATATTTTTCTTTTCACAGTGTTCATAATTAATCATATTTTCCCACAATTATTTGTTTTGTCACATTTTTTCAAAAATATATTTTGTTACAATAATAAACGAGTAAACTCCATTCAAATTATTTATCCATTGCACATGTGGAGATAGACCTGACATGCTTGTTTTGTAAATAGTTTTCAATGTTATTTGTGTTTAGTTTGTCAATTTTTCACTGTATGTACATTTTATCATTAAATGACTGTAAGTGCTGTTTAAGTGAATGACCTTGAACACACTTTCCTTTGTGTAACTCACGACGCGTAACGTTCTGTTGATTGCTAACAAATGCATTGCTACACACATATCCCTCGTTCCATTTTCATTTATGACTGAGCTAACTGAAATCTAAATCAAATATTACCCACATTTATAAACTGTGAGTGGGAATACATAGTACTTTATATTGGATTACACTACTGAAGGGTTCGTCAAACTGATTGGAATAACCAAGCATTTATAATTGCGGATTTTCTTCACCAGACCAAAGCTGAACACGCATCAATTTGTTGAACTTAAGTAAAGTCGCAATCTTCTCTTGTATTTGTAACAATTAACTTATATATATTAACATTATCGTTGATCTTTATTAACTTTGTTGATACTTTTCACGTTCACATCATCTGGTCCACCACAGTTCTATGTAAACATCTCATCCATCACAGCTCAGATGAATATTTGACTTCGCGTCATTCTTCATACTTTCGTTTAATATACTTCAGAGTGCTTTTTGTAGTAAGATTGAGTATTTTTTGAAAAGGTCTATTTAATTTTGAATGAACAACGAAAATCGGATGCGATTCTCATGGATATTTGAATCATATTTCGTTGGTTTGATTGGGATGCATGCAAACAATAGATTGATCAACATTGTTAAGCTGGATTCTCGTGGATTGTCGACGACTATTTCCTTGATGGAATGTCATGTCAGCAGACCGTAGATATTCCATGTTTGGTAGAGCGAATTGTGTCTAAGCATGTTTTTTTATTTCTTTCTTCTCTTTACTGCTTGTCATTTCTTCATTGAACGCTACAAATAATATATCTGCCAGGTCTTCAAACTTTGCAGCGACGTTTGGTTACAGTCTGTAATTTAATTTTCTGTGTAATAAATTGTTTGATGATTTTCACCGACGGAGGTTACTTCGTTTTTACACTTTCTTCATTAGGCGGCTGTCATATTGCTTCCTTGGTCTTAAATTGTTACTGATTGGAAGAATGGGGAGAAATTTCCGTCAAATGGTAATATTGTCGATCAAAATATTTAAAGATGTTTTGTTAGTGAGAACATTTAGCCACATATCTTTCTCAATGAACAATTCCTTGATCTTTCACAAACAGCTATTTATTGTATTTTCTTTCGGCTCGCTTCCAAGTGATTATATTGTCGGATCATTGACTGACGACAATACGTCGCTAGATGTTGAGAGAAGCATATGGTCAATAAAGTAACTTTTCTGTTCTCAGGACTTGATGGCCTAATGTTTTGTTAGATGAATATTTTGGTTATTATTGGTAATACAGTCATATATCTTGGTAACTGGCATGATTTATATTGGTAAACGTCATTGTGGAACTTTTTTCAAACCTTTTCAAACCTTACCTTATCTACAAGAAGAATGGATTTCTAATACTTAACCAGAGTTTGTATAATTCAAAACTACGTCATTTTGAAAATCACAAATGACAAATGTGTCGTAAGTGAAGATAGATGGATTTAACTCACTGTTGTCGATCATCGTAAATATTACTGTTCTGAACTGATTTTGTGGTATTTCATCTATTAAGTAATTGAAATAGTCTAATTAACAAATGTAACCTTGATATCTAGGTCTCATTTTTGCTTTGCTATTTTTCTTAATCTCTCGATCGAGTCAACTTTGGTATCACAACTCATGGTGGAACCGTTTCTTGAATTGTAATTAAGAACAATACTCTGTTGGCTGACAAATTCTGTACCTCATATGCCTTGAAATCATAATGAAATGATATTGTATAATTTTCACCTTCTGAACGACGTAGAGGTCTTTTCTTGAGTTTTATTCGTATAATTTATCTGTTTATTTGAACACATAAACATTGGTATAAGAGGGCACCAAATACATATGTTGCACACGATAACATTGAGGCCAGTATTGGTTGTCGTTGATTTGTATGAGGGCTGTGATGCTACTCGGGCGCGAAAAATGGAGTAGATGGTTTTGCTAAGGTGATAAACACGGAGTTTTTGACCCGAAGGTCATATAATAATAATTTATGTATTCTGAAAACAATAGTTACAGAATTCACGTCAGTTTACATGCATGATCAATTTTATATAAATAGTAACATTAGATGTACAGAACAAACATGTGATAGAGAAAAGTTTAATGTATACTGGTTCAGTAATTGTTTAGGCAGTACATGTATATTACAGCGATACAATGTATCAGTCGGGGACTTTTACTTCTTCTTAAATGGACAGCGTGCAGTATGCATTGATGCGGTGAACAAATGATGGGAGTGATTTTATCGTTCGGATAGATTGTGGTTGGTTATTCCAAAGTCTAGAAAATTCACAGGTGAAGTAATTCATATAAAGAGATGACTTAGTATAAGTTTGTTTCACTAGTGCGAAGCGATTACGGGTGTCATAGTGAGAATTTTCGGCATATTCAATCACGTGATTGAAAGTAAAGGACAGTTTATTAAGTAGTTTGAAAAAAAGATAAGATTTGTTTTCAGTCTCCCATTCCATAAAGGGTCTAGGCCAAGTTTATTACATCTCGAATTATAAGTTAAGGTACAATCAGCTCTAAGAATACGAAGTGTAAATCGTCTCTGTACTGATTGTAGCCTTAATTTATCCTTTATGCGCGCACTGCTAAATATGAACGAGCAATATTCTACAGGAGGTCGGACGGAAACTTTGAAAATTAAAATACGTGACTCATTGTTATAAAGGTTTCGAGTTATGTAACCTACGAGACGTTGAGACTAAGAGATCTGTTTCAATATCTGTTCTGTGAAAAACAATTCTTAGGAGTACCTAAGTCCTAAGTCTACTACTGTATGTAACCTAGATAGCACTTCACCATTTATGATAAGATATATTTTGAGTGGTGTATCGCCGAAGCGTATCCATCCACATTTAGCCGTGTCGAGCTCCAGTTGCCATTTTAGGCACCACTACTGTTATGACCTTGGATGTCTGGTTTTTCTATCACGCGATTTATCTACTAATCCGAATACGACTTATACGGATCTTTACACTAGGCCAACCAATAACGTTCAACCGGTGTGGGTAGTTTAGCGTCCTTATTGGTCCTATGTCCTGCGAGCCCTTCCACTTGAGTCCAGAACAAGATACCAGCTTCCGAATCAGAGCAGATCAGACCAGATCGTTTATTTCAGGCATACTTGGTTTATATATCAATCATACAGACCGCAACGTACCATAAAATAGGAAATAATATTTGTACACAAATAAGCCAAAAAGTGGCTGTGAACGAGGGGGACAGTGAATAATAGACTGAGCACAGATTAAGAACCGTAAATCGTATAATAATAAATTATAGGTCAAAATAAAGCTTATCATAAAAGGAATATAAATATACATAGTGTAATTGTTGAGTAGTTATACAATAAGAATATTAGTCCATGAATAGTCCTCGGAAGTTACCTGTAATTTAATCTCCACTCGGATATAACAACTACGCTACCTTGTCAAGCTCCAAGCTGATGCGAATTGGCATATTTTTCAGCTCATGTGGAGAAAATGAATATACTACTTTAGGATTATCTGCATAAAGAAGGGGCTTACCCACACAAAAGCTTTCACGAATATCATTGATAAACACTAAAAAGAGCAAAGGACACAAGACATTACCTTGTATTTCACCACTTCTAAAAAGGACAGCGTTAGACAATGCAGTGAAGCAACGACGGGAGATGAATTCCTATGATAGTCGTTGACCAACAACAGGTTCATGCGTCATTTCTACCCTCAAGATTCTGACGCCCAGAATTGATATACTGCGGTCAGAATTTAAGCGTCTATCGATTAGCAGTTGAAGTGATGCTAACAATAAGAAAATAAGCAACGTTCAATTATGGACATGACTGATAACGATTGAAAATGTGAAATTTTGATCATTTATGAAAAGCACTACAAAATTGATGGAAATTGGGTGACTTGATTAGGGATAGATGCATGTTTAAACACAATGTTCAAATATAATCATGAGTGTATAGACGATTTGTCAAGTACATTCACAACATTGAGTTACATTCCTGATGAAGTGCGTGTTGATGATTTTGGGTTACTACGTGCACAAGACTTCAGTTTCATGCACCTCCATCGTTCATTGATAAAGAAGTTAGGAAATGATCATGGACTATGTGATGTGGAGTTTGCCTAACAATGACGCAGATGCCCTAGCAAAGCAGCAGTTGAGCGGTCGAGAACATTCAAAAGTTATAAATCTGTCGAAGTGACAGAGCAAAAGTTAGGGTTCTCGATGCCTGTTACACATTTTGGGTTTCATAACAACATGGGCAAAGCCAAAATGACATAGTCCTTAGCAAATTAACTAATTCCATATGACTTGCGGTGAACAGGTATTACTTTGGTCTGCGGATATAGTGCACATATGAGACCCTGGACATTTCTCGCTTGACTGAAACAATAACATGTGGGTCACTTGAAAAGGCTACCTGACATTGAAATTATAATCATTATTTATAATCAGTTAATTGATACATAAGTTTTGTGAAGAAAGTACTTCGGGTTTCCTCACAATTGCAGTAGTACACAAGATTCAATAGTGTTTGTATGATATTCGCCATATAGATCTCATCAGAGTTATCAATAACTCCACGTGGAGCCCCTCCGTGTGCTACTGCCGGTCCCAAATACGGATAAACGAGAAGGGTTGTGCATGAGGTTAGCGATCCCATCTCGTAGAAAACTAACTCGCTAAAAATCGCTAACCATAAAATATTCTTCAAAGTAAGAGTTATTATTGTTTATTTGTGTGAATTCAATAAAATCAAATCCAATGGTGACAATATGCCAAAGCGTTTAACATACTTGATGTCATTTCTTATACTATTGAGTTAGGATTTATGCAGTTCTATTATCAACTGGGTAAATGCAGTATCATCACTCATATATAATCACTTCCTTTAACATGGATCAAAAAGTTCATGAAATGAAACCAGTGTTCGTTTGAGTAAATTGAAATAACCAGCAAATATTTTACATGAAATTCTTTCCAGATTGTAAATTGTATGAAAAGAAATCATTTAGTGTTTCATAAACGATGCATCTGTTTAACACTGTTACTTGAAGACAATGATACAAACAGTTCATTTGAGTAGAACCAAACAGGTCATGTTTCCTAAAGATCAGGTGTTCTTCAAACGGCATTCTAATATCCATAGACCAGTAGTGAGGTTGACACCAGGAATATGAAAACTAGTGAAGTTAAATGAGTTAGTTGTTCAAACTACCACTCGACGTTAACTTTCCCAATGATGGACATAAGTGATGACAAATGGAGACATGAAAGTTTGAACAGTGACAATGGATACGATAGCATCCACAGAAAACTTGTAGTTTGGTTGGAGAAAAGCATATTTGTACCTCCGTGAAGTATTATAGTTAGTGGTGGTTGAGTTGTTAAAGATGACTAGATGATTTTATCCACGACATCGGATCATACCATTAGTCATAAGCATACTTACAATTTCGAGTCACTACATGCTTCAGCATTTATTCACTAATAATGATAATTTATTCACAATAACCATGTATTATGATGCACGCTAATTTACAAGTGTTGCATTACGTACTATGTCATAATATCCAGCTCAGAGAGCAAAACTGCAACAAAATCATCCACCTGAGCTACAAATCTTCTCCACAAACTCAAAGTCGTATGAGCGTGGTGTGCTTCTTGTTGTTCGAAAATGGAAGGATTTCGTCAAGAGGAAGGCTTCCACTCGAGAGCAACTGTAGTTTCTTCACGAGTTTCCTCGCCAGTTTGTTCTGCCAATAAGTGTGAAATACAGGTCTTCAATCAACCGTTCAATAGGATAGAGAAAAGTTGGGCGAATTGGAATAAACGAAGACAGATTAAAGGTCAACAATAACCAATCATTATCGATGTCTACAGGACAAGCTGTGTCATTCGGCTCTTTTGGATGTTGAAGAGAATCGTGTCCATGAATAGCCACTTATCCTATTTGATAGTCCAAATTATAAATCCATAAACGAACGAAACTTTCCTACATTTGACAAGATTACGATCACAAGTGATAGACATACTGTTTCACTGTCCTCATAGAATCGTCAAGTATGAATAACTATCTTGTAGTAACTATATTCCGTTAACAACGGATTATTTTGTATAATCTCTTTATGTTCATTAAATCAATTGTTTCCTATATTTTTTTTCTTCTATTTCTTTCCCGTTTATTAATAAACTGTTATCAACATTTGATAGCTTCCTGTCATTAATTGCTTAATGAAGACTCATAAGGATTCTTTATATTATAAATACAGGAGGCCATTTTTTTCTCAGACCTTCAGACGTTCCAAGAGCATTAGCTAGCCCGCACGTTTAGGGATGTACCTATTTATGTTTATTGATCAGTAGCAAGTAACGCAAAGAGGTTTGAAGTGAAAGGTACTGTGTCCAAATGAATGGGTTGACATCAAAACTATGACACACGCACGTACAATCGATGAGCTTTAAATGGAACTAGACTCCTGTTCTGGATCCTACTATTAGGCATCATCTACTACTACTTCAGACAAATCGTTTGCCATTCACACTTTCAGAAGTCGGTTTGTATGTAATTCACTGATGGAGTCTCTTAACCCGCAAATATATTGATTGATGTTGATTGGTGTTTACGACTGTAATTGATCAGTCTGTTATCTTATATATTCATTCTGTGCCGATTGTTTTCAATACCTCTTTTTGTGTTCATAATTACTTCAGTGTCGGGCTCTACAGTTATAAATACATAATTGTTGTGATATTTCATAAAAGCCAAAATAAGTCATGTATTCATTAATTTGATAATGTTGCATGTTAAAATGGGTGAGCGCTTACATCTGTTGTGACACAGATACTGCCAAGTTATATTATTTAAATATTAGAAGGATCGTTGACTAAAAGTCAGTATGATATGAAAGTTTCTAGTCGTAGTCAGTATAATAGTAAACCACCAAAGTAAACCATCATGTGGATGGCGTGCATAGTATGAGGATTTCATCTCGTTAATTGAAGTAATAATGATAATAATAGTAGTAATCGTGATAATAATATCGTTGTGCGAATACAATATGTAATAAGAGGAATATTATCAATGTAATTACTCAGTGTGATAATTACGATGATACCTCTCGTGTTGCGTATTATATTTACACAACGATATTATTTTTATTGTTACAACTAAAACTTTGATCATTATCATCTATCAGAATATTTCGTAACCGTAATAGATCACATACAACAAAATCAATTCAAAACAGTAATATTTACGTGTACTCCATGAGGAAAATGGTTCCTTGTTCAGATGATATTAACGAAAAATTCCAGTCAATCTAAGTTTCAATTGGCCGGTGTAGTTCAAGACCAGTTATATGCTTGTGAGCTTGATCGTGTGTGATGGTTACTGCTGCGAAGTATTCAGCCATTATAATAACTTCACCCACACCATCATCCGATTTCAGATTAGGTAACTGGGAGAAGAGGAATAACACATTTTGAAACTATTCAACGTTCATTCCGTAACTAATCAGCTATTCTGTATTCCTCAATATCAGCAACGGCAGATCAATGAGATTCTGAGGGACTTCATTCATAACTCGAAACGACCAACTATGAAATGTGGTAGTTGACTCTAAGTATTCTTGAAACTTGTTTGTTGTATAGATGATATCTACATTCCACCGTAAGCTGTTGAGCCTATTTTATTATGAGTGTGAAACCGGTCGACATCATGTAAGCCACTGTTGTTATATATATATATACATGTATATATATGATGCTCCCATGTAAGCCAGCAGATCGCTGGGTGATGCTATCACTTAGATACACATGTGATCTGATCTTCAATATTTTTCTATCACATTTAAAATAGCAGACGAATAAAGTGTTTAATTTCTCTTGATTCAGTAATAGGGAAATAGACACATGTTTATATGCGAGTTTGTAATTCAAAAGTATTACGAAAAGAAAACAAAGAACCGAACTACAATTAGTTGTTGTCTGCGTAAAATATAATTCAAAACAAATAAAACTGAGCAAATTATGTGTGTTGACGAATCACGAAACCATTTTCTCATGAATGGTTGCACAATAATCTGCCGATCGACAAATAAACGAAATGTAACTGGAACGATCTATGGAAACAACCAACAATTTATTTACGTCTGGTATTTGGATTATATGAATTTATTTGGAACATCATTATTCCAGATTCATTGAAATACGTTGTAAAGTTTTTTTCTCAATCCCACATATTTGAACTTATCACTTGCGAATCTATCCACTAATTCTAACATATCTCCTATTATCTTATACATCTTTGATTTGAATTTCTCAAGGCGTGTGCTATAACTGATTGGGCCTTCGTGTAGACGCAAGTGATTGCCTAACCATGTAGAAAATCATCTAGTTTTCGTATCCGTATCCAAACAAATAAAAATGCATAAACAATTAGATAGGTCTCGCTCATGCTAACCAGATTGATAGATGTTAGCAACTTTTATTTCATCCTGTGACTGCACAAATATATGTTCAAACACGCTTGTTCGCGAAGCTGCTGGACGAAAAGAAGAATGTGAGATGTTAAGAGTTAGTGGGATATCAGTATGACTTACGTTGAGATTTCTTAAACAATCAAAATTGTGGTAGCCCGTCCGTTGCAAAACTGATCAGTCTTAACATTTCAGTATGACAATTGTAACAATTCATAGCATTAACTTTTAGACTATTTGCTATCGACAATTGCAAACACAGTTCATTGAGATCTCCTCTTAGTTGGCGGAATCGAACCTTTTTGTAAATATAATATAATCAGTACATCAGCTGCAACGTAGGACCAGGAACAAATATTCATCAGTTCAAGTTGGCACACCTCATTAGTACAACGAGATGAACACCAAATTCATACAAGTAGTTACTTCAGTGGTACTAATGCACAAAAGAAAGATTTTGTATAAGAATGTAGTACATGAAGAAAGAATACGTTTGTAGGAAAAAAGATAAAAAGCAACTTTTATCTCGCGGTTTAAAGGAAAGATGAAGATGTATTCATTGATGCAATTGTGATCGATTCTGAGTCATGTCACACGGTGTCGCAAATCACCGACCACGATAGTCACGTGAACCTTAACCAAGTAGTCTGAGTCTACCAGCGTGGCTCAAACCAGAATTTAGCAACTTTAAGGACTGATGCCACGTTTTGCTTTGGCCGCCTCTAACATACCTCCCCAACTCCAGTCAGCACTGGTCATCGTGGTAATCGGTGTTCAGGCATGCGTAACACGTGGCCCAACCATCTTCGTTGGTGATGATTCTAACCTCATTACTACTTACCTATTGATCCCAGCAGATGCTGGCGATATTGTTGAGACATCTATGGTCAAATAATATGATCATCTCTTCTGTTTGACGACATGTCGTTGCCCTGAAGTAGAACAAACGAATTGCTGCGCAGTGTACGCGTCTCTTAATTGACAGTCGGATGGCCCGACTGTGTCAGAGTTGACGTGAGTTGGAAAATCCAATCGAGCTCTCTGACTTCGTGCAGAGATTTCGTTAGACAGCAGCCCATAATGGCCGATTAGAACTCCAAGATAAGTAAAGTTGCCCTCGCTTTCGACGTGAAGCAGTAACTTGCGCTTAGAGAGGAAGAAAAGCATCCCAAACATCCTAGAGCCGTTGCTCAGTGCTGTTAAAACACAATGCATTTTATCACTAAACGAAGTTACGTCATCTGCGCATTCGAAGTCGACAAGTTGATTTTCTGGAAGAAAAACAATGGCTGAAAATTTAGTCGAGAAGAACGTTATTTTCATCAATAAATCTATGATGAAGTTTAACAAAAATAAAGATTCCGGACGACGTGTCAGACATCACACGAGATTGCAAAATCAGATGACAGTTCGCCATAGGCTGTGACTCGACTGGTAGCGTACGGGTTAAGAGTCTTCACAAGGTTTATGTACTTCTGACGTACACCTTTCAATGATAGATACTGTCATAAAAACTCTCGGTCCACCGAGTCAAATGCTGCTTTTAGGTCAAGGAAGATCACCATTGTTGAACGCTGATAAGCATGTCTGTGTTCTGAAACATGACGAATAGTCAATATGTGGTCGATGTTTGTAGTTCACGAGTATACATTGGTTAAACTGATCCCTCTTTGGTAATCACAGGATAATTTGGACCATTTCTTATTAAATGAGACAATCAGTGATTGAGATCGGTCAGATGGGATTACGTCCAAGTCACAGATTTAGCCTGAAATAATAATGAATCTAATCAGTAAAACTGGACCATTTCATCAAAGTCATCTGCAGCCAAACCATCTGGACCAGCTGTTCTTCCTCTTTTCAGATTAGCTATAGATTTTTGAAGTCCAGCAAGAGTTGGAGGATTTTGTTGGGTCGGCTTCCGGAGAACTTCAACGGAGCCTCCAGAAGCCCAAAAGGAGCCGAAGAGTCCTAGCCAATCAGAGTGGGATGGAACGTTCGAGAATTCCAGCGTGGCGTGCTACCATTGGTCGGTAGCATAATATGTCGTTAACGTATTGGCTGAAATAGGATGTTGATTTAACAGACGCCAAAATCTATAAATACCCATGATTTTCTGTACAAAGATGAACCTTGGAATAAAGTGTTTTCTCTCGTTCTTGTGTCTTCTCTCTGGAGTTCAAGTCGCTGTGTAGTTCTAGAGTGCGGTTTACCGGGATAGCTTAGGAATCGTATATAGCGTTCAACCTATACGACTTATCAGTGGCGACGGGAATGAAAACTACAATGAATATTTCCTTGGAGCAATTAGAAGCTTATATGGTGCGTCAAGAAAAGAGGTTTGAAGAGTCCCATATTAGAATCATGGAAGCCTGATGCAGAAATTCTGCCTGTCCGAGAAAAACCCTACTTCTAGTGAATCTCAAGTATCACATACTGACTCAGTCATTAACGCCATCCATGAATTTAATTTTGATGGTGTAGCAGGTGTAACTTTCGAGTCGTGGTTTAAGAAGTATGAAGATTTGTTTTATTTTGATCTTTGCAAACTGAATGATGCTTCAAAAGTCAGAATACTTCTTAGAAAACTTGGGACTATGGAACATGAACGCTATAGCAACTTCATTCTTCCGAAGAACCCACAAGATTTTAGTTTTGATGATACAGTCAAAACCCTATCCCAAATCTTCGGAGAACAATCATCTCTATTTAATATCCGTTACCAGTGCTTAAAGTTAACGAAAGAACCAGGAGATGATTGGGTAAAGCATGTAGGAACTGTGAACCGAGAATGTGAGAGGTTTAGATTGTCGTCCATGTCTGAAGATCAGTTTAAATGCTTAGTATTTATCTGCAGCCTGCGTTCACCCGAAGATCCCGATATCCGAACCAGAATCCTAAGCAAACTTGAACACTGCCCTAACATGACCCTGCAAGAAGTGACTACTGAGTGCCAAAGGTTAGTAAACTTAAAGCATGATACCTCAATTGTAGAAAACGGTAACTGTTTCCATAACGTCAATGCAGTCAAGAGAAAAGTCTTTCAAGGTTCCAGTACCCATAGTTTTCAAAATAACAGCGACAAACCATCACCTCCATGCTGGGCATGTGGAGGTTGGCACTATAAGAGGTTTTGCCCATATAAAGAACATCGTTGCAGCAAATGTCATCGGAAGGGACATAAAGAAAACCTCTGCAGGAGAAGAAACTATAGACAACATTCCTTGAAATCTTACTCAAAGAAATACAGATATAGTGCTCCAACCAACAAGATATTGGTATCACATAATACAGCACGAAGTTGCCGCCGAAGAAAGTACGTAACCTTAGATATTAATAAACACCGTACTCGCCTTCAGCTTGATACAGCGTCTGATATTACTTTAATCAGCCCAGAAACATGGAAGAACATTAGGATCCCCACAACTTTCCCAACAACACAGCTGGCACACAGTGCATCTGGGGGGAAGTTGAATATTGTTGGAGAAGTGCCATGCACTGTTTCTAAAGTAACGTTAACAATAAATGCAACATTATACCTTACTAAGAAGGCAGCACTAGGCTTAATGGGGTTGGACCTTATAGAAACACTTAAACTGGCAGATCAGTCTATCAACAGTATCTGCAGACGAGTGAGTACAGACAACACCCCAGAATGGAATCAGAAAAACGCCATGCTACAGAAACACCAAAACGTGTTTAGAGAAGGGTTGGGAGAATGTACGAAAGCCAAAGCACTGTTAACTCTAAAGCCTGCAGCTGTTCCTGTTTTTCGACCTAGGAGACCCGTACCATATGCTGCTCTACCAGTGGTTGAACAAGAACTAGAACGACTTCAGAAACTAGGTGTCATTGAACCAGTGAATTTCTCAGAATGGGCCGCACCGATAGTAGTAGTAAAGAAGACTAATGGTAGCGTCCGTTTATGTGCCGATTACTCAACCGGGTTGAATGAAGCCTTAGAAACTCATCAGTATCCATTACCCTTACCTGAAGATCTTTTTGCTAAACTGAACGGAGGTAAGCTTTTTGCAAAGTTGGATTTATCAGAAGCTTATTTACAAATCCCTGTTGCTGACGAGTCTACAAACCTGCTTACCATAAACACACACAAGGGTCTATTCCGGTGTAATCGATTACCCTTTGGAGTCAAGACGGCCCCATCCATATTTCAGCAAATAATGGATACTGTGCTACAAGATGTTTCAGGTGCTGCAGCTTACCTAGATGATATAATAATTATGGGAGTAGATAGAGTAGACTTAGAAAAGAAGCTTGACCAGGTGCTGACGCGAATAGCCGAATATGGACTTCGACTTCGTCCAGAGAAATGTGACTTCTGTATCCAAAAAGTACGCTACCTTGGATTTATAATCGACAAAGATGGAAGAAGACCAGATCCGGAGAATGCCCAGGCAGTGAAAACTATGCCCAGACCGACGGATGTCCCCACACTACGATCCTTCTTGGGACTAGTTAGCCATTATGGAGCTTTTACTCCAAACCTTCATCAATTACGTGCCCCCCTGAATAACCTTCTGGTGAAGAATGTAAAATGGAGTTTGTCTGCAACTTGCCAAGCCGCTTTCGATGAAGTCAAGAAAGTACTAGTCTCGGATCTGCTGCTCACCCATTATGATCCATCCTTACCCATTGTATTGGCATCAGACGCATCAAACTACGGCATTGGAGCAGTTATTTCTCACATCATGCCAGATGGATCCGAGAAAGCGATATCACATGCGGCTAGATCGTTAACGTCAGCAGAACGTAACTATAGTCAGATCGAGAAGGAAGCATTGTCGATTATCTTCGCTGTCAAGAAATTTCAGAAGATGATATTTGGACGTCAGTTCACCCTATTAACTGACCATAAACTATTACTAGCCATCTTTGGGTCGAAGAAAGGTATACCTGTATACACCGCAAACAGACTGCAACGATGGCTAACCACACTTCTGGGTTACGACTTCAAGATCAAGTATCAGTCTACTACCGCTTTCGGGCAAGCTGACGCATTGTCGAGATTAATAGGCTCCCAATCAAATGCTCCAGAGGAGACTCTTGTATCAAATATAACGGCCGAGGAAGAAGTTCATCGCGTGTTGGATGACGCAGTTAATGGACTCCCAGTAACCTTTGAAACTATTAAGAAGATCACTGAAAGTGATAAGATACTGAGCACAGTTAAACGCTATCTGTCGACCAAATGGCCAAACAGTCGCCTTGACGGAGAACTTTTGCATTTTTTTCCTTTACGGGACTCACTAATGGTTGTTGACTCCTGTATTATGTTCGGTGATCGAATTGTTATTCCGAAGTTACTACGCCACAAGGTTCTTAAGCAGTTTCACAGTGGCCATCCTGGAATCAATAAAATGAAATCTTTGGCTCGTAGTTACGCTTATTGGCCGTCAATGGACAAAGATATAGAGAATAAATGCCGTAACTGTTCGTCATGCATTCAAGCAGCTAAAAATCCTTTGAAATGCGAACCTCAGCATTGGCCTACGCCTGCAGGACCCTGGGTAAAACTTCACGCAGATTTTGCCGGTCCAATCCAAGGGAAAATGTTTCTAATTATCGTAGATGCATTCACTAAATGGCCCGAAGTATATATCATGCCAAATTGTACAACGTCAGAAACGACCCACAAGTTGTCTACCCTATTTAGTTGTTTCGTAGTACCAGAGACCCTAGTGACAGATAATGGCTCACAATTTGCCGCAGAATCGTTTAAGAATTTCTGTAGAACAAACGGAATAACTCATCTTCGTTCTCCACCCTATCATCCACAATCAAACGGACAAGCAGAGCGCTTTGTGGACACTTTTAAACGAGCATTACTTAAAAGGGGAGGAGAAGGGACAACTGGGCAGGTGATCACAAGATTTTTAACATCATACAGATCCACCCGGAACCCAAATGTTCAAGACGGCAAATCTCCCGCGGAAGCCATGTTTGGAAGGCGCATTCGAACCGTCTTCGATGCCATGCGGCCATCCAAATTAGTGGATCAGCGCAGTCACGATCCAAGTATCCGAAACTTCAGTGTTGGGGACAAAGTTTACATCAAATCCTACATCGGGAAGAACTGATGGGAGCCGGGCGAAGTTGTGCAAAAACTGGAAAGAGTACTATACAGAGTTCGAGGAGCGTTTGGGATATGTATACGTCACACAAATCAAATCCTTAAGGAAGTCCAACTGAACTATCTCTTAGATTGTTCTGCTATTTGTTCGCAATATCTGGTCTGATGGCAGATATGAGTGTCGACTGTTTTCGAGATCGCCTCGCTCACATTTTAGTTCCTAGTTCTACTTTCTTTTCTTAATCTGAATAGCTGTACAGTGTTAACTACAACCGATGCCTTTTTCGTCTATTTCGCTTTCGTCGCTCATCACTGCTTACGGTCGTTACTTAGATTTTTGGTTAACGTGAACCTGATGTTCTGTCGTTCTTTATTGTTTTCTGTACCTGATAAGTTTACGAGAATCTACCGTTGCATAGGCGACTGTTAACGGGGAACCATTCTACTACTGTTTGCTCTTCTCTCGTATTTAGTCCTATGCCTACACACGCAAGCCACAAGAACTAGCCATCGACCACTAGATAAACGATTTCTCAAGGTGAGATCAAGTGAATTACAGCACCAGGATCCTATATACACACATCAATGGTACGAGATCCTAGAGTCTTAGAGAGGAAGGCTTGCTGGTAGATTCGAAGGTTCCAGTGTGTACTTTAAAGTGAGGTTTCAGTAGACTTGGGTAAGTATTTCTCGCACTAGAATCGTCGCATATGGTGACACTCGATGTGTAAGCCAAAAGAGGGAGTTTAGAGTTGAAAGTTTACCAATACACGACTTCGATTAATCCGATTTCAAAATCTCAAATTTCAACCAAATAGAGTTAATATCTCAGTTAATCGAAAACGTCATGACCATTTCAACTGAAATTATTGAGTGTTCCATATTTGAGTAAAATAGATGAGTTATGACATCGGTTATATATTGAAAATTCAAATGCTAGGGAGAAGAGCGTAATCACGTCAAGACGATGTCAACACACAATTCATCTAACAATGGTCATTCTATTATCGGTATAATGAACGAATATTCAGACAGCCAGCATTCTCAGACGGCACGTCCTCCAACTGACTATCAGACAGTGTAAAATTATGAGTTGACGGAAGTGGTGGGAGTAAAGAGGATTTATGAGGTGGTTTCTGTGTTGGATAAATCGTGATTGGTCAAATGACATCAGTAAAATCCCATATAAACTCGGGATTTCGTGTCAACTTAACGGGTAAATAAACGGTACATAATAGTGATGTCAATATTGTAAAATTAAAATTACTTATTATGATGCTAATTAATTGACGTATTTAGTGAGGTTTTTTACAAAAGGCATAGACTATAAGGTTCATACTTTACGTTTTGTACGAAAATACATCAAGCCACAGTGTTATATGTACAAAGTGTTCTGTTATTCGTCGAGATGGAAATGCCTAATGGCCGATAAATAACATATTGATTGATATTTGTTCGATAAACGTGACACGCCTTCTGATGGAGTTTTGCTGTCTGAGCTCGATGGTTTGGTCTAGGATTTTCCGACGTCCTTCTGAACGACATAATCAGTACAACCTTTAGGTAGAAGTGAAGCGTTCGAATTTATCCATCTCATAGAACAAAACTTCATCAAAATCATTCACTTGAGCTACAAATCTTTTACATTGTCTTAACACGTTTTCTCCTCTCCAAATGATTCAGCGATATATTTCCGGCTCATTGTTGTCAGCATAAAGCCGAAAGTGAAAACACTGAGTGGGAGACTAGTTAAAATAAATAAACATAAATTTGATTCTTTGTCAATAAGGATTTGGAACGCTTATCGTAAGTTGGAATCAGTTGTTGGACACTCATTTTATTGAATTTATTACGCGAGACTTTCATGAACTAATTCACAACCAATCACCTTCTTAAAAGAATCATTTCGATTCTCTTCGATGGATACTTGCCAATATGATGATTACTTATAAATGAAATATATATGGACATCTACGTTCCATCAGAAAAAACAAGTTTCGATTACAATGTCAAATTTATTAATAATCGAACTATGACATTCACACTAAACCTACACAATCTACTACACCGTCAGCAGAAGAACACACAAAATCCGATTCTTTGAACTTTCACGAACATCCCAGTTTGTAAGGAATCAGAATAATTATATAAACGTGTAGATTGATTGCTATTTGACCATGTTTTCATTATTTCACACAATACAACTGTATAAGAAACTCCTCAAAAACCTGAATTTGCATACTACAAAAATGTTATGTAACAACTGGGAGAGAACAAACCGGCTTCCAGCTGAAGAAGAAATCTAGAAAAGACGATGGAAATGGATAGAACATACATTACTCAAACCAACAAACTGCATCCCGGGGCAAGCCCTACCTTGGAATCCTGAAGAGAAGAGTAAAAGAGGAAGGCCAAGGAACACATGAGGTCCGGAAATAGAATCAGATATGAGAAGGATGAATGACAACTGGAAGGAGCTGGAAAGGATGTCCCAGAACAGGGCTGAATGGGGAATGGTGATGAGCGGCCGATGCTCCTTCACGAGAAGTAACAGGCGTAAGTAAGCAAGTTAGAACACTTAAATTCCACATGAATTACCCAGTTAATTAATCTGCGAGCAAAATCACATATATATATATATATATATATATATATATATGATTTATTACGCAAAAGGTGATAATTCCTTCAACTATCAACATCAGACAATTTGCTAGGTTGTCAGTTGAACGGGTTGTCTAGTTGAAATATTATGCAAACATTTTCATTTCACCATAATGGGTCATAATCAGTATGTCATTTAGTTGACCGAAATACTTAAATTCTAATATTAAAAAATGAGGTGAATCATTCAGTTTCAATCATGTGTCTTATTGTTTACTTAATCTCAATTCAAAAGTAAAGAATATTAGACTGAATTAATGTTTTCAGTTACTTCATCATCAGACTTTTTAGTTTTAAGTCCATGATTATTGTGATATTTTACAGAGGCCAAAATAAGACATGCAAAAAGCCATCTTCCCATCTTCAGGTGATTTGTGAGTTACATATGTAGTTTGTCGTCGAGTTGCGGTTGACTATGATCACCACTACAGGAAGACTACATGCCAGTTAACCGATAACATCTCCCGTCAGCCAAATATCAGAAGGCAGTTGATGGCTGTAGTTGAGATGGATTTGTTGGCGATCTCGTGGTATCGAAAGAATATCGAGGTCGTGCCAAATGAACGCAAGTGTGGTTACTGAGCTTAACCGAACTCGTGCAAGGTCACAATCAACGGAAGAACGAATGTCTTTAGTACAGTTAAACAAACAAGTACAGTACAACAATCACTGGTACAATTGGTCATAATAATAATTGTTCCCATTGAACCAATCGCGTTCTCTTGATAAAAGTAGGTCAATACACACACTTATAAGCCATTAAACCGCATTCCATTTATCACAAAACATTTATAGGTATGGCAGAGATTTTCAATTGATTAGGTAGAGTTTATTTTACGATGTCTCACGTTAACATAAACACTAAATATAGATACCCAAGATAATGTACTTGGAATTCGTAATGAGCGCGAAATAACGTACAGAGGATTCATTGCTCTATACGAACATCTCAATCAGCACAGCTCAGAGAAATATTTCACTTTGCGTCATTCTTCATACTTTCATTGAATGTAACTCGAAGTATTGCTTAAAGTATAAATGAGTATTGTCTGGAGAAAGCTTATTTTATTGATAAACGATTGCTTTTGTTACTATGGCTCAATAGAGCCATGTGTTTGAGTATTTGACATGATTCATGTTTCGAAACTTTATGTTAAGATCTGTGTGTAACCTAACCATGGAATTTTAAATTCATCTGTGAGAGGGTTGGGTATCTCATACATACCACGAGACTGTACAGAATCCAAGTTACGTCGTTTTGGAAGTCACAAATAATAGCTCTGTCGTAAGTGAATATCGATGTATTTAACTCGCTGTTGTTACGCTCAGATGTTCTTCCACCACACCAGTTAGACACTGATATACTTTAAACGAATGTCCACACTAGATTATTCCCATTCTCCGTTGTCTTTTCTACAGGACAGTGATACAACTCAAGTCAAAAACCCGTGATTAGCCTGGCTAAGACGTATGTATATTTTCACACCAAGAGCCTATAACAATCCGTCAACAATCCCAATAATAATAAGGGAAACAGAATGCATAACTCACTTAGTACCCGTCAGACTATCCAATATTCCGACTAAATAAACAAAACATATTTGAGAACATATCGTTTGCATCCGTTCTCTTGATGACTTTCGGCTAGCTTCTGATTTCGACTCATTTCTAATCGTTTCAACTTGTAGTGGTGATGGTGATGGAACATTGAATGTATCATATAATATTTCCAGTGGCGAATGTTTGGGTTGAGATGACTCAGCAACATTTTTGCTTTCTCATAGATGATTTATCTGTCTAATAATTAGTGTATTTACAACCATCACTTGATACGATGCGTTCCCGCATCTTCTCCTTATACACTCAAATATCCGTCTTGGCTTTCCTGGCCGGAAACCACGTGTGTAAACTAATTTACCCGCTTGAACTTCTCGAATCTCCGGTCAACTCTCTTTCCTATTTTCCTGTAGTCCACTCTTTCTGTCTGACGGATTAAAAACATCAAGAAGCTTCCTAATTGGTCATCGAAAGATTATTTGAGCTGTTGATTTTTTGTTTTGACAGTTTGAACTGGTTGTTATTCCATAAGATATTGGAAAAGGTTGCGTAACCTCCTCTACATTATCGTTTGCTCCCATCTTTAAGAGAGTTCAATGCCTAGATTATCTATGTTAACGATTCCGCCTAAATATTAAAGTCTCAAACTTCGCTCATCTTAAATATTTCCATTATTGGTCACATAAACATGAACAGAAGAGGAAAGACTACTGTTATCTGTTTTTCTCAGTAGTTCAACCCTTTACGTCTACAGGTATGGTATGCATGTTATAAGCACTATTCGATGAAAGTGTGCTAGTTGAATAGAAATAAAACAAAAGTATGTTACAATTGATTAGATGTAACTTGCACCATAAGACAACGAAACAAATTCAAAGGAACTAAAACTTCAAGTGGACGCTGATTGGAGGAAATGCTTCTTAATGTTTCGTGGTCCTTGCTTGTCTTCTGCGAGAAATTCGCCACATCACCCCAACAGGAACATAGCATATATGTTTCAAACCACCAAATAGAGTCATTTTTACACGGAATTAGTTTGGAATTTCGGCGCACATTTCAGTAAAATCAGATATTCGACTAACAACAACAATCGATTCTGAATTTTTGCCCAGTAAAAACAAATTTAACAGACGAAAATTACTGCCTTAGCAGGAAATCCAGCTAACGGGTTAGATTCATCAGTGGTATGGTGAAATTAAAGAACAACAAGATAGATTGTATCAAAATCCAATATTATGATTATGTAACAATTATTATTTGTTTAAGTCAATCGTATCAAAAGAAATCAATAACAGTTTACAATATCTATTGGCAATAAACATCTATCTTGGAACATCTTATTGATAGCGGTCATAATGTGGATAAATCGAAATCATTTCGAGTGATCGATCGTACACCTCCATCATTTCCCAACGGAGTTCGTTCCCGTCTCGTACATATTGCTGAAGCCATAGGAATTCGTACATATAACTCCAATTTATGTGTACAGAAGAAATTCGTAACCCCTTTATCCGTCACGTGGCCAGTTATCATTCAACAAACGACCCTTTATTTTATTTTTGTTATCAATAACTATATTTTCACATCCTGTATTTGTTCGTAATTTTCCGCCTCTTCACGTTTGTGTTCTTCACTATCTAATTAGTTACACACTTCTTATTACATAATGATGTTAATGTTTTGGTGTTGACTATTCCAAGTCTATTTACCCATGTTTGTTTGATCTTGTATTTCCACTGTTTAACTATTGATAAGAGTTTTGTTATTGTATTTTATTATTTTTACTACTTACTGTCAGTACACTTGTCTGCCCTATTACCGACTTGTAATTTTACTTATTATGTGTAGACATATTCTATTTCATTGTGATGATTGACCCAGATTGCCTTGATTGGCTTAATATTTTCGTATAAATATTCATGTATATTAGAGAAAAGGCCTGATGACGATCTGATTGAAAACCATATTGTTCGCTTATATGTGTTGTTCTAATTTTCACAATGCGAGTCTTTAATATTTTAATATCCATTTTGTAATAGAACATAAAATAAGAAGATATTTTAATAGATATGGTAGTGTAGAGAACGACTCAGATAAATTTAAAGAAGTTGTAGCGTGGCGTCGAGTTGAAGTTAACTATGAACACCGCTACCAAGAAACACGTGGCAAGTAAATCCGAAGGCGAGGGTTGAACGTAACCAAATAAATTCATGAAATCCTCGAGAAGCCAAATATCAGAAGGCAATTAATGGACCAAATCGAGATTTATTTGCAGGCGATCTCGTGGCATCGAAAGGATACCGAGATCGTGCCAGGATAGAAGCTTGGTTACAGAACGTAACCGAATCTGCGCGAAGTCACAACCAAAGTGTAAGTATATGAATGGAAGCACAAAATAGCTGTCATTAGCACAGTCCAACAAAAGCACATTAAAACAAGCACTGGTACAGTTGGTTATAATAATAATTGTTTTTATTAAATCAGTCGTGTTCTCGTGATAAATGTGAGTCACAACAAAGTTAAGAAAAAGCTTCATTTCAGTGGTGAGTATTGTACAATGTATGAATTTCAATTTCGATTCATAGATCAGCCGTTTATTTTAATCTAACGACTGATACTTGAAGCCTTCAAATGCTCTGGTACGGCAGAGAAGTAGAGAGAGTTCGCTTTTCCTCTACAAATGATCTTTCATAGTATGGTATTCGAATTATCGTATGAACTAGGAATTCCAGGATTAACGCAATTGAATTAAGAAGACACAGGCACCAACGAATGCATTGTATTTAGCATTCGAAATCGAGCATTCAACCAGTACAAAGGTATCATTAGTCCATTCAAACACCACATCCGCCACAGCTTAAATAGAAGTATAAGTGTTTATAATCGGTTGTACGCCTTCTTGTTAAGTTCATCCTGAGTCTGTCCGACATAGTATAAGATAAAAACTTTGTAGTATCTAGAAAGTGCTCATTAGTATTGGAATTAACAAACGAAATCGAAACAGACTCACCTGGGATTGTATACAACCAGCTTGTCGGTTTTGTACTGAAATCATTAATATCTCGAATTCAAACCATAGATTTTTCAACACTATCCTCTCCCACGAAATGATGTTGGATCTTTATATCCCCAAGTTATGAATAATGTGGCTTCATTTAAAACATATTTCTCACATTGTTTAGAGTAAACATTAGAACTGTGTTTGTGATAAGGGTAAACAGCAGTTGATATGAAATCATCCGAAATGTAATCAAACTTCAGGTCACTTAGTACTCGTGCTTCGCATTGAGCAGGTTTTTGACAAGGATCAAATGCATTATGAGGATAGTTAATATATGATATGACATCAGGATTTGATTCTTCTGAAATATTCCCATGAAATTCATTAGAACTGTCATTGAAGAGCGTAGGATCGTTAGAAAAATCAGCATCTATCCAAACCACATCAGGTTTTCGATCATAATTAGGTTCATTTAACGTATTTTCCTCAGAATTGTAAGTAATTTCATTAGAAATATGTGAATCATTAGGAAAAGTCATACCTGGTACAATAGCATGAGAATCCTGATAAATCGGTTGATTAGGAACTGTTGTCTCACAAGAATTCTGGATTTCATCTAACTCTGAACTGCCATATGACTCTGCACTGTCTTTTGAAATCGTTGATAAAGATAAAGGATCATCATGAATACTCGACTCAGTAGAATCAGAATTACAAGACTTAATATTAGTTGCAGTAAGATGAACATTAGCATTACAAACTGACTGAACTTGTCCAATATCACGACATTTGAAGCACTTAGAATTACGAAATTTACATGAATTAGAAGAGTGGAACTTGTAACAGGACAAACACTGACTAAACTTGTCCCCATCCTCGTGAACTGCATCCAAACTCAATGAATTGTCTGCATAACCTTGAGTATGCACTGGGTGGGGATGACGTAGTAATGTAGTGGTGTTTTTTATATCCTCATGAATCATTTTACGAAATCTTTCTCCTTTACGACATTCGAAATTTGAATACTGAGCATAGTCTAGCAGTAGATCCTTGAGAGCTGTATAAGAAAGCGAAATGGGCTTTTCCGGCATAGCCAGAGTTCTTAATAAGCTGTATGCTTCTTTTCCAATGAATGTGAGGAAGTGTGCCACAATATTAACATCCTCATCATCTTCCTTGGTTATAGCCCAGATTTCGAACCTTTCAAAGTAATCTTCAAAAGCTTCCGAAGTTGAATGAATATCTAACTTTTCCATTGCAGGCTCTATCGCGACGCCAATATGGTATTCGAATTATCGTATGAACTAGGAATTCCAGGATTAACGCAATTGAATTAAGAAGACACAGGCACCAACGAATGCATTGTATTTAGCATTCGAAATCGAGCATTCAACCAGTACAAAGGTATCATTAGTCCATTCAAACACCACACATAGACAAGAATATAAAGCCTCTACCACGGAAGTCCTACTCACTGCAGGGAATATGATCTTCACGAAATTCCCTCGATGTGAAGTTCTTTTAATTGAAAGCTATTACATCTGTCATTACAGATGAGATACTATTCACTATTCGATTTGTATGGCGGAACGATTTCAATGCAAAATAGACCCTATAATAATAGAAGTTTACAATATTGACAAACGTAGTTAAGAACCATCATCTTTCCTCAATAGAAATCGTCAGACACAACCCTTAGTACCGCAAAGTACACCTATGAGACATATGAGTAGAACACAGGTTGCCATCAACAACTTGACACAATCCCGATCGATTATATCTACATTTCGAAAAAATCCAGCGGCTTGCATGAAACATTCAAATAGACTGAATTTTGACCACATCCAATATAAGCAAACATGTGATCTGATCTTGACCGTTTTATTTCTTTCCACCGTGAATCTGTAATAGTCGAGTTCGTGTTGTGATATTTTGTCTCGTACTAATACTATAAGCATAGTATTTCACATGCATTTGTCAATCAATTCAAGTGAATTATCTCCTATTTTCATGTTTTCAGCTCGTTTCTCAATCAACAAAGACATATCCTCACATAAATCTCCGTTAACACAGTTTTTATTATTGTCTTTCTTGTGAATGCGTATACTAAGATCATTTGCACGTCAACAAACGTCGCAAGTTCTATTCATTAACAAAACAGTGATTCGATGAATACATATCACAACACAAATCGTAGAACACATAGGAAGATGCAGATCGGTCATTGAAAGTAAAAATTGTGATCGACAAACGAACCCTCCAATGATTATATGAAATGCACTAAATCAGATTAACTTTCTTTGACCTAGTATGACTATGCCTTGTGTTTTCACCAACCACAACATTATTCACTTCGTTGACTGGTTTTCCTATCCTCTACTTACTGTTCAGTGTGTTATTTAGTCCTTTCTTTCCCCTGTTTAAAAGACTATATTGTTTATTTGTAAACTAGCAGTGTCAATTCACGTTTCGGAAATAGATGAAATTTATCAGGTCTAATGGCTTACTTGTTCTGATTTTGGCTACACCAAGACTCTGTGCTCGACAATCTAGAGAATGGATAAGAATCACACCTGTAGGGAAATGCTTTGTAGCGGTAAATATATCCCTAAAATAAATAACTGTTTAAGTCTTCGAAATTGGACGCTGACCACATTTGTTTTATTGGACGCATCTAGCTGAAGACGCTCAGTCGTGTATCCGCACCCAATCACAAATGAGAACGCCATGCTCAACATTCCCTGCAATCGCTAGCCAATCTAGATCAGTCATTTTTCGATATGTTGATAGCCTATCAATTATATCTTCCAACCTCCTCACTTCTGACTTTTGTTTTCACTAGGTTGGTACGATTCATAAAAGAAGATGTTACTGGTTGAAGCGTTGTCAAACTCCGAATACCTTCGGCATCTTCACTTTCATACTGACTGTGATATATATGTATCTTGTAAACGTTTTGTAATATCTCTCAAGAAATATGATTTATATCTGCCTGTCGTCTTCCCTTAAAATAGGACACTAGAAAATCCATAGAAAAAGAGGAAGTATCTTGATGAATGTAAGATTGATTATTCTTAGAGTTTATAAAATTGGGTAGTTTTGTTTAGGCATCTACTTGAACACTTGTTACCGGCTTTGGAACTCTACATTTAACCCAATATTTCTTCGAAATGTGAATTAGAACGACATAGAAAAGACTACGAATGTGACTAGGAGCTTCATAACAAGGTTAATTTACATACCTAGAATAGACTTATCAACGAATTTTTTGATAATTTTCATACTCTACAAGCGTCTCAGAATATGGCAAGTAAAGAAACGCAGTAAGCATTTACCCGGTGACAGCTTGATGCAAACAAATTTGAATAAGATGACTTGTTCACATTTATTTATACACTTACATTAGTAAATGTACTGTAATTCATGGGTTCTTCGAGTATTGAGAAGACGAAGGGCAAGCTATGTTACGAACAGCGATCCACACCACACCACACATGAACTACTCACTAGTAGTAATTGACTCGATGGAGTACACAGAATGGTGAAGGAGTGAGATGAATGAAGTTGGAATTGGTGAAGTGGAGATGAGGTTCATTGCTGATCGGTACCATTGGTAGGGTCAAGTAAGTATGTAAAATAAATGGCCGCTTGAATCACAGCATAAACAGGCGCACATTATTGTTCTCAATTAGATCCTTTTTAGGCTTACTCTAATATACTGTAACATTTATATTCACATATGAGATGATAACACTAATCAAGTCAGTTGAGTCAATGATAACAGTGGAATAGATGACAAAATTGTACAATACAAATGAGAAGCACAAATTAATAGAGTGATGACAGGTGAAGTAGTTGTGATACGTATGTCTATGCTTGAATCCACGATTCATAATAGGGAGCTTGACATCTCGAGCGCAGAAAACGAGCCCTTTCGAAATGCATTTTTTAAGATTCCTCTGCATGACTTTCCAGAGGAGTACAAAAGTCAGTTTAAAGCTCAATTTTGGATCATCTGATCCAATTCTGATTATTCCGCTCCATCGAAAATTAAAATCATGCCTACATTCTGACGGTTCTGATCATTGATGTTGGAAATCAGAAGCATATGCACAGCAGAGGCAATTTCTTTCAGCAGATAACGTGTAACTTTTGCATAGAGAAAAGTATGTCCAATGATTCATTGTTCCTTGGTCTTAAACTTCGTCACTATATTTCATGTTCCATCCATTGTAAATGAAGTGAAAATAAATCAAATTTGAAAGAATGTTTAGACGAGAGAATTATACGATTGCATGAATAGCTAGATGACTACATGTTTCGTCTTCATAAGTGTTCATGAATAACACTTGATAAAATTAGATTTCACTTAACCTGAATCACCATGCACGACGGTCTCTAATTCCGTTTCATCGTCAATGCACGAACAGAATTTACGATTCGTTATCCTGATGATGATCCCCACAACCACAATGCACGTTTCACGATTGAAACACATTGTCTCAAAACCGGGAAACTCAATCACAGTAATCCATCAAGCCTATGAATCTTCATCCTGTGCCGCTTAAAGTAGACCACTTTGAATGACTTTCTAAGATGCTCGAAAAATCACAACTGTCAAAAAAATTGTGTTGAATGTCGTCATGGGTTGAACGTGATAGTGTTCAATCTACAAATCTGCAACTCTATTCAAGTGAATTGAGTAGAACACGCAAATCAATGTCATCCTCAAATTCTTCTCAAGAAACACATTCACTCATTCAAGCACACACTAACGTAACACCATTTATTTCAAGTTACATTGCTCACTGCAAAACACAACACAATTTACATAATCCGTTGATCCCATACACATGACCATTATGAAGAATAGTGGTACGACCCGTCATATTCTGTTTCTGTCCTCATGAGGTTATATGAAGACGGACAATCGACGTGCATATGAACTTGTTTGTTTGTTTTCAAAGCTCTTGTCTGGTTGATCGTTTCTAGTTCATTATCATACCGTGCCCATATTCACTGTAGTATAAATTCGAATCGGTTCCTAATTCAGTCAACTGAGTAATTCTTATGAAATGTGAGTGGTGACTGGTACTTTTATAATGACCTATACACATTATTTTGATAAGATTCCTACACTTGACTTCTCAATTTACACTAAATAACTCACCATTTTTACTGTTAAGATGCCAGGTTTACAGTGTGTCTGGACAACGGGTTGGCTAGAACACCACCAATGGGATGGAACACATGGCAAGTATTCGGCTGTCAGTTGAATTGTCAGAGTTATCCAAACAACTGTCTTAATGAGGATGCAATCAAACGGACAGCTGATAAACTGGTATCGGATGGTTGGCGAGATTTGGGTTATAAATATGTGATACTTGATGATTGTTGGTTAGCAAAACAACGTGATCCGAAAACAAATAGCCTTATGGCAGATCCTTCAAGATTTCCGAGCGTAAGTTTATACATGTAGTGTCTGGAAAATGTGCACAATTTTCTCATTTATTTTGAGCAATATCGAATTATAAAAAGTATATTAGCTTTGTGTTTGTAAGGCCTCCAACATGATGGCATCCTAGTGTGGTTGTGAATCATGTAGTTTTCGTTAAAATAATCATTGATATTTGAAAATTCTGTTCCCTAATCTCTATGATGCGTTGCACTTCCAAGGTATGAAAGGCCTTGGACAATATTTACATTCGAAAAATCTACTGTTCGAAGTATCTATTGGTTATGGAACTCTGACTTGTTCAGGTTATCCAGGTAGCATGAACTTTCTCGAATTGGATGCAAAGACTATGGCTGACTGGGAAGTGGATTACGTGAAGATGAACTCTTGTATCGGTCGTGATCACGTTGAGCCTGATTGTTTCAAAAAATTCTCCCGACTACTTAATGGAACTGGAAGACCTATGGCGTTCTTGTGTACATATTCTCTATATGAAACAAGGTATACAAAACCTAAATCGGTTGACTGGAAGCGATTACAAAACAACTGCAATCTAGTTCGCGCTCTGCCCAATTCTCATAGTAGTTGGGGATCTGTATTCAATATTATAGATGGATATAAACTTCGCAATGATATTTTGCCGAAAGTGGCTGGTCCCGGACATTACAACGATCCCGATATGTTAATCTTGGGAAACAACGGATTTTCGAACGATGAAAAGCGAGCACATATGGGCATGTGGTGTATGTTCGCTGCTCCACTACTGATCTCAGCAGACATGGCCAAGGTTGATCAATTCAGTGCATCTCTGTCACGGCTGTTCTCGAAAACCGATGTTCCGATTCAGCCCTTTAAATTAACACGTAACTAGTAAACTTTTCATATTTGATAAGATCAGTTCAATGCATTTTGCTTTATGTTTCTCCACCAATTCCGTCTGTAGCTTTTCTAGATTTACTATCCGTTCCAAGCCCTGATAAAGGAGGAGAGTTGTGCATGTGGTAAGCAACCCCATCCCAAAAAAAGCGCTAACCAGAAAAAATAATTCAAACCATCTAAACTCTGCCCTGGGACTTAGAAGGTCTTCTTTTAGAAGAATCATGGTAAAAGCCGAGTTCCTTCGGAAGCCACGAGGCCGATGCCTTTTCTACCAACCAGAGCAAAACATTTTATAGGTACATGGAACGTTCGAACAATGTGGAGACCGGGAAGACCAGTCAAATAGCAACGGAAACGAGTAGATACAATTTGACAGTACTGGAAATCCTCGTAACACATTGGACCCAAGCTGGAAAAAAGGCTAAATACGGGTGAGATGCTGTTACGCTCCGGTCACGAAGAGGAAAATGCTCAACACACTCAGGGAGTTGTTCTGATGCTGCCGGATATGAAGATATCATTGGACGACATGGACTGGGGGAGAGAAACGAAAGTGGAAAAAGATTTGCATTCAACAAATTGGTCATAGAAGGCACAATATTTCCACACAAACGTATACACAAATCTACATGGATTTCAGCGAACCACACCACAGAGAACCAGATAGATTATATTTGCATCAATGGAAGATGTGAGAACCAGGAGAGAAAGTGACACAGCCTCAGATCATCATCCAGTTGCGGCTAATTTAAAACTGAAGCTAAAGAAGAACTGGACAAACAGCACTACAAAAGTTCAAAACAGCTTTCCTTCAAGATACTAACAAACTCAATGAATTCAGGATAGCTCTCAACAACAGGTTCCAAGCCTTATAGGATCTACTGAAGGTAGAAGAAAGTACTATGTAGGACAGCTGAAAAGGTATCAAAGAAGCAATAACTTCAACGTGTCAAGAGGTTCCGGGCCTTAATAAGTATCATCATAAGGAATGGATCTCTATAGAAACACTGGACAAGATCAAAGAAAGGAAGAACAAGAAGACAGCAATTAACAACAGACGAACACGAGTTGATAAAGTTCAAGCACAAGCTGAGTACATAGAAGCAAACAAACAAGTGAAGAGGAGCATTAGAGCCGAGAAGAAGAAATACGTGGAAGAACTAGCAACGACGGCAGAAAAAGCTTCTAGTGAAGGAAATATGAAACAACTTTACGATACAACGAAGAAACTAGCAGGGAAATACAGTAAACCAGAGAGACTGGTCAAAGACAAAGAAGGCGGCTAATCACTGAAATTCAAGAACGGCGGAACAGACGGGTATCAAACTTGGAGGAACTCCTGAATAGGCGGATCCACTGAATCCACCGGACGTCGAAGGGGCTCACACAGATCTTCCTATTTATGTCAATGCACCAACGACGGAAGAAGTCAGAATGGCCATCAGACTAATCAAGAGCGAGATAGCAGCACAATCCGAAAACATACCAGCTGAAGCACTGAAGTCAGACATCGAAGTTGCTACAAATGTGCTTCACCTTCTATTCAGGAAGATTTGGGAGGAGGAACAAATGCCGATGGATTGGAAAGAAGGACACCTCATCAAGATTCCAAAGAAAGGAGATCTGAGCAAATGTGTAAACTAGAGGCATTACATTACTGTCAACACCAGAGAAAGTCTTCGACAGAGTGTTGCTGAACTGGATGAAATACTCAGGCGCCCAACTTCAAGATCAAAAAGCTGGATTCCGTAAGGATCGGTTGTTCACAGACCAAATTGCGACACTACGGATCATCGTCGAACAATCAATTGAGTGGAACTCGTCACTTTACATCAACTTCATTGATTATGAAAAGGCATTTGACGGTGTAGATAAGAATACGTTATGGAAACTTCTTCGACACTATGGAGTTTCTGAGAAGATTGTCAACATTATCCGGAACTTATACGACGGACTACAGTGCAAGGTCGTGCATGGAGGACAGCTGACAGATACATTTCAAGTAAAGACCGGAGTCAGACAAGGCTGTTTACTCTCTCCCTTCCTATTTCTTCTGGTGGTCGACTGGATTATGATGACCTCGACATCTGAGGGAAAACACGGCATACAATCGACAGCTCACAACTAATTAGACGATTTGGACTTCGCAGATGACCTAGCCCTCCTATCGTGTACACACGAACAAATGCAGATAAAGACAGCCAGTGTAGCAGCAGTCTCTGCATCAGTAGGCCTCAGCATACACATGGGGAAAACCAATGTCCTCAAATACAACACGGAGAACGGCAATCTAATCACTCTTGATGGCGAAACTCTGGAAGATGTAGAATCCGTCACATACCTGGGAAGCATCATCGATGAACACAGGAGGTTCGGATGCAGACGTAAAGGCGAGGATTGGCAAAGCAAGGGTCGCATTCCTACAATTGAAGAACATATGGAACTCAAAACAACTTCTAACTAATATCAAAGTGAGAATCTTCAATACGAACGTCAAGGTAGTTCTACTGTACGAAGCTGAAACTGGGAGAACTACTACAACCATCATCAAACATGTACAAGTATTTATAAATAGCTGTCTACGCGAGATACTCAACTTCCATTGGCCGGATATCATCACAAACAATCTTCTGTGGGAGAGAACAAACCAGCTTCCAGCTGAAGAGGAAATTAGGAAAAGACGATGGAAATGGATAGGACATAAATTACGCAACTCATCAAAGTGCATCACGAGGCAAGCCCTAGATTCCAATGTTGAAAGGTAAGCGGTAAAGAGGAAGGCCAAAGAACACATTAGGTCCGGAAATAGAATCACTAATGAGAAGGATGAATGAAAACTGGAAGGAGCTGGAAAGGATGTCCCAGAACAGGGCTGAATGGAGAATGCTGGTTAGCGGCCGCTGTTCCTTAACGAGGAGTAACAGACGTAAGTAAGTAAAATCTTCAAGGATTTTTAGTACTAAATTCTCCTTCGAATGTGTTGAGATATTTTTCGCTCTGTTGTACTGTCACACCAAGTGAGATCATTATTGGACTATGCAATCTGAAACCATATTCATGGCTTTCATTCTGAGTAACATCAACCACATACAGTCGGAATCAGGACATTGTGATTTACGGATACGTGGGCTGTATGGCGAGCTGTGACTCTTACAGTAGATTAGGCAATATAATATGACTTCACATTATTTTATCAGATAATTTACGCACTGTTAATCGGACATAGTCAACAACATCTATTTCGGAAGACAATTCAATATGAGCCTATCTGATATACTGGCAAACATTCTCATCTGATAATGTAGATGACTGTTCATCTGACACTATCCAAAACACTATGCAGATTCCAAGTCGCACGAAATTACCCATTCAGTTCTGTAATAGTCTCTTTCTACTTCTTACTATCGGCAAATATCACGGGATGAAATGAAATTGTTATTTGCTGATGTAAGTAAAATCAGCAAGATACCTTCATTTGTTCACAAATTACTTTTCATATAGTTGTGGATACGAAAATTAGATAATTGTTCAAAGGGTTGGGCAATCGCTTGCATCTACACCATCGTTGATGGAGGACCAATCGACTTTAGCGCGAACCTGGATGAATTCAAATCACAGATGAATACAATATCAGGAGATAAGTTTGAATTACTGGATGTATTCACGGGTGATAGATTCAAAGACGTGCAATTGACAGAGAACTTTACGATTTCCATCAATCCATCTGGAATTATGATGTTTCGAGTAAATCCATACAAATTGGTTTATTCCCACCAATAACTTGATGGATGTTTCCGTTCGTCGATTCTGTCAACCTCAGTTCATTTCACATTAGTTCTTTGATTTTGACGGAATCCTGCAGTGGACAGAACTGTGGTATGCAGGTACAATCGACTGACGAGTCTCGATTAGAATGATACACTCGTTCTGCATTCTATTGCTAGTCACCACGTTGCGTTAGTTTCATAATCTTTTTATCATAACAAAGGTATCATCTCATCTGAATTCGTGGGCTATTTTCATGTGCGTAAATATTCGATTCTATGTATGCCATAAACAGGTTGGCTACAATTGGCGACACGGAGGATCCCGCTGCTACACCGTTGGTTTGTTTGTATACTATCCCGTTAGAAGCAAATAGTGTCTAATTCAGACATAGTTTTAAGGATTTTATGATCAGACTAATGCTTGATGGATATCTGTCAGAAATAGTATTGTCGTCGTCTAGTAAACCACTGATGAATCCTAAGCATCTATCAATAGGAATACTACTGTATTATGTTACAACACCATAGCTTACCACGATTTCATTCTTTTTGATGGTTAATTCCTATATTTTTGATTTAAGTCCACAGGGCGACTCTTTAATTAAATTATGTAAGTTAACAATTATTACTCAATTTATTCGAAATCATCAAGTCAAACCTTGGTAATGATACCTATAGTCTGACAAAATTCGTCCATGAGATTACTGAAATACAGTCGTTAATGTTGTTGAAGTCTCTTCCGCAATTAAACTCCAAACAGTATCAACCTGCTAACCGCGTGTATATTCGTAGTCTCATTGCCAAAACGTTGTGACAAGTCGACTTGAGAATGTTCAACGTCCAAGATACCAGTCACTTTGATAATGTGTCTATCGCTATAATTAATTAGGTGTCCTGAACACTCCATGAATAATCACACTAGAACTGATAGGAGAGAAAAATAATTGATGACTATTAAAATCGTGAGCCTATCCAAGTGAATGATTGTCGGTGTTTATTACTGGTAATAGAATAAATAGAGATTGAGGAAACAAACTTGCGTTCAGTCAAAATGACACGTTCCTACAAACACTGGATCAAGTGTCTGAATAACGGTTGGCAGATAGTAAAATTTCAATAGGGTTTCTTGACCTCGCAAAATGATCTGACAAAAGAAGTCGTACTATTGAAATGTTGAGAAAGGCTTACAATAACAATCCTTCTTCATAACATTGATGTGTTTTTCGATGTTCACGTTAAAAATTGCCAATCTGCATAGAGTATACCACAACAATTGCAACAGGTACTATTCTCAAATGATGTCACTCTCAATTTGAGAATTAGCTGAATACACAATAATACGTATTGGTTAAAGAGAATCGACTGACATGATCAGATATACTAGCATGCATACAATAGTGTTACGAGACAGATCAAGACAATAAGATCTTTGTGATTGCATATAGAGTGAATAAGACCGTCAAAACTTAATGTTGTGACTGTATACAGAAGATGCAGCGAAGCTACAGTTTTTCGAATCAATTGATAAGATTCAAACACATATAGGGAAGTGAACTATTCATTGAGTGGTTTTGGCAATTAGCGTTTAATCTGGCAAGAGGGATGTGTGTGCGGTCTGTCACACTTGACCAAACATACTTGTTCATGCAGACGTGATAGTGATGAGAATAAAACAAAGATATGGACAAACCGTTACTATTTGAATAATGCTGCTTGCTAAACACGTTAATTGAAACATGTATTGTCACGTACTGTGTTAAGTCCATATAACTTAGTCTAGCTTCTGTACAGGCCAATTTATCCATTACACTTAAGTCACGTTTCTGCCTTGTGAATTATTCATTTATCAACCCTATCTGATTTTATATGAGTGTTTATGAGTACATCTTTTCTCACTCATCACATGTCGGTAGTTTATATTTGAATGACTATAAATTTTGATTTACGCTTGATTAAAAGGAGTTGGATCACATTTCTTCTCCACTGCGCGTCACATTGGTTCAATCTCTATGCTTCGCTTCCTTCGCTTCGTCCCCCTGATTGCTGTTCCAGATCATTGAGTGTACTAAATATACCTATTCAAACATCCATTCTCGTATTTGCCTTATTTAATTCTGTTATCCATTAACGCGAGTTCAGCCGATAATTATATACGAGGATATACGAAATTTATATTTCAACGACAATAGTCATACGATCTAGGTGGATTCATACCCCGAGACACAAAACGGCTTTGACAAATCTAAACGTAGACAGATTTGCGTATTTGAGATGATATGATGTCAGGCTCATGTAAAAGAGTGTTCTCTCTAGGCCGATCAAACATCGACAGAAAATCTTTTGCTGTCATTGGCAACTCGTTATACAAATTAACACCTATCTAACAAAGCATTTACACTGATAGAGCAGAGTGTAGGGTCTTTGTTTGATTCTACGTTCACATCTCTAAAGGTATCAGTTCAATGGGATAAAAAGCCGTCAGCAGTGTTACTGTTAAATATTTCTAGGACACAGCGCATCAGGGTTTATTGTTAGAGTTCAGGAGAGAGACTGAATTCTTTCAGGATCATCGTTCTACAATCAAATTACATTCGTCTTAAAATCTCGGGAGCCACAGACGTCAAACGCCTCAAGTCAGACTAATGCATTCGATAGGAAGCAGTTGCGAATATTCCTTTATCATGGTGACTTTGATGTCAGTTTATTACATTTTTCTTACTTCTCTTATTGATGACACTTCTCTCCATTCCGGAATTCTGTATTCCACCTACTGATCTCAATTCATGTTACTCTCAATAGTTAATAATTTATGGTTAACTACCACATTATAAATTCATTTGACCGTTTCAGTTCCATAATTCATTGTTTCTATCCCAATCTCCTGATATCGTGTGAACGTTTATCATTTTTTGTGAAATGTTTCTGAAAATGCAACAAGAACTCTCTAAATACGTCCTCTGTAAAGAGGCATTATTAAAAAAGCGTGAAGTTATTTTGAAGGACTGACCAAATTATTTGAGGAGATTTCGTGTCTCATACCAACAGTTCCAGATAACAAATTTCAACAAAATCTGGAGACTGTGATATCTGACAATCTAGAGTTTTCTGTCAAACAACATATTTCTTCACGACAATCATAATATATCGTGATGATATATATCGAAATACTGTTTTGTTCAATTCTTTGTTCTTATTTACTTCAATATAATAAAGGATATTACGTGAGTAATATGAACTTTGTAACAGATTCTGACGTCAGCGTCAAATACTTCGAATGGTTCTCAAATTATCACATTAGAATTAATTCAAGGATTGACAATAGAGGGCTCAGTCAAGCACAAACACAGAAGCACAAACAAACGATCTGCCAATGCAATCATTATATCACTAGTAACACTATGACTAGTGCCGTTTGCAAACCTTAATTCGTCATGTTGATATGGTAATTCTGTCGTTCAAGGTGACATAAAAGGTGTAGCAATAAGAATCATTTAATAGACAAACGATGTGATCCCAATTTAGCCAATGGACTCACTCATCATTCCCAAACGAGAATCATGCATACGAATCATGCACGTTTCCACAAACAAATACAAACTGAGAGAACACTTGGACAAGAAAATCATGTGTTTGAAATGTTACACTTACAACAGGAAATGTACTGTATTTCATGGGTTCTCTTAATATTGAGAAGAAGAAGAGCAAGCTATGTGATGAAAAAAGATTCACATCACACCACACCTGAACTACTCAGCAGTAATAAGTAATATAATGGAGTTCACAGAAAGGTGAACGTGTGAGATAAGTGAAGTTGTAATTTTTGAATTAGAGATGAGATTCATTGCTGATCGTTGCCATTGAGTTCTAGCATGTATATAAAATTAATGGTCACTTGAATAACAGCATATACAAGCGAACAATATTGTTCTCAAATAGATCCTCATCAGGCTTACCCTAATATATTGTAATATTAATATTCAAATACGGAATGATAACACTAATCAAGTCAGTTGAGTCAATGATAACAGTGGAATGGATAATAAAAATATACATAGCAAATGAGAACCACAAATTAATAGAGTGATGAAAGGTGTAGTATTTGTGATACGAATATTATGGGCTTGAATCCACGACTCATGATAGGAAGTTGGTGAGTGACTTGATAAATGTGCAAACTGAAATAACCATGATATTTATTAATCATTTGTGCTCAGGTAATTGGATGATGAAGTGCGTATTTCGAAAAAAGAGGATGGGGCAAGGTCACAAGACGTAAGCGAGCACAGAGTATGAAAAATGATAATGGCAATAATTCTGCAAAAGAAGAGTTTTAGGATCTCTTGGAAGAACATTCAATTCTGCTGGGATTTGTTTTATCTCTTGTAGTCAGCTCATGATTCGAAGTTATATGAAAGATATGTTCCCAGTTTTGGCCGAATCAATGTACATATTCCAATCTACATGCCCACTCCAAATTTGAAATCTCGAGTGCTTAAAATGCGCTCTTTCTTATTACATCTGTGATGTTTCCTCCGTATGACTTTCCAGAGGATTACAGAAGACAGATTAAAGCTCAACTTTAAGCATCTGGTCACTTCTAATCATTTTACTCAAAATAATGTACACAGTTTGGTAATTCGAGGCCGTTATGGTTGCACATAAAGAGCGTATGTACAGAAGAGGCGATTGCTTTCCAGCAGATCAAACCTTAACTTTACATACAGAACAATGTGTTCAATCCCTAATTGCTCCTTGATCATAAACTCCATTACTTTCGTGATCTAACTTCTTTACATTACAATAGGATGGTTTAAATTCAAAAGATAGAACCCACCATGTCACGAATGGGAAGACAGAAAACAAGTTAAAAGAATGCTATTTCAAGAAGTGCTAACTGTGGTACAATATTGTCAGATATTTATAGTTTTATGTAAAAAACGAAATCATCGTTATAGTTCTCTAATCCGCATACAGGGGTTGTTGACATTTGTTCATTAGGAAAGATACGCGTAGAGATTCTGGGACATTCTTTCAGTAAACGGTTGAATGTAAGGTCTTAGGCTCATTCTGAGTTTCTAAGAGCTTCCTCGAATTCACCTGTGGGCCGTTTAATCGAGGGAAAAGTGCAAAAATCATACTAAAGCAGAAGACTTCATGATTTGTCATCATAATTGTTGCTCAACAATATTTACTATGTTCAGGTTTCACTTAACATAAATCACCATGCACGACGGTCTCTAATTCCGTTTCATCGTCAATGCACGAACAGAATTTACGATTCGTTATCCTGATGATGATCCCCACAACCACAATGCACGTTTCACGATTGAAACACATTGTCTCAAAACCGGGAAACTCAATCACAGTAATCCATCAAGCCTATGAATCTTCATCTTGTGCCGCTTAAAGTAGACCACTTTGAATGACTTTCTAAGATGCTCGAAGAATCACAACTGTCAAAAAAATTGTGTTGAATGTCGTCATGGGTTGAACGTGATAGTGTTCAATCTACAAATCTGCAACTCTATTCAGGTGAATTGAGTAGAACACGCAAATCAATGTCATCCTCAAATTCTTCTCAAGAAACACATTCACTCATTCAAGCACACACTAACGTAACACCATTTATTTCAAGTTACATTGCTCACTGCAAAACACAACACAATTTACATAATCCGTTGATCCCATACGCATGACCATTATGAAGAATAGTGGTACGACCCGTCATATTCTGTTTCTGTCCTCATGAGGTTATATGAAGACGGACAATCGACTTGCATGTGGACATGTTTGTATGCGCAGATTAAAGAACTCTTTGAAGCGTGAAGTGGCTTCAGTATTCATGTGAGATCAATGTGCACGTTCATGTATGTTTGATTGCCTTCTACAAAATATTCATTTTCAAAGCTCTTATCTAGTTGGTCATTCCTAGTTCATTCTCATAATCTGACCTTATTCATTGTAGTATAAATATGAATCGGTTCCGTATTCAGTGAACTGGGTAATTCTTATGAAATGTAAGTGTTGATTAACAATTATATATTGACCTATACATATTATTTTGATCATATTTCAATTCCAAGTGTGTTTTATTTCTGTTATGCATATTTCGACATGAATATTCTTATAGAAAATATCATTCAATGATGATATACATTGTAGAACACTGAAGCTTTCTGGTGTGTGTATTTCAATGATTGTGCTTGTTTCACACTCATTCCTTATACTTCAGATATGGATGTTTCAATGTGTTTTGGTGGACAGGGTTTCGCTTGTTATAATGGTGGCCATACAGTCGATTCGACTGGGAATGTGATGTCGGTGACGAAAGCTATCACATTCTATGCTGTCTCTCTAATTAGGAGAAGGCGATTCAGTTGTGTCTGTCATTTTGCACAGTTTTGTCACTCGAGATGATTTGGAGTGAATCGTCTTGAATACAATCTGACTTGGCAAGAAGATTTGTTCCATGGAGACAGGCATGAACACTGCATGAGATATATTATAATGCATATTCACATCAAGTGATATTCTTGTTCCACAGTCACTTCTTGGTTCCCACAATAATTCAACGAATTTAATTATCTAGAAAAATGCTTGCAATAGTATTGATATCAGTGATCATAAAACTTATTGGATAATAATAAAAATGGTTTTGAATGCGATCGTGAATGTGCAATGTTGAGGAGTCTCATACTAGGCGGAACGATCGTCCAATGCTTCCATGTTGGCAATGATGATCTAGCTTAGATGGACTCATGAATTCAACTGTTAGAATAAACTTGTGTTAGGAAAATACAAATGCTCGATATGAATGACTATGGGGAGAATAGGTTCACAGTTTGGGTTCTCTTGTTCCACTGAATTCAACGCTTTCATAGGCGTTCGGAATTTTTCTGAGCATTATTCGCACTGAGTGCGACATACCAAAGTTGTGAGTAAACGAAGAGTTCATACGTGTCTGATCGAATCATTTGTAGGAGTGTTCAATTGAGGTGTTGCAACTTGAACGACAAATGAGATTATGATATGATGCGTGTTGAAAGAGCTGGCATATCGAAGGACATTGTTTTGATGAAATTAATTTGTTGATTATGTTTCAACAAAATGATGTTTAATGTTATTATACACCTCGATGAAATTACACTTCAGTCAATTAACACTAAATAACTCATCATCTTTCCTGTTTAGCTGACATGTTTACAGTGTTAACGATAATTTCGGGAGCAGTCATTCTCACTCTGAACTGTGTGTTGTGTCTGGACAATGGGTTGGCTAGAACACCACCAATGGGATGGAGCACAGTTTATGCACTCGGCTGTCGGGTGGATTGTCAGAG
The DNA here is from genome assembly GCA_944470365.2 of Schistosoma intercalatum. Lineage (NCBI taxonomy): Eukaryota > Metazoa > Platyhelminthes > Trematoda > Strigeidida > Schistosomatidae > Schistosoma > Schistosoma intercalatum. Next base: position 2,620,388 of record OX103729.1, read on the forward strand.
GTATCCAAACAACTGTCTTAATGAGGATGCAATCAAACGAACAGCTGATAAACTGGTATCGGATGGTTGGCGAGATTTGGGTTATAAATATGTGATACTTGATGATTGTTGGTTAGCAAAACAACGTGATCCGAAAACAAATAGCCTTATGGCAGATCCTTCAAGATTTCCAAGTGTGAGTTGATCCATATCGTTTAATATGAAATGTCCACAATTTTTGTATTCTGTTTCAACAATATGAACTTATATTAATCATAAATTAATCAGTTTAACCAAACCACTCAGTTAATTTAAGGCTTCTTCATGAATGACTTCATAGTGTCATTTATAGCCTCGCTAAACTTATCATGAAGGACATAGGTTTCTTAGTGCAAATCGATGTTTTGTAGTAGACCTGATTGGTTATGAATTAGTTTCCATTTGCTTTATTCTTTGTTAAATTTCATAGCGTTCTACTTTTATAGTTCGTATATATTTAAACTTCGAAAATATATTTCGTTTCCAGGGTATTGAATACATTTCAAAATATCTGCACTCCAAAAACCTTCTACTCGGTGTAACTCTTAGTTACGGGGCCATGACATGTGCTCGTTATCCTGGAAGTATAAATCATTTAGAATTGGATGCAAAAACAGTGGCTGACTGGGGAGTGGATTATGTGAAGATGCTTGCCTGCCACTCTGCGGAGAATACTGCGCCAGATGGTTTTGAGAAATTTCACAGATTACTCAACGCAACTGACAGGACGGTAATGCTTTTGTGTACTTATCCAGCATATAGCTATTGGCTTTCAAACTCTAATTTGATTGACTGGAAAAGATTACAAAATAATTGTAATTTGTGGCGAGTGTGGTCCAACGTGCAGAGCAAATGGAGTTCTATAATCGGTATTATTAATAGATATAAACTTCGCAACGATGTTTTTCCGAAAGTGGCTGGTCCCGGACATTACAATGATCCCGATGTGTTAGTCTTAGGATACAATGGACTTTCAAATGATCAAAAGCGAGTTCAGATGGGAATGTGGTGTATGTTCGCTGCTCCACTACTGATGTCAGCTGACATGGACAAGGTGGATGAATTCAGTGCATCTCTGTTACGCAACAAACATTTGTTGGCGATAGATCAGGATAAAGGTGGACATCAGGCGGAATTCGTGAAATCACGAAATGATGTACAGGTGAGCTCATTGCATTAGTTAGGAATTCATCATATAGTCGAATACATAATATGTCTCACTGTGTTGGTAGAATGACATAACCGTATAATGAAGCTCTTATATTTTAAATATAATAATATGTAAGGATAGAGACGAACATTATGGATGAAATATTCAATCTCAGTTTCATAGTTTTGATAGTGTGCATTCTAGCTGTTCTAGCTGTCAAGCTCTGTCACTAAATTCTAACGGAAGTTTACACTGACCATTGCTTCGATTCAATAACATGTATTACCACAAATCAAGTGAAGAGTCAGCATTTATATAGACTAACCATAAATATTTAATAAGTTAGTCTACCGACATGATCATTGTTTTGTTAATGTATCCAATCACTACCGGTACAGCTGCAATTATGTAGCTGTCAAGTATAGCCACCAACTACGTGTTTTCATTACTTGTTCTTCAACTAGGTCACGACATGTCGTTAACATCTTTTTCATTCATCAGTGTACTGAATATTAACAGACGCTTTTCATCTATTCATATATTTCTCTTCATACAGTTGTGGATACGAAAATTAGATAATTGTCCAATTGGTTGGGCAATCGCTTGCATCAACACAAAGGTTGATGGAGGACCAATCGACTTTAGCACGAATCTGGATGAATTCAAATCACAGATGTATATAATATCAGGAGATAAGTTTGAATTACTGGATGTATTCACGGGTGATAGATTCAAAGACGTGAGATTGACAGAGAACTTTACGATTTCCATCAATCCATCTGGAATAATGATGTTTCGAATCATTCCGTTTCATTTGATTACCAGTTTTCAGTAAATTGGTGATAGTTTTTACTAATTGTTCGAAGCGAATTTCGATGTTCTGTTGATTGTCAGATTGATAAGTAACTATTCTCAGGCTAATGGTTTTACAATTCACACTTAATTTGCTCAATTAATGTGAAATTTATTTTACGCGGAAAAGAAATGATTGTAATTCGCCTTTTTTCTTTCAATGTTCTTTTTGGACTATAAAGTCGTATTTTTAACTTGTATCTTTTTCTCTACTGGTGAATGAATGATGCACAAAAGACACCTCAATCGTCTATTGAAATTGTGTGTTGTCTTAAATAGAAGAATATTTACGATAGATCAGATGTGTATCTGCGTGATAGCATCACACAATCTGCTTCTTGACATGTGATCGAATCTGTCACAGAACATCAGTTCCCTCAAGATTACAGGTATATGTAATAAACAGGAGTACTTGAATTATAGTAAAAACTAAAAATCCCAGATATAGCGCAATTGCAGCAAGAAGTATTAGATAAGCACGAACGAATGTGCTGTATTTGGAATTCAAAATCAAGCATTCAACAATTACAACGGAATCGTCACTTCATATAAACATCACCATAGCTTAAATGAGAATTCGAATTTCTGCAATAAACTGTACCTCTTCTTCGTAGGTTCGTCGTGTCTGCCCGACCATGTATTGGATGCAGACTGTATGATCTAGAATATGCTCATTAGTATTAGAATTAACAATCATAGTCGGAACAAACTCACCTAGGTCCCGAGATTGTATACAACAACTATATCGGTTGTGTACCGAAACCACTAATATCTAGAATTTGAACCACAGATTTTCCAACACTATCCTCCCACATGAAATAATGTTGTATCATTATGTCCTCAAGTTGTGAATGATGTGGCTTCATTTAAAAGATATTTCTCAGATTGGTTAGAGTAAACATTGGAAGTAACTTTGTGATAAGGATAAACAGCAGTTGATGTGAAATCATGTGAATTGTAATCAAAATCGAGATCATTTAGTACTCGTGCTTCGCATTGAGCAAGTTTCCCACAAGAAACAAATGCATTATGAGAACTAATAATATTTAATATGACATTAGGATTTGATTCTTTTGAAATAGTTTCTTCGAATTTATTCAGAATATCCCTGCACAGTAAAGAATCATTAGAAAAAGCAGAACCTACCAAAACTACAACAGATTTTCGAGCATGACTAGATTCAGATTTGCAAGGAATTTAATCAGAAATATGGTAGTTGTTAGTACAAACCATATTTGGTACACTAACATGGGGAATCTGATAAGTTGATTAACTAGAACTTGTTTTCTCACAAGGATTTTTGATTTTCGTTTAAATCTGGTCCGCTATGTGACTTCATGGCGACGTTCGAAATAGTAGATAAAGATAAATGATAATCAGAAACACCCAAATTAATAAAATCAGTATTACAGATTTTAACATCAGTTGCAGCGGAACGAACAGTGGTATGACAAAGTGATTGAATTTATTCATATTTAAAGCATTGAGAATTACGAAATACAAACGAATTTAGCAAGTGAAACCTTGCAGAGGACAAACATTGACCAAACATGTGCCCATCTTCGTGGACTGCATAGGAGTTCAACAGTGAATTATCTGGGTAACCTTGAGTACGCACTGGATTCGGAGGACGTAGTAATGTGATAGAATTTTTGATGTCCTAGTATATCATTTTACCAAAACTTTATTTACTGCATTCGAAATCTGTATATTTAACATAATCTAGCAGTGGTTCTTTGAGAGTTGCATAAGTAGGCGAAATGGGCTTTTCTGGTAAATCCAGAGTTTCTTTCCGATGAACCTAAGGGAACGTACCACAATAATAACGTCCTCGACATCTTCCTCGATCATAGCCAAGATTTTGAACCTTTCAAATTAATCCTCGAAAGCATCAAAATCACAGACTACATCGCGACGCCATTCCGATAATAAGAAGTATTAGAATTATAATACGAACTAATAATTCCAGAAATAACGCAACTGAATTAAGAAGTACTGGATAAACACAAACGAATGTACCGTATTTGGAACTCGAACCCAAACATTCAGCAAGTACAAAAGATTCTTTAGTGCATATAAACACCACAGTACACATTGCTGACGAGTGTAAAATAGCACGACACCTAGGACTTAACGAGTAAATAAACGGTACATAATAGTGATGTCAATATTGTAAAATTAAAATTACTTATTATGATGCTAATTAATTGACGTATTTAGTGACGTTTTATACGATTGGCATAGACCATAAGGTTTACAGTTTATGTTTTGTACGAAAATACATCAAGCCACAGTGTTATATGTACAAAGTGTTCTGTTATTCGTCGAGATAGAAATGCCTAATGGCCGATAAATAACATATTGATTGATATTTGTTCGATAAACGTGACACGCCTTCTGATGGAGTTTTGCTGTCTGAGCTCGATGGTTTGGTCCAGGATTTTCCGACGTCCTTCTGAACGACATAATCAGTACAACCTTTAGGTAGAAGTGAAGCGTTCGAATTTATCCATCTCATAGAACAAAACTTCATCAAAATCATTCACTTGAGCTACAAATCTTTCCCACCATCTAAACACGCATTCCCCTGTCCAAATGATTCAGCGATATATTTCCGGCTCATTGTTGTCAGCATAAAGCCGAAAGTGAAACCACTGAGTGGGAGACTAGTTAAAATAAATAAACATAAATTTGATTCTTTGTCAATAAGGATTTGGAACGCTTATCGTAAGTTGGAATCGGTTGTTGGACACTCATTTTATTGAATTTATTACGCGAGACTTTCATGAACTAATTCACAACCAATCACCTTCTTAAAAGAATCATTTCGATTCTCTTCGATGGATACTTGCCGATATGATGATCACTAGCAAACGACATACATGGACAACCATGTTTCATCGGAATCAACCCGTTTTGGATACAATGTACAATTAAGATGAAATTCACACTAAACCTACACAATCTACTACATCGTAAGCAATAAAACATACCAAGTCCTATTCTTTGAACTTTCATGAACTTCCTAGTTTGTAAGGAATCAGAATAATTATATAAACGTGTAGATTGATTGCTATTTGACCATGTTTTCATTATTTCACACAATACAACTGTATAACAAACTCCTCAAAAATCTGAATTTGCATACTACAAAAATGTTATGTAAGAACCACAACATGTAGACTACGTGCCAGTTAACCGATAAGATCTCCCGTAAGCCAAATATCAGAAGGCAGTTGATGGCTGTAGTTGAGGCGGATATGTTGGCGATCTCGTGGTATCGCAAGAATATCGAGGTCGTGCCAAATGAACGCCGCCTGGAGTCCCTCCGGGGGCTACTGCCGGTCCCAAGCCCGGATAAAGGAGGAGGGTTGGGCATAGGGTTAGCGTCCCCATCCCGTAGAAAACTAACTCGCTAAAAAAACGCTAACCAGAAAAAAATATTCAAACCTTTTAAACTCTGCCCTGGGAGTCAGAAGGTCTTCGTTCAGAAGAATTATGACGCCTCATGATGAAAGCCGAATCCGTTCGGAAGTTACGAAGCCGATGCCCCTTCTGTCAACCAGAGTGACCATTTATTTAGATACATGGAATGTTCGTACAATGTGGGACACCGGGAGAGCCTTTCGAATTGCTGCAAAAATGAGAAGATACAACCTAGAGTTACTTGGGGTCAGTGAAACACATTGGACACAAGTTGGACAACAACGACTAACTACAGGAGAGCTCCTGTTATACTCCGGCCATGAAGAAGAAAATGCACCACATACACAAGGAGTTGCATTGATGCTGTCCAAACAAGCGCAAAATGCGCTTATAGGATGGGAATCTCATGGACCAAGGATCATCAAAGCCTCGTTCAAAACAAAGAAAGAGGGCACTACAATGAACGTCACCCAATGCTATGCGCCTAATAACGACTACAATGAGGACGTTAAAGATCATTTCGACGACAGGCTGCAGTCAATCGTCGAGAAGTGCCCAACAAAGGACCTGACCATTCTGGTGGGAGATTTCAACGCCAAGGTTGGAACGGACAACACTGGATATGAAGACATCATGGGACGATACGGACTGGGAGAAAGAAACGAAAATGGTGAGAGATTTGCAAATCTATAGGCCTTCAATAAGCTGGTCATTGGCGGCACCATATTCCCACATAAACGCATACACAAAACCACATGGACTTCACCGGATCACTCTATACAAAACCAAATCGATCATATTTGCATCAACAAAACGTTCAGGAGGACTATAGAGGACGTGAGAACCAAGAGAGGAGCTGATATAGCATCAGATCATCACTTGCTGGTCGCCATGATGAAATTGAAACTCAAGAAGCACTGGACAACGGGGCGGACAATACCACGAAAGTTCAATACGGCCTTTCTTCAAGATACTAACAAACTCAACAAATTCAAGATAGTCCTCAGCAACAAGTTCCAGGCCTTTCATGATCTATTCGATGGAGAAGGAACTACTGTGGAGAGCAACTGGAAGGTGATCAGAGAAGCAATCACTTCAACATGTCATGAGGTCCTGGACCACAAGAAGCACCATCACAATAAATGGATCACTGTTGATACACTGGATAAGATTCAAGAAAGAAGGAACAAGAAGGCAGCAACGAATACCAGCCGAACAAGAGCAGAAAAAGCCAAGACACAAGCTGAATACGCAGAAGTAAACAAACAAGTGAAGAGGAGCATCAGAACCGACAAACGTAAATATGTGGAAGATTTAGCAACGACGGCGGAAAAGGCTGCAAGAGAAGGAAACATGAGACAATTGTATGACACGACAAAGAAACTCTCTGGACATCGCCGCGAACCAGAACGACCAGTGAAAAGCAAGGAAGGCAAGGTAATCACCAGCATTGAAGAGCAACAAAACAGGTGGGTAGAACACTTCAAAGAACTGTTGAATCGACCAGCTCCACTGAACCCACCCAACATCGAAGCAGCACCCACGGACCTCCCAATCAATGTTGGCACACCAACAATTGAAGAAATCAGCATGGCCATCAGACAAATCAAGAGTGGCAAAGCAGCAGGACCGGACAACATTCCAGCAGAGGCACTAAAATCAGACGTAGCGGCAACTGCAAGGATACTCCACATTCTCTTCAATAAGATTTGGGATGAGGAACAACTACCAACAGACTGGAACAAAGGACTTCTGATCAAAATACCGAAAAAAGGCGATCTCAGCAACTGTGATAACTACAGGGGTGTTGTGGATGCAGAGGAATAGACCAATAATTATCATGTTAAGTCCAATGGTGTCCTTGAACTTTAGATGGACATTTCCTATTGGTCGATAGCTGTTCACTTGTTGAATATTGTACAAAATGTTGTTTTCTATTTTTGTGGTACGATGTGGTATGCTTGATTGATATATAAACAAAGTATGTTTGAAATATAATGATTCGTATCTCAGAGGTTGTGACTTGTGTTCTGGATTCAACTAACTGGGCTAGACAGGGAAGTGGGACCAATCGAGACTTTAGGCCGTCCGTACGTGTTTACGTGTCATTGGATCGATCGATAAATACGCTGTTCTCTAATCTCTTCAGTCAAGGACACAACAATTAGCACAGGGTAAAAATCGACCTCAACTTAAAGTCATAACAAAGGGCATCACTGTTCTCTCAATACCGGGAAAAGTCTTCAACAGGGTATTGTTAAACAGGATGAAGGACTGCGTAGACGCACAACTTCGTGACCAACAGGCAGGATTCCGTAAGGATAGATCGTGTACAGACCAAATCGCAACTCTACGGATCATTGTGGAACAATCAATTGAATGGAACTCATCACTCTACATCAACTTCATTGACTACGAAAAGGCATTTGATAGCGTGGACAGACCAACACTATGGAAACTTCTTCGACACTACGGCGTGCCTGAGAAAATAGTCAATATCATACAGAACTCATATGATGGATCAAACTGCAAAATCGTGCATGGAGGACAGTTGACAAAATCGTTCAAAGTGAAGACCGGTGTTAGGCAAGGTTGCTTACTCTCACCCTTTCTCTTTCTCCTGGTGATCGACTGGATCATGAAGACGTCAACGTCTGAAGGAAATCGCGGGATACAATGGACATCTAAGATGCAGTTGGATGATCTAGACTTCGCAGACGATCTGGCCCTTCTATCCCAAACGCAACAAAAGATGCAGGAGAAGACGAACAGTGTGGCAGCAGCCTCAGCAGCAATAGGTCTCAATATACACAAAGGGAAAAGCAGGATTCTCCGATACAACACAGAATGCACCAATCCAATCACAATTAACGGGGAAGCTTTGGAAGATGTAAAAACCTTTGCGTATTTGGGCAGCATCGTTGATGAACAGGGTGGAACTGATGCAGATGTGAAGGCGGGGATCGGCAAAGCAAGAGCAACATATTTACAACTGAGGAACATCTGGAACTCAAAGCAACTATCAACCAACACCAAGGTCAGGATTTTCAATACAAATGTCAAGACAGTTCTACTGTATGGGGCAGAAACCTGGAGAACTACGAAAGCCATCATCCAGAAAATAAAGGTGTTTATTAACAATTGTCTACGCAAAATACTTCAGATCCATTGGCCGGACACTATTAGCAACAACGTACTGTGGGAGAGAACAAACCAGATCCCAGTGGAGGAAGAAATCAGGAAGAAGCGCTGGAAGTGGATAGGACACACATTGAGGAAAGCACCCAGCTGCGTCACAAGACAAGCCCTCACATGGAATCCTGAAGGTCAAAGGAAAAGAGGAAGACCAAAGAACACATTACGCCGAGAAATGGAGATAGACATGAGAGAAATGAACAAGAATTGGATGGAACTAGAAAAGAAGGCTCAGTACAGAGTGGGTTGGAGAATGCTAGTCAGCGGCCTATGCTCCATTGGAAGTAACAGGCGTAAGTAAGTAAGTAAGTAAGTAAGTAAGTAAGTAAGTAAGTAAGTAAGTAAGTAAGTAAGTAAGTAAGTAAGTAAGTAAGTAAGTAAGTAAGCCAAATGAACGCAAGTGTGGTTACTGAGCTTAACCGAACTCGTGCAAGGTCACAATCAACGGAAGAACGAATGTCTTTAGTACAGTTAAACAAACAAGTACAGTACAACAATCACTGGTACAATTGGTCATAATAATAATTGTTTCCATTGAACCAATCGCGTTCTCTTGATAAAAGTAGGTCAATACACACACTTATAAGCCATTAAACCGCATTCCATTTATCACAAAACATTTATAGGTATGGCAGAGATTTTCAATTGATTAGGTAGAGTTTATTTTACGATGTCTCACATTAACATAAACACTAAATATAGATACTCAAGATAATGTACTTGGAATTCGTAATGATCGCGAAATAACGTACAGAGGATTCATTGCTCTATACGAACATCTCAATCATCACAGCTCAGAGAAATATTTCACTTTGCGTCATTCTTCATACTTTCATTGAATGTAACTCGAAGTATTGCTTAAAGTATAAATGAGTATTGTCTGAGGAAAGCTTATTTTATTGATAAACGATTGCTTTTGTTACTATGGCTCAATAGAGCCATGTGTTTGAGTATTTGACATGATTCATGTTTCGAAACTTTATGTTAAGATCTATGTGTAACCTAACCATGGAATTTTAAATTCATCTGTGAGAGGGTTGGGTATCTCATACATACCACGAGACTGTACAGAATCCAAGTTACGTCGTTTTGGAAGTCACAAATAATAGCTCTGTCGTAAGTGAATATCGATGTATTTAACTCGCTGTTGTTACGCTCAGATGTTCTTCCACCACACCAGTTAGACACTGATATACTTTCAACGAATGTCCACACTAGATTATTCCCATTCTCCGTTGTCTATTCTACAGGACAGTGATACAACTCAAGTCAAAAACCCGTGATTAGCCTGGCTAAGACGTATGTATATTTTCACACCAAAAGCCTATAACAATCCGTCAACAATCACAATAATAATAAGGGAAACAGAATGCATAACTCACTTAGTACCCGTCAGACTATCCAATATTCCGACTAAATAAACAAAACATATTTGAGAACATATCGTTTGCATCCGTTCTCTTGATGACTTTCGGCTAGCTTCTGATTTCGACTCATTTCTAATCGTTTCAACTTGTAGTGGTGATGGTGATGGAACATTGAATGTATCATATAATATTTCCAGTGGCGAATGTTTGGGTTGAGATGACTCAGCAACATTTTTGCTTTCTCATAGATGATTTATCTGTCTAATAATTAGTGTATTTACAACCATCACTTGATACGATGCGTTCCCGCATCTTCTCCTTATACACTCAAATATCCGTCTTGGCTTTCCTGGCCGGAAACCACGTGTGTAAACTAATTTACCCGCTTGAACTTCTCGAATCCCCGGTCAACTCTCTTTTCTATTTTCCTGTAGTCCACTCTTTCTGTCTGACGGATTAAAAACATCAAGAAGCTTCCTAATTGGTCATCGAAAGATTATTTGAGCTGTTGATTTTTTGTCTTGACAGTTTGAACTGGTTGTTATTCAATAAGATATTGGAAAGGGTTGCGTAACCTCCTCTACATTATCGTTTGCTCCCATCTTTAAGAGAGTTCAATGCCTAGATTATCTATGTTAACGATTCCGCCTAAATGTTTAAAGTCTCAAACTTTGCTCATCTTAAATATTTCCATTATTGGTCACATAAACATGAACAGAAGAGGAAAGACTACTGTTATCTGTTTTTCTCAGTAGTTCAACCCTTTACGTCTACAGGTATGGTATGCATGTTATAAGCACTATTCGATGAAAGTGTGCTAGTTGAATAGAAATAAAACAAAAGTATGTTACAATTGATTAGATGTAACTTGCACCATAAGACAACGAAACAAAGTCAAAGGAACTAAACAAACTTTGAACTTGTAGTGTATTGTTGTCTTGCGCATTGAACACTATATTCGTTTCGTAAGCTATTCTATAACCTCCAAGCTAGAACTATACAGCGACCTGAACAACGAGAGAGAAGATGCAAAGTGTGCGACGAATACTTTACTCCAAGGTTCGTTTCAATACAGAAAATACAAGGTTTTTGTAATATTTTAAATGTCTTTGGGTTGCTAGAATATTCCGGAATGCCAATAAACATAGTGGCAGTGTAGCAATCAGCCAATCGGAACCTCTGCATGTGACGTTTTGCCCCCTTGATATTTTTAGCTAAAACTTCAAGTGGACGCTGATTGGAGGAAATGCTTCTTAGTGTTTCCTGATCCTTGCTTGTCTTTTGCGAGAAATTTGCCACATCACCCCAACAAGAACATAGCATATAGGTGTCAAACCACTAATTAGAGTACTTTTACACGGATTTAGTTTGAAATTTCGGCGCATATTTCAGTAAAACCACATATCTGACTAACAACAACAATCGATCCTGATGTTTTGTTCAGACTAAAGTAAAAAAAAGAAAACAAATACAACAAGTGATAATTACTGCCTAAACAGGAAATCTGGCTAATCGGACAGATTCACTAATGGTAAAGTGAGATCGAAGAACAACAAGAATGATTGTATCAAAATCCAATATTATGATTATGTAACAATTATTATTTGTTTGAGTCAATTATATCAATAGGAATCAATAACATTTCACAATATCTATTGGCAATAAATATCTATCTTGGCACATCTTATTGATAGCGTTCATACTGTAGATAAATCGAAATCATTTCGAGTTATCTATCATATAGATCCATTAATTATCAAAGGAGTTCGTTCCCTCCTTCTACGTATGGCTGAAGCCATAGGAATTCGTACATATAACTCCAATTTATGTGTGCAGAAGAAATTCGTAACCCCCCTGTCCCATCTTTTTCCAGTTATAACTCAACAAGCGACTTTTATTTTATTTTGTTATTATTAGCCCTGTTTTCACATCTAGTAATCGTTTGTAATTTTCCGCCTCTTCCCGTTTGTATTCTTCACCATGTAATTAGTTACACATTTCTTATTACATAATGACGTCCCGACCGTTATTGCTACCTTGACGTGGTGCTCGAGCTTGCCTATCAGGATGAAGCAACCGAGCTATACTGGCTGGAACAACCGTTCCTCAAGGTCCTACTATGTCAGACAGGTCGATTGAATAGCGGTAAGACTAAAAGCAATAAACCCAAGGTCCGAAGGCGAAGTCGTACTGCTGACTGTACAGAGGTGTGACAGCAGTTAGGTGTTTCCCTCAGACAACCAGCATGACAGCGATGCTGCCTTCCCACAAGGAGGGGTGGGGTTAAAAAGGGTGGACCCTAAAAATGCACACCTCGCCTTATCCCACGGATATCCGTCTCCGGCGGTAAGGTCTCAACGAGTACGGAGCTAACATGAAAACTACTCGCAAAACGTTAGTGTGTGGCCAACCTCAAGCAGTTGTCCCTTGAGCACTGGTATAAATCACTCAGGTCACTAAGATCACCCCTAACCCAATTTCTTTTTCCGGTACCTCCAGAAGAACCCTTCCACGGTGTGGGCAACCGGGAAGTGATAACCGCTCTCATACCTCTAACATCACTCAAGACCACTGTATTCATAATCAACCACCGTCTTCACTTTCCATTATTCCTCCTACATCGACTTTCACCTCTAAACTTCCTTTTTTGGCTTCCCCCTCAAATGTCACCATAGCCAACGATTCTAGTGCTCAAAACGCTGTCCCAGGTCGACTGAAACATCGCTCCAAACTACACATTGGAGCCTTCAACGTACGCACCCTATGTCAAATCGGTCAGCAGGCTTCCTTGGCTAAAACCCTAGAGTCTCTTACCATTGACGTGTGATGCGTCTCTGAAACACTCATACAGGATCCCAGTGTGGTCATTCACTTGACCTCCCCTCGACAAAACAGAGAGCCAACGAGATACACCCTCTGTGTATCTGGTGACCCGATGGCCAGTTCTCGTGGACTGGCAGGAGTAGGGATAGCACTAAGCATGAGGGCCGAACAAGCACTGTTAGAGTGGATCCGCGTTAACAGTCGTTTATGTGCTGTTCGGCTAAACGGCTCCGTAAGAACTTGGGAGGGTAGGGACACATGTCGTTGCCTTTTTGTCGTTTCTGCCTACGCTCCTATTGACTACAGCTCAAAAGATGTGAAAGATGAATTTTACAGAAAGCTTTCTGAACTTCTTCAGAAAGCTAAACGCTCAGACATAGTACTCGTAGCAGGTGACTTTAATGCCCAGTTAGGTAGTTTAAACCAAGCAGAAAGGCATTTAGGTGGGTATTTTAGTATATCGGCACAGCGAACAGATAATGGTGATCGTCTGCTGAAACTATGCTCAGACAATCGTTTATTTTTAGCAAACACAAATTTTAAGCATAAGGAGAGACATCGTCTCATATGGCGTGCCAGGAACAACTGAGGTCACGCATAGATAGTTCTGAAGACGAGGCTGACCCAGAAGTTTCTTGGAAAGGTATACAATCAGCTGTGAAAACAGCAGTGACATCTATTAGAGACTTGAACCACAGAGTTACGAAGAACCAGTGGATTTCTTCAAGGTCTATCACACTGATGGATTCTCGCAAACTCGTCCCATCAGGTTCTGAACATGATGAAGAGCGACAACAAATCAGATCTAGGTTAAGAAAAAGTCTAAAGTACGACCGTGAGCAGTAGTGGGTAACGAAAGCAAAAGAGATGGAAAAGGCGGCGACTATAGGGAACACAAGACAGCTTTACAGATTAATAAAAGAAACTGGAATTGATAAGTCAAGTGTAAGTCAGACTATTTCGGAAAAAGACGACACCCTCATCTGCTCTCAGTCCAGACGTTTAGAACGAGGCCAGAACATTTCAGAGAACAGTTCAGCTGGCCTTCAGCGACTCTACAACTACCCTCCATTCCCAGACAGTGGGAATGGAACATTGAAGTAGGTCCCCCAACTCTAGCATAAGTTCAAAAGGTTATAGTTAGTCTGAAACGAGGAAGGGCAGCTGGTCCAGATGGATTGGCTCCAGAGGTCTTCAAGGAAGGTGGTCCAATTTTGGCGATTAGGTTGACTAATATTTTAGCTAATATCTGGAAGTTAGACGTTATTCCATCTAACTGGTCGCAATCACTTATCGTCCCAATATATAAGAAAGGGTCAAAATCATCCTGTGACAACCATAGAGGGATTAGTTTAACTAATATATTATCTAAAGTACTAGCCACGATAGTTATTAGACGCCTAACTAAGACTCGTGAACTGCAAACACGAGAGACTCAAGCTGGCTTCAGACCTGGTCGTGGCTGCATCGAACACATATTCACCATTCGTCAGGTTCTAGAACACAGGCATACTTATCGGCGTCCGACAATAGTGGTCTTTCTTGACTTAAAAGCAGCATTTGACTCTGTAGGCCGCGAGATTCTGTGGCAGTGTCTGTCATTGAAAGGCGTATCACAGAAGTACATGAACCTTGTGAAGGCTCTTTACTCGAACACTACTAGTCGAGTGAGAGCTTATGGCGAACTGTCATCTACTTTTGCAACTTCAAGTGGTGTCCGTCAAGGCTGTCCGCTTTCTCCATTTTTGTTTAACTTCATCATAGACCTATTGATGGAAATAACACTCTCGTCGACTGAATTCTCGGGTATTGATCTCCTTCCAGGAGGTCCACTTATCGACTTAGAATACGCAGATGACATAGTCCTGTTTGGTGAAGACGCTGACAAAATGCAGAGTCTTCTGGTAGCATTGAGCAACAATGCCAGAATGTTTGGGATGCGCTTTTCTCCCTCTAAATGCAAGTTGTTGCTTCAGGACTGGTCTGGGTCAACACCTGAACTAAGGATAGGGAGTGAAGTAGTCGAACGCGTTGACAACTTCACTTATCTTGGAAGTCTGATCAGCCCTAATGGGTTGGTGTCTGACGAAATCTCAGCACGGATCCGAAAAGCTCTTTTGGCTTTTGCCAACTTACGTCACCTATGGCGAAGGTGAGATATCCGTCTATCAATAAAAGGACGAGTATACTGCACGGCAGTCCGTTCTGTTTTAATTTACGGCAGCGAAACATGGCCACTAAGAGTAGAAGACACTCGTAAGCTATTAGTATTTGACCACAGATGCCTTAGAAATATTGCTGGCATCTGCTGGGATCACCGGGTAAGTAATAGTGAGGTTAGACGCAGGGTATTAGGGAATGATGGTAAATCAGTTTATGAGGTTGTTAATCTTCATCGACCGAGATGGTTGGGTCTTGTGTTACGTATGCCCGAACACTGATTACCACGACGTGCAATGCTATCCGGTATTGGAAATGGTTGGAAGAAAGTTAGGGGCGGCCAAACCAAAACGTGGCATCAGTGCTTGAAGTCACTAACCTAGTCTGAGCCATGTTGGTAGATGCAGACTACTTGGTTGGGGTCCGAGTAACTATCGTAACCAATAGTTATAGACTCTTGGTGACATGGCTCAGAATCGATCACAATGGCGTCGGTGTATACACTCTCTGTCTTCCCTTAAACTAAGAGATTAAAATCGCTTCATATCTTTCTTTCTACGAACTAATTCTTTCTTCCTGTACTATACCCTTATTGCAATCTTTCTTTTATATATTACCACCTCTGAATTAACTACTTTTATGAATCCGGTGTCCATCTTGTTGTGTTAATTAGGTATGGCAACCTGGACCGATGCATATATGTGCCTGGTCCTACGTTGTAGCTGACTGACTGACTGACATAATGATGTTAATGTTTTGTGATTACTTTTCCAAGTCTATTTACCCATGTTTGTTTGATCTTCTATTTCCAATGTTTAACTATTGATAAGACTTTTGTTATCATATTTTATTATTCTTACTACTTACTATCAGTACACTTGTCTTTCCTACTACCGACTTGTAATTTTACTTATTATGTGTAGTGACTTATTCTATTTCATTGTGATTATTGAGCCATTTTGCCTTGATTGGTTTAACATTCTCGTATAAATATTCATGTTTGTTAGAGAAAAGGCCTGATGACGATCTAATTGAAAACAATATTGTTCGCTTATATATGTTGTTCTAATTTTCACAATGCGAGTCTTTAATATTCTAATATCTATTTCGTAATGATAAATAAAATAACAATATATTTTAATGGATATGGTAGTGCAATGAACGACTCACAAATAAATTTAAAGAAGGTAAAAAAGAGCTTCATTTCAGTAGTGAGTATTGTACAACGGATGAATTTCAATTTTGATTCATACATCGGCCATTGATTATAATCTTACCATTGATACTTGAAGCCGTCAAATGCTCTGGTACGGCAGAGAAGTAGAGAGAGTACACTCTCCCTCTTCAAACGCTCTCACATAGCCACGAGTATATAGCCTCTCCCACGGAAGTCCTACTCACTGCATTCTCGCACCATGGAGTATTGTTTACCGAATTGAGAGGACAGAAAACGAGTGCCCAGCACTTTAATCGGGTTGGTGGACACGAACAGTTCACCTAGGGGAGTTGGAAAACCCTCACTTCAAACAGATCGTGCACATGGTCTCCAGTATCCTGAGGGAACAAATGGCGTATGAACCAATCGTTGATCACCGGCTACCACGAGACTGCATCTCCTTACCATACTCCACTGCCTTGTGAATCAGACCTTTAGGTCGAAGGCTCCGAGTTTGATCCCCTATGTGAACCATCTTCTTCGGTTTGTGCAGCCGGGTAGTATCACAACCCTCATACAAATCAAATGAGATTTATGTAGAGCATATGTATCTTGTACACCATTGTGCCAGTATTTATATGTTCAAATAAATAATAATAAATAAATCTTGCCTGTATTGGTTTTAAGTTGGCTATTTTTATTGTATACCATTTCATCATTTGTCATCATATAAAATTATTAAACAATCAATCAATCTGAATTCATTCTTCATAATTATGAATAAAACTGAATGATTCGCTTTATTTGTTCATATTAGAATAGAATTAGTTCAGTCACCCAAATCACATTATTGATTCATGACCTATGATCAATAGAATGAAAATTGTTTCCATTCTATTTCATGTAACTAATCCGCTAGATAACTAGTTCAGTTGGCAAATTAACGAATAGTTTGATATGACTGATTGAACCAATTACCATGTCGTACGGAATAAATCAGATATATATATATATATATATATATAAGTGTGTGTTCACAGTTTAGCTAACTGGGTAATTCAAGTAGAATGTAAGTGTTGTAAATGTGAATAATGTTTGACTTTTACATTGCAAATGCATAACATTGAATTGTATTTGAATAAGAATATTTGTATTGAAGGTGTCTACTAAAGTCTATTTTACAGTTGCATTGTGTGTGTTGAATCATCAAAAACGTGTTCAGATTGCAATGAGTCTATAATTTTGTATGATTATTCTCATTGATTACAGACTGAGGTGTTTATGAATGTTCAAAAAGTATAGGATTTTATGTGTTTTATGTGTGTTCACGGTGTAGTAGATGATGTAGGTTCAGTGATGTTGTCATCATTCGACAGTTATTTACTCGTTTTCTGTCCTCTCAATTCGGTAAACAATACTCCGTGGTGCGAGGATGCAGTGAGTAGGACTTCCGTGGGAGAGGCTATATACTCGTGGCTATGTGAGAGCATTTGAAGAGAGAGAGTGTACTCTCCCTACTTCTCTGCCGTACCTGAGCATTTGAGGGAATCGTTTGTTTGTAATCATCATATCAAAGAGTATCAATCATGGAGATTCAATGCGATTTCTTTTAGATGGTAATTGGTTGTTATGAATTCAATAAAATGAGTGTCCAACAACTGATTCTCACTTACGATAAACATTCAAAGTCCTTGTTGACAGAGAATGAAATTCCTGTTTGTTTATTTTAACTTATCTCTCGCTCAATGGTTTCACTTTTGGTTTTACATTGACAACGATAATTGAGAAATATACTTAGGAATCACTTGAAGAGTTCAATGTGGCGTTCAGTTAATCGAAGAAATGTCAATCGATATGTTATTAGTCGACTATTTAACATTTTCATGCCGACAAATAAAATACCATGTAGTACTTATAAGACCATGGATTGCTGGTTGTCCGTACAAAACATAAACTATAAAGCTTATAGTCTATGCCTATCGTATAAAAGGTCATTAACTACGTCAATTAAACAGCGTCATAATAAGTGATTTTAATTTTACAATATTAACATCATTATTATGTACCGTTCATTTGCTTGTTAAGTTGGCACAAAATCTCAAGTTTGTATCGTATTTTACTAATGTCATTTGACCAACCACTGTTTATCCAATCCTTAGACCACCCCATAAATCTTCATTCCTCCTACCACTTCCCTCAACTCACAATTTTACACTGTCTTATAGTCAGTTGGAAGAAGTGCCGTCTGAGAATGCTGGCTCTCTGAATATTTGTTCATTATTTCGACAATATAAAGATCACAGTTAGATGAACAGTGTGTGTGTGTCGACATGGTCTTGACATGATTACACTTTTCTTTCTAGTATTTGAATTTTCATTATATAAACGACGTCTTAACTCATCTATTTCACTCAAATATGGAACACGATAATTTCGGTTGGAATGGTTGACGTCTTTGATTAACTGAGAAATTAACTCTGATGGATTAAAATCTGTGACTCCTAAATTGCATCTGCTGAATATGTGGATTGATCAGATATTTGTATTCTCAACGTTACCACTAGAATTAGTCAACGGTACTTGATACACGTTACAATAGTTCACATATTGTAACATAGATATTTACTTAGTTGTTTATTCGCTTATGTATAATCATACATACTTCAGTAAAAGTTGATAGATGAAAATACACACCACTTATTGTGTAATAAGCTATGCCTACATACATTTCATATGTTTATGCACTTCAATTGATTAATTGTTTCTTTCTTTGTCAGCATGTAGCCTTTATTGTTCGTTTATAGGTATCACATTTTAACGATAGTTTTGGAAGTGTTCATTCTCACTGCCTCATGTGTATTGTGTTTGGATAATGGAATGGCAACACTACCACCAATGGGTTGGATGACATGGCAACGATTTCGATGTCAAATTGATTGTCACAACTACCCAGATGATTGTATTAGTGAAAAGTTGATTAAACGTACTGCTAACAGACTAGTATTAGATGGTTGGAGAGATTTAGGTTATCGTTATGTAATAATAGATGATTGTTGGCCAGAACGGAAACGGGATTCGAAGACAAATGAAATAGTTGCAGATTATAAACGATTTCCGAATGTGAGTTGTTATTTATTATCTTTCGTATGTGGTGCATAATTCGTGTTTTTTCGTTTGAATGTCGTAGTTTGGTTACTATTTCCATTTGGATTGGTTCACAATTTGATAATCTGTATGATATGTTTCGTTTGTAGGGCATTAAAAGTGTTGGACAATACTTACATTCTAAACATCTACTATTTGGCATATATCTCGATTATGGAACTCAAACATGTGAAGGTTATCCAGGAAGTATGAATTATTTGGAGGTGGATACCGATAGTGTGGCTAAGTGGGAAGCAGATTATGTAAAGATGGATGGATGTAACAGTCCGCAAGAAAGTATGCCAGAGGGTTATGGAAAGTTTTCCAAATTATTGAATGCAACTGGCAGACCAATAGTGTTCTCATGCAGTTATCCTGCTTATATTCCTTGGATGAAAAATACTAGTTTGATTGACTGGAAGAGACTGAAGAACAATTGTAACTTGTGGCGTATGCTGGGCGACGTTCAAGATAGTTGGTCATCGGTTATCAGTATTATAAACGCATATAAACTCCAAAATGATGTGTTACCGAAGTTGGCTGGTCCAGGACATTGGAATGATCCTGATATGTTGTTGATGGGAAACTTCGGTCTTTCAGATGATCAGAAACGAGTTCAAATGGGTATGTGGTGTATGTTTGCTGCTCCACTATTGATCTCAGCTGACATGGAAAAGTTAGATAATTTCAGTGTATCTCTGTTACGTAATGCACGTTTATTGGCAATAGATCAGGATAAAGGTGGACATCAGGCGGAATTCATCAGATCACGAGATGATGTACAGGTGAGTTTATCATACTATTGTACTAATAAATTTCAACAATGTGGTGTATCAGTGTGAAATTGTGCTTGTTCGGACATATCAGTAAAATAAGACTGTGGTCTTCTTTTTTGAAGTGACAATCCTCCAGAGATTTAAACAAACTTTTAAAAATGTGGCTGTTAGAGTATTTATCTGAAACAGAGATGGATCATGAGTAAAAGTGGAATCCAGAACGCGCGTCTTGATATATTTGGGACTCGTCAGCCGGATGTCCCTGTATCACAGTTTGATGTTCGTCAGTTCATTGGAACACAGTACTTCAGACGTTTTTGATGGAGTTTTGTTCTCTGAGAACAAAACTCCATCAAAATCATCCACCTGAGCTACAAATCTTCTCCACCACTTCAGACGTTTTCCCGTTTTTCGTTACGTTACTGAGTCCAGATAGCCACTGGCTTGTGCAGTCGGATGATTTTTATTGTATCTCATATATATACGGATATTCAAATCTTTCGTTTGGTACTGAGGACTGAGAGGACATTTACAACGAGTGGTCATGGGTTGGAGTCCCACATTGAATGGCAAAATTTGAATGCAGGTAACTTCAACTGAAAAGATCCGAATTGGATGGAACTCGAGTCCCCGACTTCAGTCTCACCCACCATACACCTCTGTTTACAAAGCTTACAACTTACTGGCAACTTTGAGGTAATTCAAACAGAATAAACATATAGCAAAACAGACTGATCAAATGTAGTCGTAAACATCAATGCGAAGATCCAAACAACCGATACATGTGGGTTTAGAGACTTCACCACTGCATAACACAGGATGACTTTGTTCTAACCAATCATAACTAGACGAAATCGAAATCACTTGATTGTGATTTCTACTTAGTCAGACGAGCAGTCATGTCACAACTAGATCAACGGGTTTTAATTCACAGTAAGACAATAGACAAAGTGATGTGACTTCCAACCACTTCGTAAAGTAGTGGATGCAGTTTCCAAGGAGTTGACTCTCGATAACAAATGATCGAAATCCATGTTGATATGCCATTAACGACTGCGTATCAAATTTGAAAGTGAGCAATTGTTTCAAACTATTATACACTTTTCTAAATGACACAGTTCTTATCATTCTTGAGCATTGTCTTGCGTTTTATTTCATGTCCTCCTCAAATGTTATGAGGTAAAGTGGTGGTACGTTTCTTAAATACATTACGTGAACAAAACTTTTCCGTTTGTTTGAATGCTTCTCTCATATAGATGTGGATGAGACAATTAGATGGAGATCCAATTGGTTGGGCAATCGCTTTTCTTTACACAACTGATGGTGGTGGACCAATTCACTTTTACACAAGTCTTGGTGAATTCAAATCACGATCGTATAGGATATCTGGAGATCAGTTTGAATTATTGGATGTGTTCAATGGTGATAAATTGAAAGTGATTCAACGAAGAGAGAAGTTTATGATTTCCATCAATCCAAATGGGATAATGATGTATCGAGTTAAACGTGTTCAACTAGAGACTGTTTCTGAAGAAATTGATGGACCGTTTCAGACATTTTTATCGCCTTAAGAAATCCACTTCATTACTTCAATATCATATAAACTGAACAGTTCTTGATTGACATAACTATTTTAATACATAGTGTTCTAGAAATCCATCCATTCGGTCATTTATCTCATTAGTGTGATGTGATTTTATTTCGGTTGAAGCACTTGCTACGATGCAAAATACTATCGATATTTTAGTAATGTTGTGAAGTAATCGCTGAAATTATTGGGAGTAGTCAGTGACGCACGGATTTATTGATTGATCTTACATGAATAAAAATGATAATGAGCCAGTAGTATATGAATGAACGAAAACCTGATGTTATATTCGATGAGTAGTGAAGTCAATGAGACCACTATTGATAAACGTATTCTTGCTCATCTCATCAAGTGTTATTTTGTTCATGACTTCTTTTTTGTTTTTAAGTTTATTCAGACGTGAGGTAATGCTCCATGTCGATCTCTCCTTTAAGATGTTAAGGAATACTAGGTGACTGGATTTCAGTCAATATTATACCGCAGTGTATTCTGTCTACTGTTTTAGTTACATAGGGTAAATATATATTGAGTTGTATGGTTAGTTACATTGAGAACACATGACTTTGTAGCACAAATTTGAAGAGTTGTTCAACATAAATTTGTGTTGTGAAAAGAATCCATGTAGCGTCACCTTATTTTAAACAGAGGTTAAATCATGTGTTGATTTGGACTCTTCTTAGTGTTGGTCATAGTCGGTATTCGTAACCGCTTATTTATATATCGCTTGTGAAATGATCGGACGTGAAAAAACTTTCATTAACTCGAATGTTTCTTCGAGACTATTTTGACAAGAAATTCTGATTGTATTTTGAAATTACTGTATTGCCACAAACAAAACTGACTTCATATTGTTTTCAACAATTATCAGTGGTGACCAACTTTGTTTGCCCAATCAGTAAATAAATGTAGTGAATGTTGAACTGAGGTGAATGAAATATGTAGTTTCGTGGGTTATTGTTGCTATCTACGTCACAGAAGTGTCATTTCACTCACACAAAACACTTTAGCTGGTGTAAGTCGTTAGTGAAGTTAAGCAGAAGAGCGATAGTTTCACTAAATATACTTTGGAGTAACATAGGCACTGTTTAAGTGTTTAACTCAATTCTACGAAGAATATAAGTAATTACATCATAGTTATCATTAACATGTAAAGGTATCATTGTTTTATTTAGTCATTAATGGAATATTTCAGTTAAACGCATAGAGATGGGATAGTAAGTCGAGTTCAGAACTAAGTTAACTCGTAAAAGCGTTTGTCAGATGATGGAATAAACGGTTTTCGAATTGTACATCTATATCTATTATAGTATAATAAGAGTGATAAGTCAATACTTGACGATATTCGTGGAGATCAGTTTCAGGTGAACATCAACTTGGCATCTGTCTAAGTAGTCTATGTCTGTGAAATGTTTGTCAAAACTGAGTCACTAAACAACCTAACCGATGCATGCATTTCATATGTATATTTTCACAATCTGTCATCACATGGTTTTAAGTCCGAACATTAAAGACCGCTTTGTATACACATCATACTTTCCGATCACGAAATCATCAAGCTGGACGCTTTTGATCTGTACAGATGAATTCATGGTAGCTTGATAACTCTTAAAACATTCATGTGTTCTTGTAAATGTTATAAACTGTATGAAATCTATGTTGTCAGTATGTAGAGAATTCATGGGTACCACACATATTTTCAACGACAACCCTTAAATATTTGATAGTCTAATAGGTGTCTAATAGTTCTCTAATAAAACTACTGAATCATGATTACATAATCACCTTCTGTGCTTTACACACTAATGCTTTATTTGATTGACATTAAAGTTAACATCAAACTTTTTTGCCATATTTTTATTTATTGGGCAGGTAGACAGGTGATTTTAGGTGTGAAATATAGATCTTTGTTTCACTTTTAAACAAATTTTCTTAAACGTATATCGATAAATTACATCTTGAACGTGATTACTTTGTCGGTAAAATGTCTCAGAAGTGTGAGACGTATTGATTGAAAGAAAATTAACCATTTTGAAATGGTGGAGAAGATTTGTAGCTCATGTGGGTGATTTTAGCAAAGTTTTGTTCTTTGAGTTGGATAATTTGGCCGTGGATCTTTCATTAGCACAAACTTTAGGTAATGGTAAAGCGTTCAAATTTTTCCACATATGGCTCACAGCTTGTCCTGTTGACCTCGATGTTGATTGGTCATTACTGACTTTTAGCCTGTCATTGTTTACCTCTTTATTTTGATTGTGTATCTCATTGATTTGTTTCTTGGTCCTTTATTTGTTCATATCTGTTCTGATCGGCTAATAAATTGGGTCGATTTCAATGTCCTTGTTGATTTCTGATTGATCTGAATGTCAAGCTTCTGAAAATTCTCTGGTGTTTTAGAATTCTATCTATCCAAGTTCTCAACATTTTTCCAGTTGAATGTGTGCTCAAAGTTGTCCACATGCGTTGATATAATCGAGAGTATGTCATAGCGTTTGACCTCCAATTGATATTCATGCAGGCGAAAACGAAGAGGGGGGTTCCACTTTGTCCGATGTGGTGTTTTTTGCATTCGGAAACAATTTAGTTTGTAGATGATGTTCGGGGTTTTTTTTGTCATTTCCTCCTTTGGATTGCAGAGGATTGCTTGAAGTGATTTCGTTGATTTATGTGCTATCCCTATTCCAAAACGCTTCATTAATCTCGTAGTGATGTCTGATGTTTTGTCCTGTATGACGTTCATTTTACTTCAGTCTGGCATGTATTCACAATAACAATCTGTTTATTACTAGCTCACTGTGAATTCCATCTAGTAAAACATCCAGCAACGTAATTTGCATGAAATAGGTTTCAGCATTTCTCTCAGTTATGCTGTTTTTATTTATCGTTAAATTAATATCAAACATCAGTTGACTCAATAAAAGTAGTATGTTTATTTTGACTCAAGTGTCGTTTAGTCTACCGGATCGCGAGTAAGATCTGTTTCCGACAACAATTTATCTCTACATATAACCTCCCTTTGGCAAGTATTAGTTTTCAGTAATCATAAAACTGATCGCTGTACAGTGTACTGTTTTGCTTCTTTGAAATGTGTAATTTGACTACTGATCAGTTTATTTTTACCCATGTGGCCTATCATAAATTTTTGATACAAATTCTAAGACTTCTCTGATAAGAAATAAATATCTGCTTATATTCACAAGTTACCTCTCAAGTAGTTCAACACCAGCCGTCAAATCGAGAGTAGTTGAAACGCCGAAATACTCAAAGTTACTTATGCTTGCAAACCTATTGTGTTCGAAATTCACATTCGAAGGTTTTGGTTTTGTATTTCGTTATTCACACTCTCAGTTGTGTGTCCAGTCTAGATAACAGAATATCCAGATCTCCACCAGCGAGTTGGATGACATGGCAACAACATCGAAGTCAAAATGATTGTCAGGACTATTCAGAAGACTTTATCAATGAGAGATATTAATCAAACGTACAGCCGACATATATGTATCCATTATTTGAAGAGATTCGGGTTATCCATATGTCATTGTTGATGACTGTTGGTCAGCCAAAACACGTGATTTAGACATGATTGAGATGTTCATGAATCTTGAAAGAGTTCCTTATGAAGGTTGGTAATTATAGTTTTGCTAGTAACTTGCCCTGTTTTAAAGTTCCGTTTTGACATCATAAAAGTCGTGCACTTCATATATGAATCAGCCTTCATGGAATGGTGGACTGGAGGTAGACTTGTAACAGAGATTATATCTGATGTAAATGTTAAGATCAGCATGTTTCCAAAACGACTGATTTCGTGTATTCAGTTACTGGAGTTTTCATAGATAGCAGAAATATGTTTTGGATATGATTTTTTAAATAGATACGTATCCTTAGAGCTCTTTTAAAATTAATGATGTGTACACCAGTCCCTACTTATATTTTCGCTTATATGAATTTTCCTCTAGAGTATGTGGATATCCTTAATATACATTGCAACTAATCAACGTATTGACACTAGAGTTTTAAATACGCATATCCGATGTTTTCATTTGAAGATACATACAATGCATTCCGGTTGAAACAGAAACTGAGATGTTTGATTTAGATAGAAAATGCCAATATGTGTTATGCTGACTGCTTTACACCGTTGTTTGATAACCAAATGTTGATATGAACATAATGATCAGATAGGCAGTCAATTTTTTGGCGTCTCATGTGATACGTATTAATGAATAATACGATCACGACTCTATTCTAGGTAGTGACTAGTATGTCAGGTTCGTAGACATCTATTTTTAAATGCATTATACAAAATATTTTGCGTCGTACACTTGAAGCATTCATACGGAGGTTAACCTATCTAATTTTTATCATATAACTGTGTCCATCAGAAAATATTATTTTTCATTTCTTTTGACGATCATAAACGAGTGCAAATGGGTACGTGGTGTATGTTCGCTGCTCCACTACTGATCTCAGCTGACATGGTCATATTACATAATTTCAGTGTATCTCTGTTACGTAATGCACGTTTATTGGCCATAAATCAAGATAAAGGTGGACATCAGGCAGAATTAATCAAATCTCGAAATGATCTATATGGGAGCCACTTGCACTGTTATGTAGATTGGTTTCTAAATATTTGTAGTATTTTCTTCTTTTGTTTGAACAGACATACATACGGAAACTCATGGAAATCTTCATCATCAGCAAGAAACTTTTCTATTTGATTTGTTTTAGTGTCCTGGAGGAGTAGTGTCTAAGTAAATTACAGAACTTGCTACTTGAGATGTATTCAAAATAAATTTTGATAAATTAGTTAATTGGGTTGTAATTCGTATTCATTTGTGAAACTTATTAAACTTTTGGAATAAAACGACCGTTCAATTATAAATTCGTTTTTCATTATTTTCGATTAACAAAATTTTAAATTTTTTTATTCTTTCTTGATTGTTAGAATGATAAAATGAGACGAAGTTATTGTTTTTGACCGGAATAGTTTGTTTGGGTATGTTGTGATGGTCCCCAAACAAAAGGAGCTTACACAAAATATATTGATACACTAGGTTAACAATGATATACCAAAACAAATTAATGATTAAGAAACCTAGATGTCTGTCCGTTAGTAAAAACAAAGGTAATAAAATACCGTTAGCAATACAAAAGGTATATTAAACAAAACAGACGCTAACAGTTACTATAGAATGAATGTTACTTGTTAACTGCCTCGTGAGAACAACGACCACAAACTGAGTTCACTTGATTGACAGGTGTTCATCTGCAAGTGACGGTTGACATTATGTAACCGGCCTATATGATTCCCTACCACCCTTTTTAAAAAAATTGTGGGGTGTGAATGAAAAATTTAGGCATCGTTGATTGGTGGACTTGTTTTGCAAGTGTGTGCTCAAGTGATAATGAACAAACATTTTGTTACCTTTAATAATTTTGTGATTGGTTGTAAACTCTTCATCTTTGTAATCTGATTAGTTGAAATCGAAATCGCATCTGCAACTGTGATTGGATGTCAGAATTTGCATTTTTTACATTTGAAATTTAATGATAATGAATAATTTTTTGTTTGTGTAATCTTAGTCTTGAAAAAAATTTAGACTTTTGAAGAAAAAGACACCAACTTAATTGCATTACCATGCAATTCTACTGTTAGTGAATGTGTATTGGGATCAATGTTTGTTTTCCGATCAAGTATACCTTGAATTGAAGTCGTTAGTTATCTGAACACAAATAATTATACGTATCTCAGTAAAAGAAAGTTTTTGGGAAAAAGCAACTGAAAACCGGTTTGAATATTTGATCATAGTGATTACTGAATGAGGTCGGTAGTCAAATCTTTAATACCAAATTAACAAACAAATTAATACCGAAGTGTGTACATAAATTTTTTAGTAACACATGGTCTGTTAATCGGAGAAACAAATGAACATATCAATAATCCATCATGATAACTTACTGGTTGCAATATGTGTAATTCAGGTGAAGCAACCGTCGACCATCATTTAATGAACTGACTTTGACAGTATATGAAAGTAGTAATAAATTTAACCGAAATAGACACTTAATATTTAGTGGACGTTTATTTTGTGAATGTTCATTCATAATGAGAATTAGACAACGTTAGATTTCAATTCGGTTAATTTTAAAAGTCCATTGAAACGGTTTATTGTGTTCACTTGTAAATTATTTGTAGTTCTGCATCTTAAAATTAATTTTTTGGTCGTAATAAAAACTAGTGTGTGTTTAATCAGTCATGTGTGAATATTGTTCACCGCCGTAATATGAAACCTGAACTATATCTAGACATTACGAATGTAACCATTTTTGACAAGCATTTGAAATATCAGTTTCATCAAGTGTAAATGAACAACCGTACGTCGACTTTAAACGTATAAATATGAATAAGGTCAACTGTATCAATGAACATTTACAATGTTATTATTATTTATTGTCCTTATTATTATTATTATTATTATTATTATTATTATTATTATTATTATTATTATGTCAATTGACAAGATTCAATTCTTGTACTATGTATTTCATTGACACAAAATTTTTTGCATTTTCAATTTTCCTAGAATGCTTAGTCACTTACTGTGACTGAACACTTTACTCCCAAATCATCCCGACCTTTAGTGAATGACCTTTTTAATTTGTAAACATATATATCGTTACAGATGTAAACGTTCACCATTGTTCACACACATTACATTGTCAAATTCATTAATGCCATGCCTTCTTAATGGTCTTTATAAAATATTAAAATTATGGACTAATAACTGTATAGTGTGATGATGAAGTTAATGAAAACGATTGTTTCCTAAATTATTTTTTATTTTTGAATATTTTAAGGGAATTTTTAACTGGTACAATGTGATTGTACCAGTAATAAATAGTTGATGAGGTGTGCAAATGAATACGGTGATTTAATCAGTAGTTATGGATAACAATGGAGGCTTAGTTTACGATCAGACGTACTTCTTACGTACGCATAGTTCTGGTTTCAGGAACTTTTAATATAAAACAAGAATATGAAATTCTTGTTTTTTGTATTCAGGAAACGGATAATATTCTTATTTCTTTTTACACTTACTGTATGACCTTTTATCACATGAATCATTTCAATGATGATGATGGTTTCAACTTGTTTTCTAATGTCATTATTTTATTCCTAAACAAGTTAATTTTCTCAATTTTGTTTACTTCTCTATGAGCTTTAATCACATTCATCTTTGTAATTATCTTATTACATTCACTAATAAATGTCATCATTAATTTATTTACCTAACGACAAAATTACGATTTTCACTCATTTAAAATATTCCTATTAAAATGTACTCAAAATATACTTTTATTAGATAGTTTACAAATGTGTCACTAAAACATGAACGCTAATCACATTATTTTAAATATAAAATAACTAGATTAGTCTTCATTAGATGACAAAATCTTGTCTAAGTTTTCTTAACCTTTATATCTAATAAACGTTAGAAACAACTTTACGAATACA